>VDFB02379711.1:22788385-22960356 GCA_007258455.2 Sequoia sempervirens | reverse complement strand
AACCTAGAGAGAACAAAGTTTGCATGCTATCCTCCCTGCCATAAATATTTTCTTGAAAGTCATCCAAATCCCCCACGAAATTAGGGATATGAGTATAGAGTTCGTCAAAAAGGAAAAACAACAACAATGAATGAGCATGGGCGCCACAAAATCCACTTGTAGCTAGTTGGTTTGTGCATTAAAAAATATTCATGTAACTCCAAGAATCATATCTGATAGTTGGGGAGTGGTTTGCACATTAATGGCATCATCGTGCAAAAAACACACCAATCTGTGGAATGGTGAAGCATTGGGCTCAAAAAGAACCTTTGGCATGAATATGAATTAAATGGTTCAAAGCTCTGAAAATGTGTCTTTGTCTAGGGTCAGGCCATCAGGTGATGGACATTGGATTGTCGGGCACAGGCATGTTAGAAAAATGAAGAAGATTGACTATCTCTATAGTTTTTGTGTTGTCATTGATGTCACCATGTTGTGATTACAAGCTTAAGGTTGTGCTTGATCTGGTATTTTGGTCTAGCATCTAAATCGGTATTTGTGTTGCTCCCTCTGGTATTCTTGACCGCACTCCTCTGCAGTTGATTGTTACTACTTGCAGTTTTGGGAAATGGTTTGTAGGTGTTGGGAGCATGTACATTCAAGATCTTACGTATCCAGATGCTCGTATGGTGTATCAACACTTTAGTGATATTTGCAAATGTTCTATTAGGTCTATCCTTGGATGACCTAATGAATGGTGAATTAATTTTTCTATGCAGATATATGTGTGACCTATCCTAGGTCTGTGTCGACTTGGTGTAGTGTGTTGGGAAGATTTTGCAATCTCTTGAAGCCGACTGTTAGTATTTTTGGTAAATATGATGTGCATCTAATTAGGTTGACCTAATTGATGATTTCGGTTGAGTCAAGTATATATATTGGATAGGGTTGAAGATTAATATGTGGAGAAAGTGTGGATTTTGGTAGTTGATGTGCGACAGTGTGTGCGAAAGTGAGAGAATGTAATGAAGTGTGCCAAGTCAGTATATTGAGCATAACCAGAGTTGTATCAACACATGTTAGGTGCATTATTCTCAGTTCATTTTGGTTGTAAATCCTTCTTTTGTTCTGTAAATCTTTTTGTAGGCAGTGAGCCTCCCTGTAAGCAGTGAGCTTTTGTATCTGGACAGTGAGTCCTTTCTAGGTAGTGAGCCCTTGGTAGTGAGCCTTATATTTTTTGTTCTACAACAATTTTATATTGTGAGTTAATCCTCACCGTGATTTTTCCCTCTTTGGGTTTTCCACATAAAATCTAGTGTTCAGTGTGTTATCCTATTTTTTGTTTTGTATCTCTTGCTTATGCTTAATAACAGAACAGTGTGATTGTGGAATGGATTTATGTTGAAACTTTAAAATTGATTTTTTGTGACAACTGATTCACTCCCCCTCTTAGTTGTCTTGCATCCTTTAACAATTGGTATCAGAGCTTTGGTTCCTTGGTGAAGAGCTTAACTGCTTGAGGAGGATTCTGAGGATTGATTAGATGGATGATAAAGGAGAGCTCCAGATTGCTCTTGAGGATCTTGACAAAGTAGAAAGAGAAAAAAGCATCTAAAGGAAAATCTTGATGATGCAAATGAACGTGTCTCGTAATTTGAAAGAACAAATCAAGAAATTGAAGGAAAGACACAAAGAAGTGAGTGCAGAAGCTGGAAACAAGAAATAATTGACCGGAAGTGTTGGTAGAAGAAAAGAAGAAAAGAATTGAAGAATGTCCAATACAATGGTGCAAAAAAAGCCGGGATGAATGCTCAAATCCTGAAAGAAGGTGGTGAACCCTGAGGATTGAATTGGAGAAGGAAAAACTTTGTGAGAAAAGTTCAAATCTAGTCTCGAAGTGTTTGAAGAATTGATTGCCGGATATAAATCAAGTAAAGACAAAGCCGGGTTTGGGGAAAATGATGCAAAGTGAAAGGTCTAAGGGAAATAAAATGACTCGTGACAAGGGTAAGCAAAAAGAGAAGTTTGCAAGAAGATAAATTCGTGAGACAAATCAACCTAATGCACATAGGTATCCCTTCAATGGCATTTTTTCTTGTCTTTTATGTACAGTGTTTTTCATGCAAGAAATTTGGACATAAGGCTACTGAATGCATATCTCAAGTGAGAATGATCAGCATGGTGATGATGAACATATTTCATGGAGGCAAAATGAATCAATCCTTTAATGGCTATTGCTATACATGCAACAAATTTGGACACAAAGCAAATTAGTATGGGCCGAGAGGTAATGGAGGTCAGACTAATCAAAAAAGTGTTGTCTGATATAATTTTAATAAACCTAGACATATCTCAAAGGTTTTCAGAAGTAAGAATGGAAAGTAGTCTACTTTGGTAGAGAAGAACGATCTAGTAAGGAAGAATGAAAAAGAAGAAATGAAACAAGAGATGAATAAGATATGGAAGAAGAAAGAGGAAGAAGAAGAAAAACCTAAAACCACTGATCGGTATGTGCCCTCATCTGGTACATATGACTTATTCAGTAATTAGACTTAGCAAGGTCTTAGGGGGAGCATTATCAGAAAAGTTATAAAACCCCCTGTTGTATGGCGTGTTAGAGGTTGGCATGAGGATGGAATGTGAAGAAAGAGTATTCAAATTTTTTTGAAAAGGAACTAGAATAAATCATGTTGGTATGGAAGTTTGTGGACCGAATTAGGTTTTTCTGTGTTGGGAAAGATGTTTTTAGCAACTTTTTGATGTTTTCCGCATTTAATGCATGGTTAGGGAAAATTTAATGGTGTATAAGTTGAAATCTTGTGAGCCTTATTGATTAATTGAGCATTTGAAGAACCTGAGCGATCTTGGAGAGATCTTGAAGTGAGCTAAAGCAATTCTGGAAGAAATTCGAAGAAATTAATTTAGGTAATCAAAGAATTCATTTCTCTATGTGCAAAAAGGGTAGAAGAAGAAAAACGAAGAAGTCTCGAATAAAAAATTAAAGAATGCATAGAAATGGACAAAGAATCGAGTGATGTCCTCCCTTTGAAGCTGAAAGGAGTTGAGCTAGAGGAATTTGATCATAGGAAGATGAAAGAAATGGAACTAGAGCTGAACCAAGATTAATTACAGAACATCAAAACCCTAGGTATGGATTTGTGGAGTGAATTTTCATGGGTTGTCGATAAAGAGTTTATCTTGTTTTTATTGAATCATTTCAAGGATGAAAGTATTGTATTGGAAAAACCCTACTTGGTTACGAAGGAAGTGATCGAGGTGATCACTGGCTTATGCAGTATTGGTGACCTTCCTGGAAAGAAAACTGTAAAGTATAAAGATGTGGAGGAATTGACTAGTATTTGTAAAGACCCATGAGCTTTATTAATAAACACTCTTGAAGATCTGGCTATAAGGAATGTTGCATACGACATTTCTTACAAGGTTTATTTTAGAAATCATGAAGCTTCCACATCAGCCATTACTGTTCATATTGTGCACATGATGGTTAAAGAGAATAGGAAATTTGACTTGTGTAGCTTGTTGCTTGAGAATCTTTCTGAGAATTTTTGAATGTTGGTAATTGAGGGTTATCCCTTTCATTTTGGATCTTTGTTGGTATGCCTGGTGTTTTAATTTTCGAGTTCCCTGCTGAGAAAAGATAATGTGGTATGGGAATTTGGGATTCCTATTGGAAAATAGGTTTACAGGTATTTGGAGGCATTTTTAGATAGTGCAAGTAAATGTAAATCTTATTTCACATCTTTAAAATCAAATCTTTGCTCTGATATATCTGCTTCGAGTCAGTTTGAGGTGGGCTTATCCTCTGGTAAAAGGAAATTGGAGATTGTCATTAGTGAATCCCCTCCAGAATCAAAGAAGAAGAAATTTATAACTAAAGATATCATTGACATTTAGGAAGAAAAGGAGAAAGTATCCTCTGATGACATCCAATTTATGTTAGTTAAGGGGAAGATGAAGAAGCTTGGTGAATTATGGAGTGTAGCATCTCCTATTGAGAAACTAAAAATTGATGATGCTTTGGTAGAATACCTACTTCAGAAAGGTATTGGTGTATCAGTTGTTTCTAATTTCTTGCCAGAAAATCTTGTTGAGATTGTTGAAGAAATAATGTTGCTTGAAGGTCCGAAAGGATGTACATTTGAAGCTTTGGTTGAAAAAAGGTGTAATAAAGCTAAAGGAAGATTATTTGAACTAATCATGGAAACAAAGAAGTGCATTAAAGAAATATCTGACATTTACAAGTATTGTCTCTGGTGGCCTACTACAGTAGACAATTTCAGAAGTAAAATTGAAGCAATTGAGTTAGAAGTAAACAGTATTAGAAAGCGTTTTGACATATTTGAAGATAAAGAAGGAAAGAAAATATTGAGATTTCATGAACTACAAGCTAAACTGGTTGTTGTGCAAAGACAGAGAGATGATGTAGTTAAGACTTTCTGGTTCCTTAAGGAGATTGTTGAGGTCTGGTTAGACCATCTTTCCAGAATTCTTATTGATGCAGAAGATGTTGAAGGACAAAGTTCATATTGTTCACCGTATTTTACTCTATTGGGTGTATTGGAAAGCATCTGCACTCAGATGGAGTCAACTACATTTAACTAGAAGAACCTGAGTCTAGTTCTTGAGAAAAGATACAAGAAAGTTTTTTAGGTGAAGAGCGTTATTTTTACTTGAATCCTGAATGTTCTATTTCTATTGGTTTTGAAGAAGAAGAAAAACGGGAGAAGAAATTTTTGGTCATTGAGAAGTTTTTTGAAATCTTTATGACTTTTGATGTCACCATGTTCAAATTTTAGTACATCCTTTTTGGTCTCCATTTGCCATTGATGTCAAAGGGGGAGAGATTGGAATTGGAAAGTTTTTTGGTAGTGGGGAGAAATTTAAATTACTAGAGAGTTTGAAGGAGAAGTTTTTGTTCCATGTTTCCATCAATGACAAAGGGGAAGATTGTTGGAAAAATGAAGAAGATTGACTCTCTCTATAATTTTTGTGTTGTCATTGATGTCACCATGTTGTGATTACAAGCTTAAGGTTGTGCTTGATCTAGTATTTTCGTCCGGTATCTGAACCGGTATTCATGTTGCTCCCTCTGATATTCTTGACTGCACTCCCACTAGTACACAAACAACAATATATGACTAAATAAACTACTAAAAATTGCATATAAATGACTAATTTTAGTCATGTGACTATTAGTGGTTTATTTGTAGTCATTTACAACACCACCAAATTTATGAATAAACTATTTTAGTCATTGATTTGGTCATTGATTTAGTCATTTATTTAGTCGTTAATTTAGTCATTTATTTAGTCATTAATTTTAGTCACGTGACTATTTTAGTGGTTTATTTGTAGTCATTTATAACACCACCAAATTTATGACTAAACTATTTGTCATTTATTTAGTCATTGATTTGGTCATTGATTTGGTCATTGATTTAGTCATTAATTTAGTCATTTATTTAGTCATGGTAGTGATTTGTTTAGTCATATATTTAGTCATTAATTTAGTCATTGATTGTTGTTAACTGGTCATTTATTTAGTCATGGTAGTCATATATTTAGTCATTACTTTAGTCATTAATTTAGTCATATATTTAATCATTAATTTAGTCATGTATTTAGTCATTAATTTAGTCATTACTTTAGTCATATATTTAGTCATTACAAATCAAATCTAACTTAATTAATCCTCACAAATTTATACATATAAACTTCAAGTATCATAGATATTCAAATGTTAAAAAAAACCATGAAATGAAGACTAAAATGTTTGAACAAATATGATTGATTAGACACAAACACAAACAGATTACAAAATCGAGGAGCCACAACACAATATTTATGAGTGGAGAAAAACCACTCTAAAAAATTTACTTCATTAAGCCTCTTTTGGAAAATCAAAATCTCATTGGTTACATTCAATGTCTCAGTGACACTGTACAACTTATAGACACTATATAAACATAATACTCATATTTTCATATACTTATACTATTTTCCCCTTTCTTAACTCAACCCTTTTGGAAGGGAAATGACCTCATATAGGGGCTTGACCCATTTAATCCCCTTGCAAATCCACAACTTTCCTACTGCTATTGGTTTTGGCTCTTCCAAACTCTTCCTCGTTGGTATTCACCTTTCATTTCTCCAATTTGGAGTTGCAACCAAAAAATAAGGTTTCAAAATTTGCACATCAAAAACTCAGAAAAGTCAAATACAAGAGAAAATTTGTGATTATTTCCCTGCATGGGGTTGTTTTATTAAGATAGCATGTTATTGAATAATTGATCTAATAGTTGATTTCTATATGAATTCAAGTATTCTTGTATATTCCACACCTTGTAAATTTCCAACAGGTTATAAATAAAGGGAAACCTCCCTTGATGATTTTAAAAAAAAGTATAGAATGCTGCACTTACATGAAGTACGTCCACTCAGTCAAAAGATTTTGTCACCTTCCCTTATGACATGTTCATTTCCATGATACTCAACCCTCCCTGTAATGTTATCAAATTTTTAGAACAAGCTCATACCAATTAGAAGAATAATTTGAATCATCAATGATAAAATAATAATAATAATAAATAAAGAGCTTGCCACCAAAATGATCATTAATCAGGAAGAGAAAAAAGGCCAAGACTAAAGTTTAGTACTAGAGGTTGATAAGTTGTTCTCAATTTATATGCCATCTGGAAAACACCGCTAAAAAAATTCGGGGTGAGGTTGGTCAACTGCATCTTTCACAACATTAGTTACAACAGTAGTTACAAGGATTGAGAACAAAAGCCATGTCATAGACTCAGATCAAGAATTTCAATTTATCAATAGCTATCCTAGATCAACTAAAATAGAAAACCATCTTTACAAAGAAAAAATGCAAAGAAAATAAGAATGTTACCTAGAATAGCATGGTGTAACTCATTAATATTTCTGTGAAAAAATAGTAGATACAAATTACAATGGATGGTACAACTGTTGCAAGTATTTGATAACAATTAACACCCTTCTTGAGCACTCGATCTATTTGTAGCCTAAGATGATTCACTATGATTTTGTTATCTTCTTGTTATATTCAAGCAATTGGAGAATATCTATAGAATGTGCAACCTTGGTGTTAACATAGACCCAAAAATCAACTTCTAATACCATCTGCAATATGCACTTTCAAGGTGTAAACTTGGAAGTACCTTCAAGTTGATCACTCTCTTTGAGACTAATACTAGTCATTTTTGGAGATGTTGGAACACATTGAAATTAAATAAATCAACTAAAAAAAGAATAGAACAACAACCTAACATAGGTTTGGATCAAAAACACCCTAATAACTAGTGTAATTAGGTTACCTAAAACCATTGGTAGGTCCAAGATACTTAAAATCATTGATGTAATTGTATTGAAATCTTTTGGTGACTTCCTCATAGGTAATGATACATTCCAATCATCAATGTGGAATTTCTCAGTTGTTGTGTTTTGATATCATGTTAAACTATGGTCTATGTATTGCAATATTGTAGGATATGCACAAAATGGATTTGTTGTTAAGGCTTTAGAAACTTTCAAGAAAATGCAATTGGTAGGTTTAAAGCCAGATTCCACAACCTTTTCTAGCATACTCTTTTCCTGTAATAAAACTCATCAAATGGTTTATTCTTAGCATCATAAAATTGAAAATATATGATTGACCTAAAGCAAAGAAAACAATTAAATAGCACAAAGTGAATGAGACACGAAGAATTGTTATGACTAACATTTCACTTGGAAATTGGAATTGTTGCACCACTTTCATAATAGAGCAATATGTGATAAGGGGTTCTCCTCATAAAAGCTTTGAACTCAGCCATTCATGAAAGAATCTCAAAGCATTTCCTACAAATCACTACAAAAGATACATGGAAAATCCTTACCATAAATCATGGATTTTGTGTTTTAGTAATGAGCCATTTTTTTCTCAAGGCCACACCATTTTGTTGGAGACTATAAGGAGTTGTGGATTCCTCTTGGCCAATTGAGAGTATGCTCCCATTTGAATTGAGACTAACCACCATATTTTACAATATCAAATGGACCACTACCTTTGTTCTCTCTAGGAGAGGAGTTTGAGGAGCATTTTTTTAGTGTCATGTCTACCATGAAATCCATGGGAGGCACCAATTATTATATCATAGTTACCAAACTCAGACTTAACATAGACATTATGCTCAACCTCAAACTCAACATGGAAACTCAACACTAACTCAAAAATTTTAAAAAATCATGATAGATAGAGATTTTTTAAGGTACATATTTTCCTATGCATTCCTCCCTAAATAAATTTTAAAAATTATAAAAACCTAAACAATTGCAATCTAATTTTGAGTATAGAAGGCCTAAAAAAGATTCCATCTAATGGAATACAATGATTGTGAGATATGCACAAAATGGATTTGCTGAAAAGGCTTTAGAAAATTTCAACCAAATGAAATTAGCAGGTGTGAAGCCAAATTCCACTACCTATGCCAACATCCTCCTTGCTTGTGCAAAAATGGGAGCTTTGGAGTAGGGTATGAACATTTATTAGAGCATAATAGATGGGGGATTTTTGTCAGATATTTATGGTTGGAAATGCTCTATTAGACATGTATGCAAAATGTGGAAATGTACACAAGGAATGTGAACTCTTTGATGGAACGCCTCAAAGAGATGTCATCTCATGGAATGTAATAATTGTAGGATATGCACAAAATAGATTTTGCAAGGATGCTCTCAAAATATTTGAATTAATGAAGCACTCTAAAACATATCCTAACATGTTGTAAGCTTTGTTTGTATTATCAAAGTGTCGGAGGGATTGTGCTTTTTGTCCTACTGAAATTTACTTCTCTTGTTGATGATTTATGTGCCTAAGTTTTATCAAAGTATCAGAGGGATTGAGCTTTTTGTCCCACCAAAATTTACTTCTCTCGCTGATGAATTATGTGCCTAAGTATTATCAGAGTATCAAAGGAGTTAAGCTTTTTTTCCTACCAATATTTTTTTCTCCCTCTGATAGAATCTTCAATCATGTGCTCTTTTGTATTTTTCCATACCGGAGAGACCACACAATGATTCCCACTGATTTTCCCATGTTTCTTCGATGAAGTCTTGCCTGATATCTTTTTCCACACTAATTGTTAGGGTTTATGTTTTATCTTCTTGCAGGATGTGAGCAAGCCATTTTCACATCTTGCAAACACTTCTTAGCCTACAGAATAGTACATAAGAGTAATGTAGCTAATGTTTAGTTTCAATTCTTTGGAAGTTATACGAATAGCATCAACATATTTTATAACATCAACCAAAACTAAATTTCTTTGAATCCTTTCCAGCCACAGAAATGTCCAACACTGCATAACCAAGAAAGCACCTGCGACATTTGTGGTATTTCTCAAGAAACAAAACCAATCGTGTTTCCCTTACTCAGTCATCCAAAACCTAAAAATGAGAGATTGGGCGTTTGTGTAAAGTCAAGCAATAGAAGATGGATTCTTCTAAATTGCTACATTTTAAGGGTTCAACCATGATACACTCATTCCCATTTGATGCATTGAAACTGAAAGAGAAAGTGAAGCTATTTAAAGAATGTTGTAAAAATATCTTGGCCTGATTCAATCTTTAAAATTAATGTTTCAAAATGTATATGGAATTTCAAAACACAAGAATTCCAAAATTTATATTTGATGATAAACATAAGCTTATGGATAGCCATAATATGCCAATAATGTGATTCAATTCTCTAGAGTTGAATCTTATACCTCCACTATTTACATCACATCATGATTCACAAACAAATCTTGGGACCCAATCACCACCTAGAACAAAAAGTTCTTCATGTAAGTGTACTTTGCTAGATTATCAATTTTATGGTAAAATCAGACAAATCAATTCTACTAGAGAGATGAAATAATTACAAATGTCAAATATGTGTGTTAAAAATAATCGCATAGTGAAACATCATTAAACTTAGGAAATACCTACATTGAACCAATTTAAGAAACTATGTGGCCTATAAAAGTTGAAAACCATCTTTCTTCTATTATTTGAGGTTAAACTAGCATGCTTGATATTGGTAAATAATTTGATTTCCTTGAGAACCAACATAAATACCTTTATAGGGTTTGGGTCCATAAAATCTTTAGCTAGTTGATGAACATTGAGTGGCCAAGTTGCACTGAACATAACCATCTTTCAAGTTGCATGTGGTAGGAGAAATATTAGAGGCTCAGTCTCACAAACATTAGAAAACCAAGCTATCGACATAAGTGAAAGAACTTGCCCTCTTTTTCAATTAAAAGGAACTTTCATTTCAAACATACATATGGAGCACACAATATTGGTCTAGTCCTACAAATAATAGCCATGGAAGAAAAGAAAAATAAATTGTTTTCCATGATGCATCTATTGGCTCAGACACAAGAAATTGACATCAAAAGTGTGGGACACCTAGGACTATGTGTACTTTGTTTAGTCAAGTTTTTGGTTTGAAAAGTTTTGGTTAAATTTTATATTCATTGTTGGGTTTATTTGTGTATTTGTCTTGTGAAATATGAGTTTATGCAAATACAATTGAAATCCTAGAAAGCTCCATATAGATCAGAGCTGCACATACTTCACACGTTAGTAACCCTTATTTTATTACAATTTACATATATATTTGATCATTAGGTGTGCATGGTTGATCAACCATTCATATTTTCACCTCTAAATCTATAAATCCATCATTCCTTCCAAAAATTTGAGGAGAATTCTAAGAAAGTGTCTAATCCATTTATGAATATTTGAATCAAATCTTTTTCATATTATCAAAGGGCTTGCACAATAGTTGAGCATCCACAAATCTATTTAGTTCACATTTTCCAGTGTACTTTCAACTTGTGGCAAAATGGGATCATTGGAAGAGGGTATGGAAATCCATCAAAGTATAAATGAGAGAAGATTTTTTTTAGATTTTGTAGTTGCAATAGCCCCAGTAGACATGTATGTGAAATGTGGAAGCATAAAGAAGGCACATGAACTATTTGGAAAAAATTCCTCAAAGATCTATTTAATCATGAAATGCAATGGCTGGAGGATATGCATACAATGGATTTGTTGAAAAGGCTTTAAAAAAAATCAAGGAAATGAAAATGGCAGGTGTCAAACCAAACTCTACAACCTTTGTTAGCATCCTCCCTAACTGTGCCAAAATGTGAACTTTAGAACATGGTATGGATATGCATCAAAGCATAATGAAAGGGGGTTTTTTGCCTGATATTGTAGTAGGAAATGCTCTAGTGGACATGTATGCAAAATGTGAAAGCATACACAAGTGATGAAATGGAAGTTGGTATTTACCTAAACATCACAAGACAAGTTAGATAAATCAACTAGATGAATCACAACTCTTTAACAAATTAACCTTTTCAATCTGACTCTGCCATAGCTAGTAGGTCTGCAGACCTCTATTTGACAACTTTTCTCTCAATCCACTCACCAACTCCAGAAATGATTGATGGTTATTAAAACCCTATTTGGACAACTTAAACATATACCAAAACCAACATTGATTCCTTTTTGGCAACTCACTCAAATCCCTATGCAACACTACCCTAAAAAGACCAATTAGGTCTATTTTACAAATCAATTCCTCCTTAAAATATCCTCCAACCTAATACAACCTATCAAACCTTAAATATAGCCAACAAAAATACATATTCACCAAGTTTTAGGTTCTCAAACCCTCATCCAACCATTGATCTCAAAAATCCTCAGTTTTCACCATTAAAGGTAGGGTTTGTTCAAACTCACTATTCCCAGACTCTTTTAGACTTGAATTTTCCTCCAACATAGTATATTATGTCTTCCTTCACTCAAAAATCCACCTCCTAGCCTCCACTCAAGTAACTTCTTCAAACTCTTTCTCAAGATCTCATTTTTCTTACACTAACACACTGTAAAACCCTAGGACAGTCACAATTTTTGTCCCCCAAATCTCACCATCCAAATAAAATATTACTTCCAATCACCCCTAACTAACCTAACATTCTCATTCCATAGAGATACAGTGATGATAGTTTGTGGAATGGGCTTAAAACATATTTAAGTCTGCAAAACCCTTGACAGGGTATACCCGAGTCTATCAAAGAAAAAAGAAGATACTATGCTTCTAAACCTATTTCAACGACCCAAACCAAGTGTAAAGGACAAAAAAATCACCCATCCACAATACTCACAAGATTTTGGATATATTATCTATTGTATAGAATCATACAATTAACTGATGTTATAGAATTTACAGGAAAACTCAAAAATTGATCCAATAACAGAGGTGGTTTTATTGTCTCTTCTTCAAAATGGCTTCAAAAACCATACCAATCAAAGGATTACATGATTTTATACATTTATTTCCTAAAAATTCCCTTCAAAACCAACCAACTACTTTACAACTACCACTTGACTATTGGTATCCTTGAATCTTGCATTTTTACAATTACAACTTTGACAACATTTGTCAATGTTTGCAATTTTGTATTTTTGAACCCCCAAACTTTATAAACACCTCTAATATGACCTAATACACTATTAATGATCAAATATGACCTTATTCAACATGTTCCATGACTTGAATCACTAAACCCTTTCATAAACCCTATTTACATATTTTTCTCTTTCAAGCACGATTAACAACATTTCAACATTGGTTTACAAAACTGATCTCAAGATACACTCTAATGGTCTCTTTTAGACCTTATTGACCCACTTCATGACTTTAAACTCCTAGACCAATGTATGCCTCCTTATTTTGATCAAATTCAAATAAAACCAATTGGGTTCTCCTGCACCAACAAGGCATGCAGAGTGTTTTATAGAATTCCTAAAAGAGATGTTATCTCATGGAATACAATGATTGCAGGATATGCACAAAACATATTTTTTGAAAAGTATTTAAAATATTTCAAGAAAATGTAGTTGGTAGGTGTAAAGCCAAATTTCACAATCTTTCCCAGCATCTTCCTTGTTTGTGCCAAAATGGGAGCTTTGGAATAGGGTATGGACATCCATCAAAGCATAAAGGATAGAGAAATTTTGTCAGATGTTGTAGTGGAAACAACCCTTGTAGACATGTATGAAAAATGTGGAAACATGGACAAGGCATGCAAACTATTTGAAAAAATTCCTCAAAGAAATGTGATCTCATGGACTGCAATAATTGCAGGATATACACAAATTAGATCTGTTGAAAAGGATTTAGAAACTTTCAAGCAAATTCAATTTGCATGTTTAAGCCACACTCTGTAACCTTTGCTAGCATCCTCTCTTCCTATTCCAAAATGGAAGCTTTGGAATAGGGTATGGACATCCATCAAAGCATAATAGAAGGGGGATTTTTGTCTGATATTATAGTTGAAAATACTTTGGTTGACATGTATGCAAAATGTGGAAGCATAGAGAAAGCATGTGAACTTTTTGACACAATGCCTCAAAGAGATGTCATCTCTTGGACTGCAATTATTGTTGGATATGCACAAAATGGATTTGTTGAAAACACTTTAGAAACTTTCAAGAAAATGCAATTGGTAGGTATAAATCTAAATTCCACAACCTTTGCTAGCATCTTTCCAACCTATGCAAAAATAAATAATAGAGGAATTTTGTCAGATGTTGTAGTTGCAACTTCCCTAGTAGACATGTATGCAAAATGTGGAAGAATAGACAAGGCATGTGAAATGTTTGATAAAATTCCTAAAAGAGATGCCATCTCATGGAATACGATGATTATGGGATATGCACAAAATGGATTTGTTGAGAAGGCTTTTTAACTTTCAAGAAAATGCAATTAGTAGGTGTGAAGCCAAATTCCACAACCTATGCCAAAATGGGAGCTTTAGATAAGGATATGAACATCCATCAGAGCATAATAGATGGGGGACTTTTGTCAGATATTATGGTTGGAAATGCTCTATTATACATGTATGCAAAATTTTGAAACATACAAAAGGCACGTGAACTCTTTAAACTTGATTCCGCTGACTTGATTCCTCTTTACATAGCCCTCTGATGAAAGCAAGGTGGAGATGATTCTTCCAATCTCACAAATGTTCACAAATGATCAAACAAAAACAAGGAATCAATTCAACTTTATTCTCTCAACTTGTCCCAAAAATGCACCTATTAGGCTTGTAGCCTCAAAACTCAACTTTTCCCAATAAATACAAGTGTGGGTCGTACAAAGACCTAAAAAAATCATTTGAGGAAATCTTTAGCCATAGAAACAACATACCAAAAGAACTCATATGGTTTCTTCAGCTCAAATTGTATTTTCAATAACCTACCCCTATTTGGGCTACTAAATTACCCCTAATTTCCAAAGGAAGTCCCACCTAAACTTCTAGTTTCAACTCAATCTCTTATAAATCCAATAAATGTCACTCAAAACTCCAAATTTCATCATCAATTCAAGGATTTAAGTCCTCTAGGGTGCTTCCCCAACAAACCCTCACTTTTCATGCAAAATACTAGAGTTTATTCAAAATACTAACTCTCAGGCTTGTACAACTCAAAAAATGGCTCCAACACATCCTACTAACCCTTCTCAAACTCAATCTATCATAACTTTGAAGGTTCCAACATCATTTTGCAAAAACCCAACCTTAACACCTCTTTTTCACAAGGAAAATACCATGTACAACATTAGGGCAACACATATCTCCTTTAAATTTGATTCCCTTGACTTTATAATCCTTCAAAATGTCTACTATATCATTGGTGAAGGAAACCCACTGAGTCACAACATCCTACAGAAGGTAGGTTGCCTAATACATTATAAAAACTTTAAAACTAGCCCTCACTAGCTTGTTATAGGCAAATTTCAGAAAACTACAAAGTTCTCACTCAAATATTAAAGTAAGACTTTCAATATTGATACAATGGAGAGCTATAACATTCCTACACAAAATAATGAATATTTCAAAGCCTCACAATGATTGTATGGGTCGTACAGTGCTGGTGAAGTTATGAAAACATAGAAATACAGTGAATTTTCTTATAAAACATTGTTTACAGACTTGTATTTTCAATACAATCTTCAATATCCATTGTTCAAGCCTTTTTCAGGATTTTTGAAAACATTTCTCCATGAGTTACAAATTTTAATTCAAAAAGAGGAGCATGGATTCTCCCATTACAAGAAAAATTTGTCTTGTTGCAGCTATTTTTAGCAACACTACAAAATCTGACAAAATGAATCTACCAATAACCTTAAATGGTTTGTAAACAACCTTATTACACCTACATGCACTTAACCAACACTAAATTACCTTATTCAACCATTTACTACCATTTGACCTTGAACTCCTAAAATCTTGCATTTGCAACTTTTGGGTTTTACAATAATTTTGCAACAAAGTGCAATTTTTTTGCAATATCAAAATTATTGACTCTTAGACACCTAATTACCACCAACTTATAATTGATTGCATACTTAAATCATTTTAAAGACCTTATTTACTACAAAAATTTCTTCCTCCTAGAGCCTTCTCTTTAACAACCTATATTGCTTGAAGTTCTTCAATGGTGCCCCTACTCTACCCTCCCTATACAGATTGGTGGATGCAACCAATGTTATCAAAATTCAACATATTCCTAGAAAGACCAATAAGTTAGTGGACCACTTATCAAATGAAGCTATTCACTCAAAAGAAAATTCCATGAACTTGATCTAATACACTCATATCTTGCAACTTTTTCCACCCATCCAAGTTATGTTTTCTAAGGAGAGTAGGATATGAACTCAAAAGTGCAAGTAGGAAGTTTTTATTAAAATTGTACTTTTACTTCCTCGGTAATTTACAACTCCAATGCATTTAATATATTCTATAATACAAATGGAAACAGTCTTGATGTTACGAGATTCATGAACCTCTTGATTATTTAGACCAAATAAGACACTTATTAAGAGTAAACTTAATATCTTCACAATAGTCAGAAATGGTTGATTTTGGTTGCAAAACAGTCCCAAATGTCTTAGGGTTTCAAATCCACACTCATTTACTTGCTTAATACACCACTTTGGCACATAATACAAGATCGTTACCTTGTGACTGCTTGTACACATCATAGTCAACATGACAATAATCTTGATGGTATGGGTTTAACTACCTCTTGATTTATTAAGACCAAACACCACACTTATTTAAGGGAAATGTCCAAGTGTTTTAAGCAGCCAATTCTTGACTTGGATTAGTTCCAAATGTGTTTTGGTTTCAAATCCATGCTCATTCATTTGGTAATTTTTTCACTTGGGTATGTAAAACAAGAATCTTGCCTTGCTTGTAGCTTACATGCATCCTAGTCTGTGTCATATGTGATGCTTACCTCTACTATTTTTCCCAAAGTTACCAATCTCAGATACCAATCTAGTGTGGGAAAGGTTCAACTAGGGTTCAACATTTAGCTTGTGGATTCATCCAAGACAACATCATGAGAACTTGCAAAGAATTTTCACATTTTTTCTTCATATTTTATTATAGGGTTCACAAAAAATTTTAAAACCTAAATAAATCATTGAAATTCATTTGTGTCTTGCAAATAACTATCATTTATCTTGCAAAGTAGGATAAATTGGCTTAGAAAATGAAGGAAACATGGTATAAAGAATCAGTTATCTGCTACCATAGTGAAAAGTTAGCAATTGCATTTGGTTTGTTAAACATGGCCTTAGGTACAACTATTAGATTTGTTAAGAACCTTCAAGTATGTTTTGATTGCCACACTACATTTAAATTCATCTCCAATATTCTTGCAAGGGAAGATGGTCTTGAACCTATTCAACACAATTCAAGGTCAATCAAACAAATATCAGATTCATAAACTCCTTAATTGCACCCTTCACCATATAACCCTACCCTTAGCCTGTAGGTGAGTAGACTTATTTTTGCCAAATTTTCTCACAATTTTTCTTAACAACTATAGGGACTCTTGATATTTTTGAATACCCATTTGGGCCAAATTTAACATGTTCCAAACTCAACTAGGGTTTCTTTGGAGAAAAACACCCTAAAGCTTGATTCCACACTATCCCTAAAGACTAATTAGGTCTATTTTGCAAAGAAAGACCTCTCAAATCTCACAAGAAATTTTCAAAACCCATTTAGATCTTCTTGAATATCAATAAAAAGACATATTCATTAGGTTTTAAGTCTCCAAATCCTTTCTATAACTCTAAACCAACAAACCCTTAATTTCCTCCAATTTAGCTAGGGTTTATTAAAAATCTGGGTTCTACAACTCATACAAACTTGAAAATTCCACCAACACACTTGAAAATATTTTAACACACTAAAAATATCATCTCATAGTCTCCACTCATTGTATTTATTCAAACTCCCACTCAAAATCTCATATTTCAAGCACTAAATCATTGTTTTCTTCAAGACAGTCATACATAAAAAAACACCTCACTCAGACTCATCTCAATGCCCTACCATAATAACTCTAATATCCTATGCCCATTCCATGTAGATACAGGAGTGAAAGTATGTGTAATGTGTAATGGGCTCCTAATCCATTTTAAGGCTTCAAAACTTCAAATTTTCACCTACTAGCCTATTAATGTGTTTTTTTCAATAAAACTTCACAAAGTTAATGAACAACCTAATTTTTGGATTCAAATGAGAGATAGAAAAAATATAAAGCAATATCCAAGATTATTTGTGTAGTACACAATTGTATGGTCACGTACAAGTGCCTAAAAGTATAGATTTCAATACAAAACATAGAACTTTCAATCAAAACAGGGGTGTTCTTTGTTATATTTCCTTCTCAAAATGGTTCAAAAACATTCTACAATGAAGAAGCACATGTTTTTGTACATTTATTACATAAAATTCCCCTCCAAAACTATCTACCTACCATCCATATTCAATCTGACTCTTGAGTTCCTCAATTCTTATAATTACATCATTGACAATTTTACACATTTTGCATTATTTACCCCCCCAAACATTGTAAACACCTCAAAAATGACTCAAAACACCTTTAGATGGTCAAATATGACCTTGTTCCTTAAAACCTTAGACTTAAACACTAAAACCCTTTACAAACCTCATATTTACATAATTTTCTCTTTTGAGCATTATTGACAACTTTGTAACATTGCTTTATAAAAATGATTTCTAAATACCTTCAAATGGTCAATGAGGCCTTATTGACACAAAAAATGAAAATGAACTCCTAACTCAACCTAGGACTCTTCATGTTGATCAAATTCAAATGAAACCACTTGGGTGCTCCTACACCAAAATTTTTCTGAGAGATGTGAGCCATTTCCATCATTTTAAACAAGGATAACTTTGGAAAAAATTGAATAATATTATATTCAAGGGTAGAACACTATTGTCCTAACATTACTACATCGGGGTAACTCCCCTTATAGCTTGACCAATAGACCGATAAAGTGGAAGAAGTCAGTTCCATTTTTTGTAATGTGGTGAGAGTCATACAGGTAATGCTATGTTAGGATGGGGAACTCTTCTTGGAGGTTCTAAATGATTTGCCTCTTTTATATAAGACTATGTTGGTAGTGCCACCTAGATCATAGTTGTTTGGTGGGATTCCAAACCTAGACAATGAGGTGTAGTTGTGGAAATCTCATAGAGAGAAGCTACAAGTTACCATGATGATTTTTCCAAGCGAATTTATATCAGAGTCTTGCTTAGCGTAGCTTAAGACATGTGTAGATGATATTCTCTCTATAGATAGGCTTGGGGGAAAGCATTTGCTTGATCTTGTGAAAAGTGGCAAGGAACTTGTAGAGAATGAGACATTTATTAGAGAAACATTAGACAGTTTGGATGCATTTGAAGGGAGCTTAGAGTGGCTAAAAATAGTTTTTGGTTCAACTATTGAGTTTCCATGGCAATGCGTGTGTGAGATTGTTTTGAAGCACTCAAAGAATCTCTACGATGGACTTTTGAAAGCCTATTTGTAAGTAGGATGAAAAAAATAATAGCTAATGTATTTGCAAATCTGTGTGAGAGAGTTAAGGTTGGTAAATGCGTTGAAGCCATAGTTACATCTCTGGCAAGTTACAAAGATGTTGAAACCCATTTGCACAGATTAACTACTAGTGAGGGTTGGCTTGTCAAGAGGGGGGGCCTAAAAATTGTTAATTTACCTAGGTTGAGTTTTAGATTTATGATGAAAAATGATGAAGACTAGTTTGGTCACCTTTATGCTTATTTTGGAGCTAAGGTTAGTCAAATAAAAGATACCATAGATGAGGGGTCCAAGAATATTCTAGAAGACCTCCTAAGTTTTCTTCATGCACATAAATCTCCTTCAAGGATAAATGATTTAGCACCTTATTTGCAAGAGCAATGCTTCCATTATCTCAACATTGATTATTGAGATTGAAGAACATATTGTACATATTTCAAAAGCTCTCTATTAAGAAATGAAAAATGAGGAGATTCCAAAAAAAATGAACAAGGAGACACTAGAATCGAAATTTATAGTGGAAAGGGCACTTTTCTTAGGAAGGATTTTAGTTGCTCTCAATTTTCATTCAACTTCCCTTCCACTAGTTCTTGGCTCATCTCAGCTCTAATTTTTCAAGAACAAAGCTTCAGTTTCAGGGAAAGGATCTTTGACTTTCAAATATTCCAGTATTGATTTTGATTACCCCTTTCTAGACAATTCTGGAAGAAAAATACTAATGAGAGGGGTTAGTTTGAAGCCTAAATCACAATATAAAAATAATAGCACCAAATTGAATAAACTAAGAAGAACTATGCACAATCTTTGCATTAGAGCTCATAGCATGTGGATATTGTGGATAATTGAAGAGCTTTTAGGCATATAAGACTTTGGATTTTATCATTGGTGCTTGTTAGCAATGATAAGAAAATTAGAGGGTCAAATAGAATACATGCAAATGTTGATTCATCAATTGTCCTATACACGAAGAATTGGTATAGACCATAATATGTGCCAAATAGATTTTTTCTATTAATTAGTATATCAAACTTAACTACTATGCCCTGACTATTTTGAGACTTTTGAATTTATTCAAATATGTTAGTGAACCCAGTGACTTAGGTTCCACTGCATTTTAAATGTTAAACCCATACCATCCCTACACTCCTTTCATTGTACTCTACATGGTTGATAGAAGAGACACTTTTCACTTTATTATTGTTCATCCTTTTTCTTTACATGCTACTCTGTTTTTAACACTCAACTTCAAAAGTGATTTGCATGCCCCCTCAGAAAGTGGAAGCTAATTGTAAGAGTTCAAATTCTAAAATTTGTATAGACAACTCAATCTGCATGTCCCTTAATATCATTTTTATAGATAAAATTAAGTTCTCCTATGAACTATGCAATTTGATAGTGGAAACTTCGAAAATAAAAGATCACTTTTAACATCTCATAATGGAAAAGAAAAGAATAAACAAACCTCGATTCCAAGTTCTCCATATAAATCCTCAACTTCTACAACACAAGATCTCACAAAAGAAAATTAACATGATTTTACAAAAGAATAAACAAACCTTACTCATCCTAGAAACATGATTTCACAAAAGAAAATTAACACCTTCCTCCTCAAAGTTGCGGGAGGATTAATTTCTAGTGGCTAGTCTTAAAGAATTTTAAATATCCAATCTATAAATCTTATAAGGTTCAACATTTAATGCTTATTTTGGAAAGTTCTGAAATAAAATAAAAAATTCTAGTTACAATATTTTTTCACTTTGTTATAGGTTTACACCTAAAGCATGCTCATTGAAACTAGAAAACGTCCATCCTGATTTTGATTTGTTTTCTTGTCTTGAATCTATCAAAATATGTCACAATTTTTAACATAAAAATTTCTTGGGCATGAAAAGGGTGTGAGTTTTTATTTCTTAAAGAGTGTGCAATACAAAAACTAAGAGAAGCAATACATACTTTTTATTTTGGTTGGCAAGAAAGATTTTATTAAATTTCAAGAGATTGCAGTGAAAAAACTATATCATAAACAAAAGGTACCTTTGATTAGGGAATATTTTTTTCTCACATATACTCATTATTATGCCGCAAGATCTAATTTAGAGCTAGAAAATTTTTGAAGTGGGAGGGTAGAGATCCTCACAAAATAAAGGGAAATTAGCTGAACTAGCAATAAAAATTAGAACACATTAGCAAAAAATGCACCTAAAAATAGATGCTAGAGCAGAGTATACCTTGCATCAACATCTATTATTTTTGAGTTTCATTTCTAAATGTTGGATTTGTCTGAGTAGTCACATTCTGAAAGTTGTTCAACAAGAAACTAAAAAATTTAGTGTGTATCTAACTTGCAATAAACAACCTACCAAATCAGCAAAACTGATTGTGAAAATAAAAAAATAGTGTCCATTATCCAACGACCATTTCAACATCTATCTGTAATTATTTGGTCTTTTTGTTGGTTACCATGAGCTCCCATTGGCATCGATTTATGTTCAATCAGTCCCTAGTTGGGGTGGCAAAAATATTTTTTGATGTATATTTGATATTCCAAGTGAACGAAAGTGTTGTTATTTATTAAATATTGTCTTTGGTTTTACAATATATATGAATATGACGTCCTACTTGTAGAAAACTTATTAACATGGAATTGGATTTCACTGAATGATAGTTAAAATTTAATATTTTTTCTAAATTCCCAAAATTTTAAAACCTACATTTCTTAGTTCAAACCCATTTTTGGGAGCATAGATAAATTGTCCCTGTTGATGCCAAAATTTGACAAGATAATAGAGTCTTATGGGAAACTCAGTTTAAGGGGGACCTTTTGCGTTAAACTGAGTAACCTCTAGATTTTTAGAGAAGTTGGCTTCTTCTATACTGGGGTTTGAAAGGGAAAAGAAAGCAGATATAATAAAGTAAAGTCTAACCTAAGGCAATGCACCAAGATTTGATGATGGGCACAATAAATCATAGATTTAAGGGCCTGGATGGTGTTGTATTCCAAAACATCAGAGACTTAAAATTATAGCATAGACAATTCATTTATTGACATAAAATAATATTGCATACATACTCACTGCCAGTAAGAGTCATTAGACATGATCTACGTAAGTAAACTTGCATCCAACATATATAGAAGTTCTTCAAATGAATTTTCAAGACAATATAAAACACAAATAGAAAGGCCAAAAAATTGGCATAGTCTAAGAGTTTTGCAATTAAATAAAATAGTAATAGAGGCCTAGCATCTTCTTGCTAAAACCAACATGTTTTTCTCTAGTTTTGAGACCCTTTCTCATTAACAGAGAAAGTATATATAGCAAAAAAACCTCCCACTACTTCGGAGAGTAGTAACAAAAAAGATCTTACAATCTTCTACAATGATTCCTCCATCAGAATATTCCCAAGGCCATTACAATAGCATCAAGCCAGAACATAGCATCCAGTCATCTATGGTATAGGTGCATCCTTTGTAATAATGGTGGTGGTCCTAGCCAGGCTCGATCAGACAAGTGTTATCTATCACTGTGAATGATTATGACACACAACAACCAATAGCAATATTTAGTTCATTCGGCTTATCGCCCACATAACAAATCAGTCGTTAGGCACATGGTAGCCTTTCGTTACCCACATGAACCTTTCTCCCATCACTATCAAGGATTTGCAAAAAATGCAACACGTGTCAAATGGGCTAAGAACCCTATCACAATGAAGGGAATGCTCCATTAGTTGGGCGTAAAAAATGTGTGGTAGCATTTCCCTACTCGCGGTTGCTATTTTATCCCCGCGTTGAAATATTTACGAATGGTTGCCACGTAGGAAGATGGGGGCCTGCCAACACCTTTTAGGAATGAAGGCTTCATGGAAAAATTTTGTAGCCCGATGAGGCCTCAAGGAAATAAGAAACAAAAACATCTCGTAACTGCAACACATGGAAGCAGAGTGAAGTTTCCTAGGATTTGAAAGGAATGTCGACACCTGAAGCTACGAAGAGTAGATGCGTAAAGTGGTAGATCAAAAACTTTGATATATAAAAAAAAAGCTGAGCAAACTCGGTGATGCATAGGCTAGCGCACACATAATACAAAAGATAAACCCAAAGGGAGCTGGTCAAATATTTATTTAACAGCTTTTGGCAACTAACAGGAGCGTTTCGACTAAGGAACAAAGAACCCAAAATTTCTCTAGTTCTACCGACTAGAGCCTTACCCATGGGGCTAATGGAGTTAGAGATTGGAAAGAGCTACCTACAAAGGTGACCATTTGTCCTTGGATGGCTTCACTATGTTGCACAAATTTTCTTCTGCTCCACATAGATCAATAGTTTCTTTGTGAGGTAGCACATCGAGTAAACTGACTCCTACTTGTATATGAAATAGCAACTACGAGAGTGGATGAATGACTGTCTCAATGTCAGCTGTCATGGGAGGATGGCTGAACTCCTTGAAATCCTCTAGTTCATTTTCCTTCTCTTCAATAATTACGTAATATGTGCAGTCATGCCAATAGAGCCATCCTTGAGGAATGGGGATGATAGTCCCATCCTGCATAACTTAGAGAAACATCCCCATATGTTATTTAGTGTCTTACTTAGAAAATAAGTAGCTTCCTTAGTGTGCTGGAAAGCAGAGTGGCAATGAATAAATTTATTTGTTGTTTGAGTAACAGCATCATGATCTTCAATACCCACTTCGAAAAGGTTTTCATCAGAGATGGAGTATAGCTTGTTGAGAAGGTCTCTTTCCTTAGAAAACCTCTCCAAGATGAATCATGGGAACTACTCAATCACATCATGGGCCTCCTGGCTGAGCCTTGATTCCTTGTCGATAAATAAGAGGGTAGGCTGTAGTGTTAGGAAAAATATTTTGATTTTCTTCCAGTGAGAAATGTATAATTTCCTAACCAGCAGAATGATATCAGGTTGTGTAGGGGAAGGCAGGAGAGAGGCTTTAAGCAAAGTAATCTCTGCATCTCTTGAAATAATGGCCTCAGCTAATTCTACCTTTTTCCTTTTCTTAGACACCAGCTGCTCCGCATAGTTTCTCATTTCTTTATTCCAAGTCTGCTCGCCTTGGGAGTGATTTGCTAAGTGCTCTTCTAGAGAATATTTTGTCTCTCAAAGCTCTTCCTCTATCTAAGTCTTTGGGCCTTGAAATTCAGACTCTTTCTCTTGTATTCTTGGCATTGTAACTCTTCCCTTTTTTGTTCCATCCCTTGAGTATGCTCTAGGTAGAGGCGCTCTAGCTCTTCATCTTTCAGTTCTATATTTTGCTCCGCCTCCTAGTTCTTGTTGTGTAGCTCTTTTATTATGCCAGGGTTAGCAACCTGAATCTTCGCAATTTCTCCTTCAAGCTTGTTCCTCTGATCCTCTGCTATCAGTGCCCTTTCAGTCATGTAGGCAATATATGCCTCTAAGTATTTCTCCTTCCTCTCTAGAAAACTAACCCTTTCCCTAGCTGTCATGAGCTAATCATCCTTCTTCTTCAACTGGTGACCAGTTTTGAGAAAGTTGGAAGTGACTACTCATTACATTTCCTCTATGATTTCAACTTTATCTTGTGGTCAAGCTACCTTCATGTCGAGTCTGACCACATATATCTCATAGTCTTCTGGTTGCATTTCTCCTTGAGGCTTGCTTACCCTCGGGTACATGGTTGCAAACTTTAATTCCTGTCGGTCTTCATCGTAAAGAGTTTGTACTCTTGGCTCAGCGAAAACATTGTCATCCTTGTTTCCTCATTCTATTCACGCATGCCTCCTTTCCATTATCTATCTGTGCTATGAATTCGGTTGGCAATGAAACTAGTCCACCTGCAAAATTAGCACCATAAGGTAGGGCATAGGGATAGATAACCTTCATAGGTGCGGGCATTTGTTTCTTCTAGAGAGTGACACTTTATGGAGAGAAGTGGGGCACGTTCCATAGTTTGGTTTGAGAACCGATAGTAGGGCTAGTCATTTGTAGTGGCTGAACTAGGGAATCAATCATAATGCTCATTGGCTGGGACTAAGGAGGAGTTGTCAATGGGGTGTGGGTCTATTGCAATGGAAAAGGATCGGTAAGCATAGCAGAAAGAGAATGGGCCCTCACAAGGGGAATGCTTTCTGAAAGTGAGGTGAGGAAGGTCTAAGTGGTAGCAGTGGGATTAAGTATACATAGAGGAGTGATTACGAGTGGGGGGGCTTGCAAAAACTGGGTGAAGCCTACTGAATATGTTGAACTAAAAGTAAAAGTCTGAGGGCCAGTACCTATGGTAGGGATCACCAGTGAGGTAGGGGCTGATACTAAGGAATGCGATACAAAAGGAGTGAATTATACTTGTTGACTAGTTGTTGGTGCTTCCTGAAACATCAAAGACTCCCTCACAACCTCTGGTTCCTAACTAGCAGTGAGTACTCCTCCTTCGGTAGGTTCTTGCGAACCCTCTTTGATAATACATTATTGTTTCACAGGTGGAATCTCACTAGCTTCGACAATCATCTCCTTCTGCTAAAGTGATAGCCTGGCTGGTTTAGCAGCCCAAGTGAGTGTATGCAAGCCCCTCAATATATTAAAATACACATTCATGGCCACATAGGACTGTCCAGAGACTTTCTCCTTTTGTGCAGAGGAAGCCAATGTTGCTTCCTCCTCCTGCTCCTCGGATTCCTCCCTCTCTTCGCACCTATTAATACTAGAGATTGGGCTGGGATGGCCCTCCTTTCACCACCTTTCAAATTCCTGGTCATCCCTTAGTTGATTGTAAGGAGCATCCAATTGTGCAATTTCTTGGCGATACTTCTAGAAAGCCTTTATTTTCTCCTCACTCCATTCTTCATCCTTCTTTAACCTATTGTACATGACACACTCCATGGGGAAATTATCCTAGGCCATAGCCATAGGAAAGTAGAACTTGTGCCATGGGGCTCTAGTATCTGGTGTAGGGATTTGTGCCAATTCAACAAAATCCTCATCTTTGTCTACTCGCGGGTTACATTGTTTCTCCCAGTATGGTCAGGTAACATGGGTAACCCTCATATGTGGCTCTGACAAGTCATCAAAAGGGTCGTATTCCCACTTATTATTTTACCAGTACCAACCCTAGATATGTTAGCTTATCATCTAACACCTGGTTTGATTGTCTTTAGTAGAGTTATCGACTTGAAATTTTTTGGATAAGAGAAGAATCCCTTCTTAACCTTTTCACTGCTACAGAAAGTAAAATCAGTAATACACACCTATCAGAACATTTCCAGCATGAGCTCTCTATCTGTGACATAGGCTAGGAGTAGAAAAGGTTTTCCAGTAAAGCCCCACATTTAGAGGATCGTAAAATCTTTGCCCAAGAACCAGTCATAAGCAGGGGTGAAGCTCTACATAAATCTGACTTGCTTCTCATCGAATTGAATAATATCACCCTCTTTGATCAAATCACACAAGACTGAGGCTATGAAATAGTCCAAAAATGCATAATAATCATATAATGTGGAAAGAAAAGGTGTCCATGTGGACACCAGCTTCTTTTTATTTTTCTCATCAAAAATTGATAGCCAAAAATACCGGGTGAAGAAATCTAGATTCTAATGTAGAAACATGTGGACCAGGAAAGAAAGAAACCTAAACTTTTTCTCCACCTGATAATTTTCAATTTTTCATGTCATTTCTTTCACCATAAACTCAACAAAGTCATACCAAAAGAGTTCATGTTGCTTGCTAAATTGCATTGCCTGTCCCAGTTGAAAGGTCTCTATCTTCTCATGGGAGTTTTGGACACATACAAAGACTAGCATGGACATGACATCCTAGAGATCATTGTGAAATGCACTGTGCAACAATGGAACACTTGGCACTTTAGTGGTTGTAATGATTTTCTTACTAGTCTCCTCCAATACGAACTCTGAGCTCATTTTCATCTTCCTCCATATTTTCTCTCCTTTGCTCAAGCGAAAAGGCTTGATATTCTCTTTTCTTTTACTTGGGTCTGGGATACATAACATTTTCTAGATGGCCTCTATAGTGATATGCACCCTTAAGTTGTGGCCCTCAATGTAGTGGGTATCAAGATTATAACGTTGGACAACAACATCAACTACCTCTGGGCAATAGTGCATAAGTGGGACCATGTATTGAGGGAGACCACTGTACCAAACTCTCCACATCATAGATTGGTCTACCTTTGGTGCTGATAACCTTGCATAGGCTACCTCTTTGAGGGACTTAGGGTTTTTTGCAAGCCTTGGCTAGTAGATATTATCCTATTTTTCTTCAACCTTTTTCTGGTTTCTCTAATTTTTGGGTTTAGTTAGCTCTTCTATGTAGGCTCTCCTTGGCCTACTGGGTATACCAAGCGTAGCATATGCCACATACTCATAGACATATACCTCTACTAAAGAATGAATAGTCATAAATAACTCCTAGCTAATTTCTTCTTGCAATGGCTGAGATGAAGTTTTTGACATTTTTCCCTTCTCTGAAGCTTTCTGCAAGTTCCTGGTTAGCTACAACTATGCTCGACTCTAGATACACAGAAAGAAAACAACTCTGCACTTTTTATTATTGGTGTTTGTGAAAATACTTTGAAATATTAATCATTTTCATGCAATAATAGCAACCTTTCTCAAGGTAGTAGGCGAAAGCATGCCTTTTGCATTTAATTCGGCATGTACCATTAATTTTGCAACTCATGCAAAATGAACTTCTTGCTATTCCAAGGCAGCCATATTTCATAATTTCTTTCAGAAATCATGTGATACATTGTGATCTCCTTGGAACTTGCATCGATGATTAGCTTGCTAACCGTACGTTAGCGTGTGCTACAAATTAATATTCCGGCTGGAATGATTATGCCAAAAAAATGATCACGGCTTGAAAAAGATATGAATATCACCTTGCGCTCTGGGACACGCTTGAGAGATGACACAATAGCCTACGGCCATATGTCTCACTGCCAAGAAGAGTAATTTTTTAAATCTAATTAATTAGCTCTTATTAATCAAGCATGCACTGAGTCATGCTATCACAGATGCAATTGGCCCAGAAATGTGAGCAAACACAGGCACACCTTTCAAGTTAGCAACTAGCTTAACATCAGATTTTTTCAAAATGGATTAGCATGCGTCTTGTCATTTTTCTATAAATAGGCCAGTAAGTAGTAAGGAAAACATAATTAACATTTGAGTTGTGATAGGTCAGTAGCAGAGTCTTAAGCAAGCCCTCTCATAGGTTAGGTGATAGAAAAATTTTGGCATTAGCTCAAAAGCCTAGGGATAGTGTTAGAGCCATGGATACTCTAGTTTTCCTAACCTAGTATAAGCGCATACGACATTCCTGGAAGAGATTTCAACTAGAAGACTGAAAAGGATTACCAAAAATAAGCATTCTCTAGTATTGGTAGCCATAAAGTGGGTTTTAGGAAAAGACTATGTAGAATATGAGGATAAGTATTAGATGAACACTGACATATGCTCCCACTTCGTAGCCTCCATGCTAGACATTAGTGTTCCCTGGCCACTTATCTTGAAGCTGGTTAAAGAAATATTCCCAAAAAAGTACCTGAATGGACTCAACGAGGTTGTTGCTCATGCTGCATGTGGGGTAGGCCTAGCGTCAACTAGTGACCTGCGTCATTTTATTGAAGAAGAATTCATTGTCATTTGGCTGCCATTCCTCAGTGGATTCCACCTACAGACCCACGACCAACACTAGCAAAGTGTTACTCAAGCCCTACACTTCCTATTTTGCAACTACAATGTGATACCTTTCTATGACATAGATTGGTATACTGACTTCAGGAACCTGGTGTTTCCCTTGCCAATGGTGTTTGTGGCAAATGATGCTACCAGTACTACTGAAGAACTCATGGATGAGGAAGAAGTGGATGCTGCAGTTAATGTGCCAATTGCTGCTAGCCATTCCTTTGGATAAAAACCCCTTGCCTGTTCAAAAAAAATTTCCCTACTTGCTACTCAAAATACCTACCCATAGCTATATATAAGCGTGAAAAAGGCTATCTTATATATAATAGCTCAATATGCTTGTAAATTTTAAATTATGGCTTCCCAGCCACTTTTGTAATGAAAAGAATATATATGAATATATATATCTTTTAAAGAAAATCCATGCTCTTCCTTCATTATGAATTTCAGTTTTAGGGCTCGCAACTTTCATTTTACTATTTATCTACACATGGGTGTGTTCTATGTAAAGCAACTCTGGTATTCCACCTGCCAATAATAATGGGTTAATTCCATAGAAGTACAAACTAATTTATAAAAAGACTAGAAAAAGAAAATGAAATAAAATAAAAGCACTATTTACATATGTACAAAAAAAGCTTGTCACTTAATGGAATAGCTTAAGATGAATCCCATTGACCAGGATTCCTAAGGGTTCTTGCTCCATATTCTCTAGCTCAAAAGTGTTGTGTTCTTTGCACCGAATGATTTTAAAGGGACCCTCCCATAAGCTATCAGATTTACCGTGATGACCAGGCTTTGCAGCCCTGCTATCATACTTTAGCATTAAGTCTCTGCATTTTAGACCTTGGTCGGAAGCCTTCTTATCAAACCATCATTTGACCACCCATTGACGGCTTGTCATTGCTATTAGGGAATTCTCCCTTTTTTCTTGTACTTCCAATAGTTCGGCAAGCCGAACCTCCATGGCTTTATTTTGGTTCATCTCAAGAGATTTCAATAATCGTATTTCCAGAATCTCCATGGAGATAGGCAACAATGCCTCTTTTCCGTAACTCATAAGGTGAAGTATTAAGGGCTTGCTTATGAGTTATGCAGTTTTTCCAGAGCATTGTTCAAATTTTTTTATGCCATTCCCTCTAGTGTTCTGAGCCAATCATTTTAAGGAGTTGGACTAAGCTTTTTTTCATTGACTATGCTAGACCATTCCCCTATGGGTAATAGTTTGATGATGTTCTAAGGAATATTCCATTTTTTAATGCAAAGTGACATACCCTTGCACCTAGGAATGCTCTGGCGTTGTCTGAAATAATAGTTTTCAGAGGGACGAACCTTGTCACCATTTTCTTGAGGAAATCTACAATCTCTATTTTTGTTGCACCTTTAAGGGGAAAAACCTACGTCCACCTTGTGAAGTAATCCATAGCGGTCAGAATCCACTTGTGTCCGGTGCTAGAAACTAGGTTGATCATTCTAATGAATTCCAAGCCCCATTGTGCAAATAGTTTGTCTGCCACTATAGGTATGAGGAGCATTGCAGAATTCTTCCATCTATCAGTGAAGAACTGGCATTTTTTACAAGCTCTCACCAAAGAGTGGGACTCACTGAAAAGTGTGGGCCAATAATAGCCAGCACGCATGATTTTGATGGTGGTGGTTTTGGTAGAGAAATGTCTGCATGTAGTGCTATTGTGGAATGCGTCGAGGATCCTCTTTGCCTGTTCTAAAGTAACACATCACAAGAGAACACCATTGAAATTCCTTTTGAAAAGGACTCCTTCTATTTGCATATATCTCCAATTCTGCAGCCGGTAATACCTCCCTTTTGGGACAAGAGGCCTAGCGAATACTTTCTAGTTTGCATGAACCTCATTCTATCAGTCAGCCAACCACCTTCTGATTCTGATTCATTTATCAAGATGAGCTCTGGTTGCTCCTCTACAATAAGTACTTCCTCATTCAGTGCCATGTACTCACACAGTCCTCTTCTTTTAATAGTCTTAGTAGGCTTGACTTTAATTTCATATTTGGTGATCCAATTAGCCCTTTTTTTTGTGATCTCCCCCTCCATGATATATTCATGCACATTGGAATATACGACATATACCAGCACCTTGTTGTAGGAAATTAGATGGAAGGACTTCTTGAGTCCTTTTACTATTGCAAAGGCCTGTCTTTCGACAAAATTATAATTCGCCTCATATTCCTTTAGGGTCTGTGAATAGAATGCCACTGGATATTCCCTCTTTTCTTTGTTATCCTTTTGGGTTAGAATAGTAGCAATACTAGAAATGCTACTGAAAGCATACATTATAAAATGTTTGAATTGATCCAAATTAACTAGGACCGAGGCTGTGGAAATAGCTTCCTTGACCCTTTCAAAAGCCTCCCAAGCTTCGGTTGTCCACTTGAATGTTTGATCTTTCTTTAGCATTAGGGTGATTGGCCTAATCATTCCCACAAAATTGGAAATAAACTTACTGATAAAATTTACTTTGCCCAGGAAAGACGGGACACCTTTCTTATTTACCGAAAGGGGGAGTTCTTTGAGAGCCTTTACTCATCTGGGATCAATTGAACACCTTCTCTAGACACATGTCCCAACAGCTTACCCTGTGGCACTCTAAATACTCATTTCTTTGGATTAGGGAAACTCATAACTCTTGGCACTTTTGAAAAACTAATTCCAAATGATCATAATGATCATCCTTAGATTTAGAGAACACAGTAAGGTCATCCAAATAGATTAGAATAAACTTATTGATTAGTTCATTGAATGCAACGTCCATCGCCCACTGGAATGTTTCCCCTACATTGGATAAACCAAAAGAAATTTTAGCATATGCAAATGTTCCCCACTTTGTGGTGAACGTAGTCTTGTGTTGATCCTCTTCTTTAACTCAAATCTAGTTGTAGCCAGAGAAACTATCTAGTAGAGAGAACATTTTCGATCCTACTATAGTTTGTAGGATTGACTCCATAGAAGGCAACAGATAGTGGTCTTTCAAAGATGCTCTATTTAGGTCTTGAAAGTCCACACACAAGCGGATATCCCCATTCTTCTTTCGAACTGGGACCAGATTCAATACCCAAGTACTATGTTTGATTGGGAAGACAATGCGTGACTCAATGAGCTTGGTTAGCTCCTATGCCATTAGGGCCTCAATTTTAGGATTCACTAGCCTCTGTTTCTATTGGACTAGTTTTGCACCTTCTGTTAGCTCAATAATGTGCTGAATTATGCCAGGATCGTAACCCTCTAGATCATCGTAGGACTAGGCCACTACTCCATATTTTTCATAGAAACTGATGAGCCTTTCCTTATCATGATGCGAGACATTTTTTCTGACTCAGAGATTCCTATGATCGGAGACTTGAAGGTCCTCATGATCACTTTTTTCTGCCACGAACTTCTACTTATCATTGTAGGAATCATCATAATCAAAATCTTTTTCAAGAGTAACCAATCCTTTCGTGAGTTTATTAGATTTGAGTTGCATAATTTTTCCTTCATAAGCCTTGGCAATCTTTGGTTGAAGCTGATCAGTGAACTCCCTTGAGTGTTGGATAAACAAGGTGATGTGTTCATCACTTTCAAATACTTGCCAACTATGATCATTATTAGGGATCACTAGTCAGGCTAGCACTCATACTGAATGCTCGTTATGAAGTAGGTTAGAAACAAGGTCAAATTGAGCACCAATCATAGCCATGTGATCTACATCACTATTTTGTCTTTGGGGAATGGTCTGGATGTTGAAATCTTCAAAGCTATCAATCAGGTCCCAGACTTGGTGTCGATAGGATCTCATGTGGAAATTATTTGCTACAAAAATTCCTCAGACCTACCTAACTACCAGTTTGGAATCTCCAAAAACAATTAATTTCTTAATTCCCATTCGTTTTGCAAGGCTTAGGCCTTGGACTAACCCTTCACATTCAGCTTCATTGTTTGAACAGGAGAAATGAAAGTGGAAAGGCCTTAACAATTTTTTATTTTGCAGGGATATCAGATATACCACTGCTCCAACACCTACTTTGCTTCTTTCTTTGTCAAAGTATAGTGTCCATAGCTCATTTGCCTGGTTACCTTCAAATTCTTTGGTGACCCTTGGAAGTACTTGGTCTTCATCATAAATTATATACATGCCCAATCTTGTAGCATGATAATTTCCAAAAGGATCATTGTTTATGTGTTCACTCAATAGAGCATCTTCTTTATCATTCCGATCTCTGCTCACCTTCTATTCTTCTAGCAAATCAATGCAATACATTTCTTGCTTGGTGATAGAGGTATGCATGGCTTCAAAATTGATCAAGGCCTCATTGACCAAATGTTCAGAATGTAGAGCCTCCAATTCTATCTTCATTTTTATGCCATGCTTGGTCCTAAGTATTAGATGTGACCAATCCAAGGATAGGTATCTGCCCACCTTTGAAGTGAATTCTCAAGATAGACAAAGAGAAAACATAGGAGGAACATTTATGATCACTGTGTCCTACAGGACTGTGATACTAGGGCAAGCAAATAGAGTTAAAGGAAGCACTTTGATGACACCTACGGTCTTAACTTTATTTCCATTAAGTTATATCACCCCTCTTTTCATAGGTTCGTAGCTAAGTCCCAAAGCTCTGGCTATCTGTTTAGGCATAACTATTGTACTAGCGCTAGAATCAATCATAGCATTGTGTAATAGCTTCTTTCCTACAATGAGAGTCAAGAAGAAGGGATGAGGTTTTGACCTACTTCTATCCTTGGTAGGATATTCCTTCATATTGTTTGTAAGAACCTTTGCTGGCGGTATGTGACAAACAACCTCTGCACTAGCAGACTGCTCTGTTGATCATGGGTTTATCTCTCCTTGAAGCGCTTTCTATAATAGCGTCTTCTATTCTAGGATAGCTATAATGTCTCACAAAGACACATTAGCGAATGATTTCTTCAATTTCTCTACCACATTAAAAGGTAGAAAAATCAAAAATTTCTTCTCCTTGGTTCTTACTATAATAATTTTCTTCCGTAGTTGAGAAGGTGAAGGTATGGTTGAGGCACTGGGAATTTGATTAGACACGCCTCTGAGTTGCAGGTTGTCTAGATGTGAAACAACTGGCTCACTGGTGAATCTCCTCTTTTAGTGTGTGTTACAGTCAAATTGTACCTGTAGTGTTTTGGATATGAATGCATCATTAGCAAACACTATTTCTTCTTCTTCCATCCAGGAGAAAAGTGCATGATCAAGAGCAATATCTGATTCTTGTTCTAAAGACATTCCTTTCATTTGCGCGGTAAGGACCGCACTCTCCATTTTTGGTGAGGGATATACATAACCTCCATTTTTCATTGCCATGCCTTGGTTGCATTGCTCTACCACCTTTTGTTGTAGGTTGCCATGTGGATAGTTTTAGGGCATATGTACATCATTGCAGGGGAAATACCACAGATTGATATCATCAATAATGTTGTTCTACCCTATAGTTAATTCCCTACTTGAGCTTGGCAATGTGCTTGTTAGTGGGGAAGGCACCAACACCATTTGGTTTGCAGTCGGCTTTGGTAGATTAGTGCGAGGTGCACTCTAATATTGATTTTGCTGATAAGTAGACCACCCGCCTTGATAGTTTGGATATGCAAGCCATAGGGGCATGGCTTGGTTCCACTTAAGAGTTGTTATGTCATTTTCCATTGTTTGCAACATCTCCTTGAGGTTGCTTATTTCATCCTTGGAAGATCCTGATGTAGAAGACACATTTTTAGGGGTGGCTGCATATGAGTACATTGACTAGGTAGTTGCGGGCGCACTAGTTGACACAACCTCTTGTGCAGAGATCAATATTTCAGTAAATATTGACATAATAGGTCAAGGAGACAATTTTTTGCAATCTATCAAATGATTCTTAGCTTTGATAGCGGTACCATAAGCATCTGGTAGAGTAGCTCCTCCCAAAGACTTGATCATCATGAAAATGTCAGAATTGATGGACTTTAGATAAAATATAAATGCCAACTTTAGAGTCAGACAGATGGTAATACGGATCCTCTACCAATTTGCATGAAATTGAGCATTGAAGTCCATCAGAGCCTCTTGAGGGGCTCATTTTATGATGGATAGCTAATAATACAATGAAGAACAATTTCCATCATTTGAGAACCTCTCATAGAACTAATCTTCCAACTCATCATAGGTGTGAATCGAATTAGGTGTCAGTGTGCGGTACCAATTCAACGACTTACCTTTGAAAGACGCGGTGAGGAGCCTTAAGGCTACATTCTGCATTGTAATACCGTGTACCAGACAGACGTCCACCACATCCTACAAATGTTCTGCGGGTGTTCTTGAGCTATCTCTAGTGAACCTCGATATAGCTTTCATGGCTGAAACTGGGATAGCTCCCCACACAATGAGCGCTACCAGGGCTACCAGGGAACTTCTGGTGTCCCATGCTACATAGTTTCTATTGGCAGCTAGCAACATGGTGAGAGGAAAGGGTGGTGGGAATGGAACGGTTACCAGCTGATAAGCAACTTGAACTATCCCTAGTGGAGGTACTAGTAAACTTGGGTTACCTGTAGTTTGGGATCTAGTTACAGGCCAATGGCTCATACACCCTTCTACAATGCAATTTCATTAAGTTCGGTCCCATCGGGCATGCCAGGAAAAGAACAAATTGTTGATGCCAAAATTTGATGAGATAACAGAGTCTTATGGCAAACTCAGTTTAAGAGGGATCTTTTGTGCTAAACTGAGTAACCTTCGGATTTTTAGAGAAGTTGGCTTCTTCTATAATGGGGTTGGAAAGGGAAAAGGAAGTGGATATAATAGAGTAAAGTCTAACCTAAGGTGATGCACCAAGATTTGATGATCGGCATGATAAATCATAGATTTAAGGGCCTGGATGGTGTTGTATTCCAAAACATCAAAGACTTAAAATTATAGCATAAAAAATTTATTTATTGACATAAAATAATGTTGCATACATACTCACTACCAAGAAGAGTCATTAGATAGGATCTAGGTAAGCAAAATTGCATCCAACATATATAGAAGTTCTTCAAATGAATTGTCAAGATAATATAAAGCATAGTTCATAGTTTAATCAAAAGCATGAAAAACAGAAAGGCCGAACAATTGGCAAAGTCTGAGAGTTTTGCAATTAAATAAAATAGTAATAGAGGCCTAGCATCTTCTTGCTAAAACCAATGTGTTTTTCTCTAGTTTCGCGACCCTTTCTCATTAACAGAGAAAGTATATATAGCAGAAAAACCTCCCACCACTTCAGAGATAAGTAATAGAAAAGATCTCGCAATCTTCTGCAATGATGCCTCCATCATAATATTCCCAAGGCCGTTACAATACCATCGAGCCAGAACACAATATAGAGTCATCTTAGGCATAGATGCATCCTCTATAATGATGGTGGTTGTCCCAACCAGGCTTGATCAGACAAGTGTTATCTATCGCTGTGAATGATTATGACACATAGCAACCAATAGGAATATTTAGTTCATCCAACTTATCACCCACATAATAGATTAGTCATTAGGCACATGGAAGCCTTTTGTTAGAGTAATAAGTTATTATGCTTAATTAATTACATCACATTGATTAATTAATTAAGTCACTTATTCCTCTTTATTACTTAAGCTAAACTTAGGCACATTAATAATTAATTATTAATTATTAAGTGTGCACACTAGGGTTTCATTTAGGGTTTCTTGATCTCCTTCATAAGGATTGATCACATTGTAATAATGGATTCTCTTAATGCATTTTCACAGAGAGGTTTTCTGAGAACATTGCTTTTTCGTTCTTCATATCTTTTGCATGTGACAGGTATCGATCTTGCATGCAGGTGATCTTGGTGATTCTAACATGGTATCAGAGCTCCAGACCTGCAGCTGCCTGTTCGTGATCTGAAGATATGGCCTCTTCGTGAGTTTCGGGTGCAAGGGTTTCCACAAGGATCTTTTCTGCAAGATCTGGGGGTAGCCATCATTTTGGGACACAATGGGCTCAAACGGACGTCGCCATTGCATTCGCAGCATCCCAAAACCCTAGAAACGCCTGTCAAATCGTCAATTTCGGTGAAGTTGGTCCGGGAGGCAAAAAAATTTTGTCTGAGGGGCCGTACGGCCTCCCCAGCACGCATTCTAAGGCTCGAAAATCGAAAAAAATGTCGAAAAATGGGCCGCCCGGCGGCCACCGGGCGGCCACCCATTCCCCGCCGCCGCCTCTCTTCACCGCCGATCCCCCGCTGGGCCCATCCGCCAGCCCCTGAGGGCTCAAGACCCAGCAGCCGTGGCCATATGGAGAACCGGGAGCTGAGATCCAGCCCCCGGTCGGTCCGAGCCCCCAGCCCCGGTCATATGGAGGACCGGGGGCCAGCGCCTAATCCAACTCCCAGCAGTGGAATATTCCGCGGAGGGAAGAATATACCGGCGACAGAATATTCCGGCAGTTGCAAAGCATATTCCGGCGGCCGAATTTTTTTTGCAGGTAAGATTTTTCCGCCGACGGCCAGACGGCCATCAAATTTGAGCTCCTGAAATGATGACGTCAGCGTACGGCCGGCCCTCATATGCCCCCTCCTAACCCTAGTTTGCCCTAAAGAAGCAGTTTTTTTCTTTTGGCCATAACTTGGGCATACGGTATCAAAATCAGGCAAACGAGATATCGCCGGAAAGCTGGTTCCGAGCTCTTTCCAGTAGTGCTGTTTATTTTACAGTATTTTTCTATTTTACTGCATTTATTACTGTTTGAAGTCAGATGTACTTTTTATGCTTCCAAGCTCATAACTTTTTGCCACGATCTCCGTTTTTCGCCTCGTTTGAAGCGTCGGAAAGGTATTGAGGAGCTCTAGGTTGCTGTCCATGCAATTTTTCTGTATCAGTCCCAGGTTTATCAATTAGTCCAGATTTGGCCCGATGGGTTATTTGGTGATTACTTGGATATTTTGACAGTTGGGAGAGTGCATTTTGCATCTTTGCACTTTGTTTTCAGTAATGCATCATTTAATAATCACTTGCTGCATCATAGATTCCATAGTTGTTCCAGTTTGGAGTTTTCCAGTGTTCCGTGGCATCGGGGTTTCTGTTGCTTTAATCATGATTCCTTGAGTCAATCAGTGACTCTCATCCGGTTTCAGTAGTATACAGAAAAATATTTCCTTGCTTGCCTATATCAAGTTCCAGTGTTACTCTACAGAGTTCTTCCAGTGCTTCTTTGCAGCATGTAATCTCATTGTAAGGGGGGTTTTGTCCCACTGGGTTTTTCCTTCTCTTACTCTTTCTTGCATTGTAAATGGGTACCTGATCAGGCCTAGTTGCCGGGACCCATCTTTGCTTTCATGCATCTTATTCTAGTGTTTTAGCTTCTTCCTAAGTTCATCTTAAGGGGGGGTGTTAGAGTAATAAGTTATTATGCTTAATTAATTACATCACATTGATTAATTAATTAAGTCACTTATTCCTCTTTATTACTTAAGCTAAACTTAGGCACATTAATAATTAATTATTAATTATTAAGTGTGCACACTAGGGTTTCATTTAGGGTTTCTTGATCTCCTTCATAAGGATTGATCACATTGTAATAATGGATTCTCTTAATGCATTTTCACAGAGAGGTTTTCTGAGAACATTTCTTTTTCGTTCTTCATATCTTTTGCATGTGACAGGTATCGATCTTGCATGCAGGTGATCTTGGTGATTCTAACACCTTTCACTGCCCACATGAACCTTTCTCTCATCACTGCCAAGGATTTGTGAAAATGCAACACGTGTTGAATGGGCTGAGAACCCTATCACAGTGGAGGGAACACTCCATCAGTAGGGCGTAAAAAAATGTGGCAGCATTTTGCTACCCGCGGTTGCTATTTTATCCCCTCATTGAAAGATTTACGAATGGTTGCCACATAGCAAGACGGGGCCCACCAACACCTTTTAGGAATGAAGGCTTCATGGAAAAATTTTGGAGTCCGATGAGGCCTCAAGGAAATAAGAAACAAAAACATCTCGTAACCACGACACATGGAAGCATAATAGAGTTTCCCGAGATCCAAAAGGAATGCTGACACCCGAAGCTGTGAAGAGTAGATGCGCAAAGTGGCAGATCAAAAACTTTGATATAATAAAAAAAAGCCGAGAAAACTCAGTGATGCATAGGACATCGCACACATAATACAAAAGATAAACCTGAATGGAGCTGGTCGAATATTTATTTAACAGTCCCAATTCCTGATTATTGTCCTCGAGAATAACTAGTCTTGGTTTGATTCCTTTCTCTTCATAGAATATCTTATGATTTTCCATTTTCTTATCCTCAACCAACTCATGCCCATAATCATTGTCCTCCCTCGTAGCTACCAAATATTACTTCATCTTGCTTTTCCATGAATGGCTACTTACATGAAGTTACCATTGACTCTCATTTTTATTATCTGATTCATCAAAGGCTAGAGAGTGTTGGTCAAATATGGTCCAATTAAGATTTGGAGAGACATTCCCCTCCTATTAAATTTTTGAGTACCTTTCTTGCATTCAAAATTTATGCTATATAATATATTTTCTTTCCCATTTTGATATCCCAATAGTTTTTTCTATTTTACATTAAAATTTTGTACTTGATGTTTAATATTTGTTTGTTTTTAAGAAAAATGTCAAAATACAATTTCATCCCAAATAGTGATGATCTAGATGCATGATCCTACACTACAATAATTGTAAACAGTAGTGAATTGATTTTAAATGATTATGTTTTCTACATTCAGTGTTGTAATGATGAAAGCTCTATCTAATGCTAAAGGGGAGAAACAAATATTGGCTCTTTTTCAACACATTGCAAGCTACCTACTTCTTGCTTGTGGTGTTGTATATGTTATTGGGATCTGCATTTAGTTCCCACTTATGCAAATTTTTATTGATAGTTAAAGTATTGCTACGATGTAAGTATATTCTACTACTGCTTACAACTTCATTGGGATTTTTAATGTGATAGGGACTACTGTGTTGTGGGTCTTTTGTCATAAGGATTGAATAAAAATGTAAGGATAGATAAAAGAAGCATATGGACAAGTAGAAGTAGATGAAGACTAGATTCATTATAGAAACTTGAAAAGCATGATGAACATGCTCCATCTGTAGGATAACCAAGCTTGAAGTGTAGAAGGAAAGATAAAAAGAATGGATCATATGGCCTAACTGTGTATAGATTTGAAAAGTAAAATTAACTAAAACCATGGAAAGTGACTTACCATAAGATTATACACAAATCATGTCCGATGTGGAAAAATGGGCAGAAGTTGCAATTGAAAATTAGGCACTTTCACTTCTCCATTTTGGTGGGCTACCTTGAAAATACTTCTCCATTTTAGTGGGCTATGTGACTCACTTCTCTATTTTCGGGGGCATTGAAAATAAGGTCTTGAAGAAGTTTTTACAGTATGTTTATTAAAATAAAAATTAGGGCCAGGATTTTAATAATGATCATATTTTGACATGTTAAATATATATATAATTATTACTAGCAATTGCACCTTGGTGTACAATAGGTACATCGAAGAGGTATGAAAGGTCAATTAGAGAAAATTTTGGTGTATTTTTTCAGGAATATGTGTAGTACATGAGGTCAATTAGTAGGTCATCTAGCAAATGATGTTGTTTATGTAACAAAGGTCTCAATTAGCATTCACTCAATAAAAATGTATTTTAAATATAAGTTTTCATTAGAAAAAATTATATATTTGTAATAGTAAATTTATTATAAGAGTTCAATTTATTTTTTCTCTATCCACCTCTCTATATCTTATCTATATCTCCCTCTCCATTTTATGTCTTTCTCTATCTATATCTTATCTCTATCTCCCTCTCTCTTTTATGTATTTCTCTCTATAAGTTTGTCTATCTATATCAAATGTCATGCTACCTTGAGCATAAATCCCCAAGGACAGATACCATTCTTGAAGTTTTCGCATGAAACAAGTAATCAAAAGTTAGTTTTTCTTTTCTCTATCTCTCTTTCCATTTCTATCTCTTATATTTATATCTCTCTTGTATTATATCTCTTTTTTCAATTCATTTCTCTTTCAATCTTTCTCTTTGTCTATATCTCTATTTCTCCTTATATCTCTACCTCTATATTTCTTTGTCTCTATCTCTTTATTTTTCTTATCTCCATCTTTATCTCTACTATTATAATTTAACTAATGTATATAATCGTACTTGTAAACTATTTGTAATATCATTATTTTCCTCTAGTAAATGTAGAGTATGCAAGCTTATAAGTAGCTTAGTATATATTTGATAATTGTATGCATATTTATCTTCCACACTACATAGTTGGGCCCTTTGAGGAGTTGGGATTTCAATTTAGAAGAAACTTTGGTGTTCATATGATGACACCACAAAACAAAATATTTATTAGTATTTTTATTTGTAATATTGTATTATTAATTATAAATAAAATTATAAAATACACCGAGAGTTATAGTGAGGGTCAAGGTTCTTAATTAGAGTTTAATTATGGTTAGGGTTAAGTTTCAATAAGGGTTAGGGTTCACATTAGGGTTAACATTAGGACTCGACTAGGGTTAGGAACAAATAGATTTTGGGTTAGGGTTAAGGTTTGATTAGGATTAGTATTCACTTAAGGTTAGTGTTCACATTAGGGTTAACATTAGGACTAAACTAGGGTTAAGAACAAATAGAGTTTTGGTTAGAGTTGGGGTTCAATTAGGGCTAGAGTTTAATTAGGGTTATGGTTCAATTAGGGTTAGGGTTAAGGTTTGATTAGGGTTAGTGTTCACTTAAGGTTATGGTTATGGTTCAACTATAATTATTTTAATTATGGTTATGGTTAGGGTTCTATAGTTATTTTAATTAGGATTATGGTTAGGGTTAGGGTTCAATTATGGTTAGTGTTAGGGTTAAATTAGGGTTAGATTTTGGATTCAATAAAGGCTAGAGTTTGGGTCAGTGTTGGGTTCAATTAGGGCTAGAGTTCAATAAGGATTATGGTTCAATTAGGGTTAGTGTTAAGGTGAGGGTTAAGAACAAAAAGGAGTTGGGTTAGAGTTGGGGTTCAATCAGGACTAGAGCTCAATTAAGGTTAGGGTTCAATTAGGGATATGGTTATGATAGGGTTAGGGTTCTTGATTAGAGTTTAGTTATGGTTAAGAGATAATTAGGAATCAAATTATGATTTGGGTTATTATTCTACAATTAACCTTGATATTAGGGTTACAATTAGGGTTAAAATAATGTTACGATCAAGATGATTAATATTTTGATGCAATTAGGAGTTAATTAATGTTCAATTAGGGTTACATTACAATTAGAATTTAATTAAGATTCAATTATAGTTACAATTAGGATTCAATTATGCTTAGGATTATGGCTAGAAAAGTGTTAATGTTCAATTAGAGTTTATTATGATAAATGTTAGGATTCAATTAGGGTTAGGGTTTAAATAGTGTTCAATATCAATTAAAGTCACAATTAGAATTAAAGTTCAATTATGGCTAGAATTTAGTTAGGGTTAGGGTTTAATCAAATAGGATTAGTTAGGGTTTAATTAGGGTTAGGTATATAGTTCAATTAGGTTTACTATTAGGGTTAGGGTACAATTTGGATTAGGGGTAGGGTTAGGGTTAGAGTTGAATTAGGTTTATGATTAAATTAGGGTTAGTGTTCACTTAAGGTTACAATTAGTGTTAGATTTAAGGTTTCTTCAAATAGGGTTAGGGTTTTGTTAGGGTTAGGGTTAGGAGATAACTATGGTCTAATTTGGATTAGGGCTTAATAGCAATTCTAACCCTACCCTTAACACTAACCAAATCCTTATTCCTAACCTTAAACCTATTATAATTATAATCCCAACCCTAACCCTAACCATAATTCCACCCCTAACCCTAACATAATTCTCACACTAAAATAAAAATTATTCCCAAGATTTTAATAATGAGCACATTTATTTAGTTATTAATTTAGTCATTTTTATTTGTCTAATATTAGTCATTTATTTAGTCATTTAGTTGTGATTTTAGCTTATGACCAAATTAGTCATTTATTTTCCAAATACTACTAGTGTTAGTCACGTGACTAAAAGTTTTAGTCACATAGTCATTTATTTTCCAAATTCTACTAGTAAGTGTTTCCAATTCTCTAGGTTTAGGGTATTGTAATTTTGTATAGGGATTGTCTCTAGAATCAAAATTTCTTCAAATTTCAGAGTTGAATGTTGTAATATAATTTTTAATTGCAAGTGAATCAGTTTGAAACTTGGGATGAACTATGTCATATTATAATGTCTCCAAAATGTATGCAATATCTTTTGAATCAAAGTAATCAAGGATTATAATGATTTTTATTGCACATTTACTACAATTAGTATTTTTTTGATTTCCCTTGTTCAAGGAGAATGTTAAAGTATTCTCTTAGTTAAATATTAAATATATTATGTTGCATTAAGGATCTCTAAGAATATTATAGATATGTCCTATAGAGATCTTATTATTCTAAGGAAATATAAATTTAAGGATCACTGGTTTTGTTTTCATACTATTACCAAATATATTATTTCATCTTGACTCTATTATGGACAAGGAATTGGTCTAGTATGTTTCTTTTGTACAAACCCTGAAAGGAACCACAATTGAAAAAGTTAAAGAATATTTTTCATTTCAAGTTTTTTTTTTATATCTTCATGGAGATTTATAGAACACATAGGTTATGCCTGGGAATGATCTAGTTGTAACTCCTTTATGTATTTGAGAATAATATTTTTCTTAATTTATTTTCTTTCATTGTTGATTCAATGTGCAATGGGATCCTACCTAAATGTAATTAAATGTACAACACCATTTATACATTCATCTGAGAACCATCCACATGTTGTAAGTCTATAATGTGTTGTTTAGTTAAATTTTTATCATATTTGTAGATCTTTAAATAGGAAAACCCTCCTAAGTCTTATGGAGCTCAAAGTGTGGATGGTTGGTTATAGTCTTATTCATTGGCCTTTCATTTCCTTGGTTTGATTATAGTGCAATATATTTGTATGAACATATTGATCTTGTGGTTTAGGCATTATGATTTTCCTTAGGATTGGGAGTTCCAAGAAAATCATTAACAGGTTGGTGACTCTATTGGTGAACACTAACACATCTCTGAGCAAAAAGTGAAGAATTGGTGAATCTAAACATTTGGTTCAAATATTGAAATTTTAAAACTTGGAAGAGGTTTTATTGTAGTTGATCTTAATAAGTAATGCATGACTCTTGCTGGAAACAAGCAACATTGAAAGGGGGGTGAATCAGTGTTCTGCAAAAAATAACTTTATTATTCTAATCTTTAATCCACTTAGAACATTCAACCAAAAGTAATATTCAGAAATAGGAAGAAAATAACCATAACACCATAACATAAGGATTTTTATGCGGAAACTCTGTTAGGGGAAAAACCACAATGGATGGCCAATCCATAATAAGTTTTGAGTATACCCAAAAGAGAAATTACAAAATGGGAATGCACTTGCATTTAGGCACACTACATAGAGCTCACTGCTCAAAATAGGAAGGCTCACTCCTTTACAAATATTTGTATTAGATCAAAGATAGTGAACTAAAATATTATCATCTACAAATGCTTGATTACAATTCTAGTTAGGTTCTGATGTCGATCTTCTGTCCTTCTACTTGATACCAAACTTCTTCTCTACTCTTCTCTAAAGATATCCTTGTGTGCAAGTGAAACTGTGCATAAGATCGATGTAACACACTTTTGGTATTCACAATACACATCGACACACCACACATACACATCCAAAAGATATAATCGATCATCTATATATATCCATGACTAAGGATTTAATCACTACAAGTTAGCTCCAATAAAACTTAGAAATATTTGCAACTTGGCTCAAATCATAAGTAAATTTCAATGTGTATCCACAACAATCGGCTACACCTTAGCTTGGACCCAAAACATAACAAGAAAACACACAAATATTCAAACAAACATTCACTAAACATCTGCAATGCATTTTATAAACAGAGTTAGCCCAAAATACTAATAAATAGAGAAATATCAACTGGATCTCCAAACTTGCACAAGAATTTGTACTAGGTACTAAGATTTCTGGGTAACACCAAAAATATACTGATAAACCTCCCATGAGATCCACACACAAAGTAACAACTATAAATTTGTACATGTATCATTGAATGCCAATCTGTCGAATGCTTTGTTCTTCCAGCCTACCATTATTTTGACTGCCAGTAGGAAAAAATGATGTCATGTGGATCTGATTACTGACTAGGGTTGCCATCAATGACAACACCAAAACATAACTGTAGTGTCTCTTGCTAACAATCTCCCCCTTTGGCATTGATGGCAACACTTAGTGAAAAATGACTAAGCGTCAGATCAAAACCAACATGAGTTACACTGCCATTACAAAATTTCAAAAAGAAACTTCAACCTTGGAAAAACAACTCTCCCTCTAATGACTGTGAATTTTTCACTGTACACTTCTCCCCTTTTGACATCAATGGCACAAATTGGGGAAACCAAAAAAAAAATCCAAAAGTTTGAAAATATCTGCAAATCTTGCTTCAACACTCTGAAATTGTTATCACAAACCTTTTTTAGACTTTCCAACACTGTAATGTGACCACACATTAAATAGGATTGAGGCTCTGCAATTTCAATATTCTTCAGGTCACTAATTGCTACAACTTTCACTTCCTTCAAAGCACTCATCATTGTCTCAATCTTAGGAAAAATTAGTCCTCTAAGTTCACTTACTCTTTCAACAATTCTATCATTTTCATTCTTCAAGCACCTTATTTTGTCAAGTAGACCTGTTACTTGACCTTCTTGTTGAACTACATCACCAGTTAATGGATCAAAAGTAGCAGAAATGGTAGCTAGTTGATTTTCTAGATCCTTCACTTGTTTCTCATTACCTTCAGTAAACTTGGATAGAACCAAACATGATTTATAGGCTTTTCCAATTTCAGATATAGAACCTTGAGTGCTCTTTATGCAAGTAGCTAACAAAATATTATCTTTTGCAATTACTTCCTTCAACTAACTAAGTCTTTTTCTATTAAACTACTTTTGTACTTTCTCCTCAACAGATTTCTCACGAGACTCAAATTTTGTACTTACAACATATATTAGGATTTAACGGGAGATTATGAGATAAGCCATGAAGATGTTGTCATGAAGTTATTTGGTCCATCTCTAATGGTAGATGCCAGAGATTGGTTTTTCAAATGGACCAATGTGTTTTATCTCTTCATGGAATGAGTTAATCGTAACATTCATAGAATAGTTTGGTGAGAGAATTGATGTAAATTTAGTGATATAGAAATTCATGGGAATTCAAAAAGAAGTGGAAAAGTAGATTCATGTGTTCAATTTTAAAATTTTCAAGGTAATAAGGGATATTCTAGAAAACATAAGACCAAATGATGCATTGTTCTTGGATGTATACCTAGGCGCATTTGATGAAGAAATGAGCTATCTCTTAAAAGAGATAAAGATCCTACAACACTTCATCAAGCAAATCAAATTTGCATGGATATTAAAAACAACTCAAAATATTAAATGATGAAAGGACATATATCAGCAAGTGAGGGTTTTCCTATAACATCTTATGCATACATCCAATGCAATTCTAGAAATCAAAACAATTACCAAGATAGTTATATCCCTTCTATTTTGATTTTCCCATTAATGTAATTGTTACCAATTTTTACTTCCACTTGATTGGTGAAGCTAATTAATTTGTTATAGCTTAAAGTGAAAGTTTAGTTATTTCTGCATATTTTTAAAGTGATGTTTTCACTATATTTATCAAGTATTAGTTGTGCAAGTGTTTTCAATAAAAAGAGTTTCAAAAGTATTTCTCAGTGTTTAGTAGAAAAAATGTACATAACTAAATATACAAATGATTAAGCATATCCATTGCTTTCATTTATTTTGTGATGATATTCACATTACATAATTTTATTTGATTGCAAGAATACAAATGATGGTACAAATTTGCATTTTGATGCATTTTTTTAAGAATGGAAATGAAAGAAGAAACTAAAGGATCCACACAAGCCATGGAGGTAACTGATTCCATTCATTGCAAGAAATAAATTATACAACTAAAGGTGGAAAAGAAATAAGAAACAAATAGCAAAAGACATATCCATCATTTCCTATGCTATAATCTTCAGTTGATGTGCTTGCATCCTGCTATGTACTATTTTCAATCCCAAGCGTACGTGCAGAAAATTGGGAAGGTCTTATTAGAGCTTCAAATATGAGTTATACTACATGCTCTACCAACAGAAATATATTCCATTCCTTGAAATGCATGGAATCAACTAAGAAGAAAAGTGCAGAAATAAGGGCCTAAAATGGAATGTCAAATCATTATTTTTATGCTAACATTGTTTGTTTCCTTATGCAAGTATAAGAAAATTCATGCAACTGATCATCTTATGAAGACATAAAAGCATGTGGGGTAAAATAGGCTCCCACAAGGGTAGAGCTCAACATGTTTCCCCTTAAACTAACAAGTAGGTTGGCTAAGAGAATACAATTATCATGCTCATCTGAGACATTCATGAAGGAGTATAACAAAATTTCAATAATCAAAGAAATCAAGTTTATTGTTCACTCATAACAATCAAGTTTGGACAACGAAATGAAAGCTACAGTGAACAAGAATACATATAAATTCATGAAATCAAACTACAAAATTGGAGAATTCAAAGCTATCTACAATAGCTTCATTTGATTATAAAATGTATGAGGAATGATGAAGCACAAGTAAATTGGCATTGTTCAGTCATTTGAATGGAAGAGTGCCAATGAAATTTTGGGTGTGTTTAAGACCAACTTGCATATATAAGATAGCATTATGGACAATAGCTAAGTGATCAAGTAAATGCAATATGCAAGTAAACCAGAGAAGCATGGGAAGATGAATGATAGTAAACATCAAAGCGACCTATGGAACATTAATTTTGCTATGTAGTAGGTATAAGAAAAAGACAAGGGGTTGTCCCAGATCTATTCCAGCAGGAAAAACAACGATAGGTGTATCATACTAAAAGAATGCCATTTTTAGGACAAGTGAAGTTGTGTTCTAACAAGCAAGTAATGTGAAGCACAAGTGGCACTTGTTTAGGATAATAAAAAGGTTTTCTTACATTTTCAAAAATACCCACACAAGGGTTTTTATTTAAAATGAAGATTTACCACTATTTAAATAGCATACCCATATTGGGTTTTCACATAAAGTACAAAAATGAGTGGTTTATTTCAAGTTACATAATACCCACATGGGGTTTTGTTTTCAAAGACATATTTTTCACCATTTTTCAGCTTACCTATATAGTGGGTTTTACAAAAGATGCAAGAAATACATGTAATACATTATGGGTTGAGCCCAGTGGATACAAGAAAATGAAGAAAATGTAAAAAGGAGTTTGCTTTATTAAAAAATAGAGTTTCTTGTTTTGAGATTTTGTGAAGATAATGGAAAATGCAATAACTTCAAATGCTAAAAATGGACATGATAGGTTGTGCATGGAGAATCCTTCTTCCCAAAGCTAGATACCCATGTGAGATTTTGAGTAGAAAACAAAAAAAAAGGAGAAAGCCATTTTTGAAGTTGTGATAGCATTTTGAGTTCACAAAAATTGTAGATTGAGTTCATACTTGGCACGAACTACAATGGGTCTTGATTATTTTTTTTAAAAAGATAATCATTCTTTTGTAATCATAAGCTTTTAAGAGCTTTAGTTTTGAACTAAATACATAAGAGAGAACAATGGAGTACGAGAGCTTACCAAGTCACACCTGTAAAAGCACATTCATGGCAGCCAAGCTCTCACAGAGCTTCCAAATGCAAAGCTCGAGGTCATATTCATGGTGACCAAGGGGGAAATAGGAAATAAACACATAGAGACCAAAATGTATCAAAATCCATCATATTACAGTCAAAGGCCATGATCTTTAAGCCAAAATATTTCAAAATGGTGCAAAAGAAGCCATGAAATGGCTTAAGGGAATAATTACGTGATTCTGAAGGGAGATCAATCCACAGAGAGGTTGACGACTAGGTTTCCAAGCTTGAAACTAAAACCCTAACCTTCTTCATGGCAGGGGCATATGGACAACATTCTCTACAAAGTCTTTGCTTTGCAAATGAAACAAAATATTAGGGATTTCTATGTTTTGTTCTTTAGGATTTCATTTTTCACTAGGTTGCCTTAGCATTTTTATCACATTCAATTCAAAAATGATGTCAATTAATACCTTCCAATATGCTATATGCCTTAGTGAAATTTTCCTAGTTCAACTTCATTAAGTCATACCTTTTAAAATATCTTTCAATATCTTTGCCAATTACCTTAGCCTTGGTTTATAGCTTATGTTTTGTATGCCCACATAAATATTTCATAAATCTTTGGGGTAGGTCTAATATTTCTTAATGTTGTGAAAAGAATATGTGACTATAGATTTATTTTTTTTATGATTTTGAAGAAATCATTTAGGCTTAGGTTTGGGAGTTTTTTTTATTAATTTTGTAGAAATCAATTAATAATCTAGAAATAATATTGTTCCTTATATTTTTATGATTTTTTATGAGAAAAATCAAATTTTTAATGGAGAGATAAGTATTGTTTTGTAAAATATTTTTTAATCTTTAATTGCAAAAAAAATCAATTTGGAGGAAAAATTAAAACTGCATGACTTGTAAAGTAGAAGATAAAACAATATCCCATAAATTGTTTTATTCTTTCTTGCTATTTTTAGCAATTTGTTGAGGCAAAAGAATTGACTTTTCCTTGGTCAGATTTGAGCTGCATGGAGGGGAGATAAGGTTTTTTTTTTTCGATTCTAAAGCAAAGCAGGCCTATTTTTAGGTGCTTTTCAACATGCACATGCAAAGAGAGAGTTTTCCATTTTAATTACTCATTCTGGATCAGTTTTGGTGGCTTTTTTCTAGGATTTTCTATTGAGCTCATATTAGGGTTTTTGGGATATATCTTGACGAAGACTTAGAGTTTTCTTAGTTAAGATTCATTATTTCTTCCTCTCATGCTAAGCAGAGAGTTTTTTAAGTAGAAATTTGTATTCAAACTTTTGATACTCCTTCGGTTGAATAAAGCAGCATTCCTATTTCTCAATTTTGTGTCTATTTGTAGTTTTAGTTTGATATAATATTATGATTTTTGTTTATTAAATCCTTGTTATGTCCTAAAATTGTAATTCTTGATGCAAAAAGTTCATAAAATACAGGTTGCATGTTGTATTTAAATCTGAATCTTCATGAAAATCATTTATGTGTTAAGTGTTCATTAGAGATTGTGAAATACTATTGTTTTCTAAGAGTTGTTTGTGGGTAAAAAACTAAAGGCATCATTAAGTCTGAAAATCATTTAGAGTAGGATTTATTATTTAGAGAACCAAATCACTCTGGAGATTCCTTCTTTGTTCATATCACCCACATCTGAAGAAGGTTTCCATGTTTTTGGCATGCCTAGTGGGACACTAAAAATTTGTTTCAAAGAAAAACATCAATTTTTAAGCTTTTGTCTTGGTATGTACAACAAATTATCAACCTTCAGAGGTGGAAAATAGCATACCTGGCAACTCCATTCTCTGATTTTCAAGCAAATATAGTGTGAACAACAAAAAAAGTGTACATACTAAAGGGTCGAGTGTTTTCTTCAGTATCATTAGCCTTTGGAGGAAAAATCATCAAGCACCATGACAACTCTGAGAAGTTTTATTTGGTTTTAGAATGATCAAGTGCTGGTATGCTCCTAAAGATTCTAATTTTTGCTTGTCTTTTAGACTTTAGATAAACAAGCATGTCGAGGTTTCATGATAATATGTCATACCATCTATCATATCATGAAAATCTTGCTTACCCATCTTCATATCATCCATATCTGCATAATCACACTCCTCGTTTCAATTCCATGGCTTTTCAAAACTAGCATCCGCAATAGAATTTCCACCTACCCACCCCTACTCAACCTCCATCTCAACTATCATATGCTCAAAATCATCCAAAAAAATTGAATATTTTAGTTTTAGAGATATATTATTGAACTATGAAAGGAAAATAAGTGAAATAGATCAGCAAGAGGAGTTTTCAAGCATAAAGAGTACGTTGTTTTATTTTCACAAGCAACTAGAAGAGATCAAGACACAACATGAGTACAATCAACATTAGGAGCAGGAGAAGATGGATTATCAGTAATATTTCTACAAGCAATAATTTGAGGTGCAAAGGCATGAGGTTCAAGCAACCCCCGTAGCCCTATGTCAGCCTACTCGAGAGGAGTTTTGTAAGTATCAATTTCCAAGCTTTACACAAGGTGAGCCTCCTAGCATACCTAAAGTTGAAATCCCAAGTTTTAGGCAAGATAGAGTTTTAAACTCCCTTAACCAATCTCTTAAATTTGAAATCCCAAGTTTCCAAATCTTTGATCCCTTGCAAGTTGAGGAAAATGTTTATATCTAGTCTAGTACAACTGTAGATCAACCCCTTGAGCAGCAGTTTTCATTGCAAGAATTTCCCCAAGTTTCTTCACTTGAAGAATCCATGGGTGAACCCTTTGATTAGAATACCTTACTCCTCATTGAAAAGTTTAGAGAGGTAAACCCATTGCATTTGGCTTTGGTGGCTTATCATTTGCAGCAACAGATGATTGAACAAGAATGGCCTTCCTCTGATGAAACCTTCCATGTTTTCACTAATGAGTTGCCTTGTTTTGTGGAAGACAATGAAATTTTTTTAGAGGATCAACTAGTGCAACGACATACAAAGAAGGAGGTTGTTGTTGATTACACCATTTTTTCAGTTGAACCTAAGAATGTTGCATGTGCGGAGAGGGTCGATTCATTGGAACAATAGAGTATCAATGACAATTACTGTAAGGTATGTAGCTGGTATAGTGATGATGAAGAGCTTGAAAGTGGAAATCAACTGGTTATTGAGTTGCAAGTTCAAGAATTAGGACAATAGCCTAAAGAGGCTGAAAAGGGTGAGGTGAGTCATGATTTCATAGCTTTGTTTGACGATCTTCCATGCTTCATTGAGCATGATGAGGAAAGCATAGATCTAGTCATAAGTCAACAACATGAGGTTGAGGAAGACAAGGCTGATTTGGAGTGTCTTTCTTTGAGTAGTAATGAGAATTATGAACATCTTCCTTTCTAGTGTATAAAAGAGCTAGAGGTTGTTACATTAATTGGAAGTGTGTTGGAAGAGGCCATCTCATTGTTTGGACATTTTCCTTCCTCCTTTGGAAAGGAAAATTTTGATTCAAGTATTCAAGAGGTTGAGCTACATGCAAGCATTGTTCAAGTTGAACAAGAGAAAAAGCTGGATACTACTCTTCAAAATCTTAATTAGGAGGTCAATAATAGAAGTTCAATCTTTGTCATTTCAAGAGGTTGCCCGATCAGATACTTAGCAAGTTCAGAGGCTACTGAAGTACTGGAAGTCATGCTTGCACCCAAGTATGAGGATGCAATTGAAGAGGAAGTTGACTTTGGAGTTGTAGTTGAAGGTGATAAAATTCAGCTCACCTGCCCAATTCATGGCATCAATATGCATGATTATTTTCAAAATGCAAGTAGGTTTCTTTGCATTTTTTATGAAACACTCCAACAGTCTACTGAACATCTACATGTGTTTCATGTTCTCTCGACAATACATAATCATGTAATATGTCAGTTGCTAATTAAAAAGGGGTGCTATTTTACAAAGCCTATCAATGGTTTTGTTTGACTAGCTCTTTGTTGGTTAGTGTAGGATAAGCTATAAACCAAGATCAAATTTGCAAACTGAAAAGACCTTCCACAGAAGACAAAATTAGAAAAAGTAGAGAGGTTGCAAAAGAATGTGCAACATAATATTATTCAAGAATTCAATAATTACATGATAATGATTTTCTTTATAAAAGAAAAGATGCATAAACCTAATCTTATCTTGAGCAAAAAGATAGGTCAAAAGATAAAGATACGATCCTAAAACTTAGGAATTAAATAAAGCCTAAGTAAACTTATGCAAAGTGTAATTAAATATTAATTACACCAACAACCCCCCATAAGTACAACTTAGGGAGAAGCAAATTATTATACAAATATGAGTCTCAACAACAAGGCCTGATCAGGTACTCATTTACAAATGCAATGAATGAGGTAGAGAAGGAAAACCCAATGGGACAAAACCCCCCTACAATGAGATGACTACTGCAAAGAAGAACTGGAAGAAAATTGTGGAGTAACACTAGAACCACAATCCGACAAGCAAGGAAAGATACATCTATCTACAACTGAAACCAAAATCAAAATCATGATAATGTGATAGCAGACTCGATGCCACATAACACTAGAAAAATCACAAATTGAAACAACCATGGAATTTGTGAAGCAACAAAAGATGAGATGATGACAAACTCTAGAAATTGTGAATCTCGATGCCGATGTCAAACTATGACTAAAACTCTTCCATGGGAAGGAGTACCAAAAATAGACTCTGGAACATTAACCATAAAAACATGGCCCTCAACTAAGAAGAATCTGAACCAATGAGGATCAAGAGACATAATCTCTCAACTGAAGTGTGAATCGATGAATTCAATATGTGTCAAGTAATAGAAAAAAAATGTGGCCAAAAGAAACTAAGAGACTAGATAACCCATAAAAGTTGCCAACAAATCAAGATGGATATGGAGATCAAAGTGAAAACTACACTCTAATCAAATTATTATACAAGAAACCCCCCTGATGGAACTTTATCTCAGTTCGTTTATTACAATAACCCAACAATTGTAAAAGGAGAGAATCCTAAGTATGCATAAATAGAAAATATGAAGTGGTACTGAAATAAAGTGCAAATATTCAGGTTTCACTTTTCCAACTCCCAAAACATCCAAGTAATCTCCAAAATTCCCATCGAAACAAATTTGGAATAACGAAAAAACTTGGGACAGATACAGAAAAAAGTGCATGGACAACAAGATAAAGCTCCTCAATACCTTTCAAACGTCGCAAAGAGGACAAAAATCAGAGATCAAGGTAACAAGTTATGAGCTTGGAAGTCCAAAATAAACATCTGACTTCAAACATCAATAAATGTAGATAAATAGAAAAATACTAGAAAATAAACAACACCACTAGAAAGTGCTTGGAACTAGCATTCCGGCGGTATCTCGTTTTCTCAATTTCAATAATGTATCCCCAAGTTATGACCAAAAGAAAAAAATTGCTCCTTTAGGAAAAATTAGGGCTAGGAGCAAAGAGGGTCATATGGTCAGGTGACATCATGCTAATGTCAGTAGTTCACGAGAAAAAAATTGATAGTTGTCTGGCCGTCGGGGCAAAAAATGCCCCCCTTGCCAGAAAAATTTTTCGGCTATTAGTATATGTTGAAACCCTTCCAAAATATTCCATGTACGTCTGACGAAATATTCTAATGTGATAGGGAGTATGCTCTGGGAAATTTGAATATTCCTTGGTGGCAGGGGCTAACTATGGGCACCTAGCCATATGTATGACCACCGGCTAGCACCGAGGAGCCCGCGGGGGCTACGCATAGGCCCCCGGTCATCCATATGACCAGGGTGGAGCCGGAAGGAGCCTGCGGTGGAGATGGGCGATGCCACCAGCAACAGTGGCGGATTGGTGGCCGCCCAGTGGTGGAGGGGTTTTAAACTAGGCGTGGCAGCACAAAAAACAAGAAACACATTTTTTTATATTTTTCTCAATTTTTGAGCCTCAGGAAGTGTGCAGGGGACTCCGTACGAGCCCTCAGACAATTTTTTTTGCCTTCTAGACCAACTTCTCAAAAATTGATGAAATGAAGGGAAATCTTAGGGTTTTTGGCCATTGCAAACACAATGGTGACCTCCGTTTCTTCTCAAACTGCTCCAAAAAATTGGCTACCCCCAAAACTTGCAAAAAATATCCTAGCCTAAAACCCTCACAGATCTGGCAAATGATGGCCAAAATCTGCAAAACAAAAGTCAATCCCAACTTTTTCCAATGCTTTGAGTCTAATGGTGAAGCCTGATCTAATCCAAAACACATCATGAAAGAGTTCAAGGCATAATACCCTTGAGGAATCCAGAACAAACCCTGCAATGATTTTCTCAAAAATCTGAGAAGGGGCTGCAAATCAAGGCTCTGATACCATGTTAGAAACAAAGATCAGATTTGCAAAGCGAAAAGACCTTCCACAGAAGAGAAAATCAAAAAAACAAGAGAGGTTGCAAAAGAATGTGCAACATAATATTATTCAAGAATTCAATAATTACATGATAATGATTTACTTTATAAAAGAAAAGATGCATAAACCTAATCTTATCTTGAGCAACAAGATAGCTCAAAAGATAAAGATAAGATCCTAAAACTTAGGAATTAAGTAAAGCCTAAGTAAACTTATGCAAAGTGTAATTAAATATTAACTACACCAACAGGATATGGTTAGTTGCTACAAATAAGTGATTCACGCACTTTCCTTTTCAATAGTTTTCTTTTCCCTAAGCTTTGTTGCACATGTTTTAGTTGGCCATCAGGGCCTGTTAGTTTTCTTTTTGCATTGTTTGTTTTTATTTTGCTACTATTTGGAGTGTTGTTAAAATTTATGAGTTTCATGAAGGGGCATATTTGACTCTACGCCAAATGGAGTTTTAAAAGGAAACTGATCTAATGCTTAGCTGGCAAGCATTCAGTGAAAATTGCCAAAATGTTACCAATTTTCACTTTCGCTTGATTGGTGGAGGTGATTAATTTGTTATATCTTAAAGTGAAAGTTCAATTATTTATGCATGTGACTTAAGTGTTGTTTGCACTATATTTATCAAGTATCGATTGTGCAAGTGTTTTTATTAAAAAGAGTTTTAGAAGTATTGGTCAATGTTTTGTAAAACAAATGAAGTACAAAAGTGAATATACAAATGATTAAACATATCAATTTCTTTCATTTATTTCATGATGATATTCACATTACATAATTTCATTTGATCGCAAGAATACAAATGATGGTACAAATTTTCATTTTGATGCATTTTTTTCATAATGGAAATGAAAAATGAAACTAAAGGACCCACACAAGCCGTGGAGGTAGCTGATTCCATTCATTGCAAGAAATAAATTCTACAACTGAAGGTGGAAAAGAAATAAGAAGCAAATGGCATAAGACATATCCATCATTGCATGTGTTATAATATTTAGTTGATGTGCTTACATCCTACTTCATCTTGCTTTCGATCTCGAGTGTACCTGCAAAAAAATGGGAAGGTCCTGCTAGAGCTCTGAATATGAGTTATACTACATGCTCTACCAATAGAAATATAATCCATTCCTTGAAATGCATGGAATCAACTAAAAAGAAAAGTGTAAAAATAAGGGCCTGAAATGGAATGTCACATCATTAATTTATGCTAACATTGTTTGTTTCCTTGTGTAGGTATATGAAAAGTCATGTAGTTGATCATCTCATGAAGACATAAAAGCATGTGGGGTAAAACAGGCTCCCACAAGGTAGACCTTGGCATGCTGCCCCTTAAACTGACAAGTGGGATGAGTAAGAGAGTACAATTATCATGCTAATTTGAGGCATTCATGAAGGAGTATAATAGAATTTAATTCATCAAAGCAATCAAGTTTCTTTTTCACTCATAACAATCAAGTTTGGACAATGAAATGAAAGCTATAGTGAATAGGCATACATATAAAATTCATGAAATCAAGCCACATAATTGGAGAATTGAAAGCTATCTACAATAGCTTCATTTGATTATAAAATGTATGAGGAATGTTGAACCACAAGTAAATTGGCATGGTTCATTCATTTGAATGCAAGAGTGTCAATGAAATTTTGGGTGTGTTTAACTCTAGCTTGCATATATAAGATAGCATTATGGAAAGTAGCTAAGTGATCAAGTAAATGCGATATGCAAATAGAGCACAAAAGCATGGGAAGCTGAATGATAGTAAACATCAAAGTGACCTATGGAAAATTAATGTTGCTATAGTAGGTATAAGTAAAAGACAAGGGGTTGTCCTAGATCTATTCCAATAAGAAAATGATAGGTGTATCATACTGAATGAATGCCATTTTTAGGACAAGTGAAGTTGAGTTCTGACAAGCAAGTAATGTGAAGCACAAGTGACAGAGGAGTTTTCTTGTTTAGTACAATGGAGGAATGGTGAAAGAGGTTATGAATTGGCAAACAAAGGAATGGAAAAATGTCTAAGACCATCTACAATATTAGGGTTAACAAAGTGCAGTAACTAGTGTAACTTTGAGTGTTTTTTCCCTTTTGAAAATAGAATACCCATTTTGGGTTATCAACTCAAAGGGATCAATACAATCAAAAGGTGGTGTTCATTTCAAAATAGTCATAATCTACAAGTACAATGCTACTATAGGATAATAGAAAGGTTTTCTTACATTTTCACAAATACCCACATGAGGGTTTTTATTTAAAATGTAGATTTACCACTATTTTTGGCATACCCATATTGGGTTTTCACATAAAGTACAGACATGAGTGGTTTCTTTCAAGTTACAGAATACCCACATGGGGTTTTTTTTTCAAAGATAGATTTTTCACCATTTTTTAGCTTACCCATGTAGGGGTTTTTACAAAAGATGCAAGAAATACAAGTAATACATTATGGGTCAAGCCCAATGGATACAAAAAAATGTAGAAAATGTAAAAAGGAGTTTTCTTTATTAAAAAATTGAGTTTCTCTTTTTGAGATTGTGTGAAGATAATGGAAAATACAATAACTTCAAATGCTCAAAATGGACATGACAGGTCGCGCATGGAGAAGCCTTCCTTCTTCTCAAATCTAGATGCCCATGTGAGAGTTTGAGTAGAAAATATAAACAAAGAATAAGAAAGCCATTTTTGAAGTTGTGACAACATTTTCAGTTCACAAAAAGTGAATATTGAGTTCATACTTGGTGCGGCCTACAATGGGTCTTCATTATTTTTGAGAAAATGACAATCATTCTTTTGTAATCATAAGCTTTTAAGAGCTTTAGTTTTGAAGTAAATATAGAATAGAGAACAATGGAGTAGGATAGCCTACCAAGTCACACTTGTAGAAGCACATTCATGGCAGTCAAGCTCTCACATAGCTTTCAAATGCAAAGATTGAGCTCACATTCATGGTGGCCAAGGGGGAAATAGGAAATAAACATGGAAAAACCAAAATGTATCAAAAGCCATCATATTATAGTTAAAGGTTGCATCCTTTAAGCCAAAATATTTCAAAATGGCACAAAAGAAGCCATGAAATGGCTTAAGGGAACAATTATCATACATTCTGAAGGGAGATCAATCCACAAAGAGGTCGATGGCCAAGTTTCCAAGCTTGAAACTGAAACCCTAACCTTCTTTATGGTGGTGGCATATAGACAACATTCTCTCCAATGTCTTTTCTTTGCAAATGATGCGAAATATTAGGTATTTCTTTGTTTTGTTCTTTAGGGTTTCATTTTTCCCTAGGTTTCCTTAACATTTTTATCACGTTCAATTCAAAAATGATGTTGATTAATACCTTGAAGTATGTTATATTCCTTAGTGAAATTTTCCTCGGTTGACTTGATTAATTCATACCTTTTAAAATATCTTTCAATATCTTTGTCGATTACCTTAGCCTTGGTTTATGGCTTAGGTTTTGTATGCCCACATAAATATTTCATAAATCTTTGGGGTAGGACGAATCTTGCCTAATGCTATGAAAATAATATGTGACTATAGATTTATTTTCTTTATGATTTTGAAGAAATCATTTAGGCTTATGTTTCAAAGTTTTTTTAATTGATTTTCTAGAAATCAATTAATAATCCAGAATTAATATTGTTCCTTATATTTTTATCATTTTTTATGAGAAAAATCAAATTTGTAATGGAGAGATAAGTATTGTGTTGCAAAATATTTTTTAATCTTTAATTGCAAAAAACAAATCAATTTGGAGGAAAAATTAAAATTGCATGACTTGTAAAGGAGAAGATAAAACAATATCCTATAAATTGTTTTATTCTTTCTTGTTATTTTTAGTAGTTTGTGAAGGAAAAATAATTGACTTTTCCTTGGTTAGATTTGAGCTGCATGGAGAGGAGATAAGGTTTTTTGTTTCGCTTTTAAAGAAAAGCAGGCCTATTTTTAGGTTCTTTTCAACATGCACATGCAAAGTGCGAGAGTTTTCCATTTTAGTTACTCATTTTGGATCAATTTTGGTGGCTTTTTCTGGGCTTTTCTATTGAGCTCAAATTAGAGTTTTTGGGATATATCTTGAAGAAAACTTAGAGTTTTCTTAGTTCAAATTCATTGTTTCTTCCTCTCATGCTAAGCAGGGAGATTTTATAAGTAAAAAATTTTACTCAAATTTTTGATTCTCCTTCGGTTGAATAAAGCAACATTCCTATTTCTCAATTTTGTGTCTATTTGTAGTTTTAGTTTAATGTCATATTGTGATTTTTGTTTACAAAATCCTTGTTATGTCCTAAAATTGTAATTCTTGGTGTAGAAAGTTCATAAAATATAGGTTTCATGTTGTATTTAAATCTAAATATTCATGCAAATCATTTATGTGTTAAGTGTTCATGAAAGATTGTGAAGTATTGTTGTTTTCAGAGAGCTATTTGTGGGTAAAAAACTAGAGTCATCATTAAGCTCACTCTGGAGATCCCTTCTTCATTCATATCACCCACATCTAAAGAAGGTTTCCATGTGTCAACAGATAGTTAAATTTCTGTAAATTTAACACAGGGTGCATATCTGATTGATAACAATAGCATGCAAAGTACAATGAACTCCAAGCTTAATATGAGAAAAACTTGAGAAGTGTTTATCCTATGTCTTTTGTTCAAGAATTTTTTGACATGAAAAGACATAATAGGGAATCACCATATGACTTGTATGAATGGTTTTTCAATGCCTTGTTTGAATTCCCTAAAAAATTTAGACCTGAGAATTCAATGTGAATTAATTTGTTTTGTGAAATATATGAGCTAGGGATGAGTACCTTTCTCAAAGAGTTGAAGCCTCATAGTTTTGATCAGGTATTTGATTTCGATAGAAATTTTTGAAGGAGCAAAATGTGATTATGCACAAATTTTGATATTCCAAAATATAAATTGTAGTTGTCTTATGGAGCAAAATGAGGATAATGAGGATAATGATTGTAATCAGCTGACAAGTAGCATATATAGATCAATATAACAATGATGAAGATAAAGATACATGGGGGTATGTTCAGGATCATCATGGAAAAACAAGGCCCTTAAGTGGCAAAAAATTTAGAAAAATAAAATTTAGGCAACTTGGCGTAAAAACTTGAATAAGTTATCTATATTATTTCAAAAATATGTAAGAATAGAATATGTAGCAAATTGAATGTAGTTTCTAAAATTCTAGGTTTATTTTTTTTAAAAAATCTATTTGTTGAAATTTTGAAATTTCAATGTAGTAGCACTTAAATTTCAATGAAAAGTAAGAAGTAGGTGTCTGTCTGACCACCTTAACCACAATAAAATGATAATTTTCTTTTATAACATTTTAGATATAAGTAGAGGACTCATGTCCCAATGTGATGCATATTTTTTATAATTTTTTTCCATGTAAATAATTAATTATGAATTTTTTATTAAATTTTTAAAAAAATATAAAAACTCGTATGTCTAACCACCTTGCCTTGGTCAAAGCTTCATGAAATTCAATTTTTTTAATCCTATTGTATTGGAAGCATAGAATGTGATGCATGTTTTGAATTCAAAAAATGTGATACTATTTGAAAGCTATAGATGTTTTTCAATTAGCCTATAAATCAGGACTTTAGTTGTAATTCAAATAGAAAATGAATAATAATAATTTATTAAATTCAAAGTAAAGCATAGTTTATATTGGTGGAAAGTTGAGAATCTCCTTTAAGAACAATTTTCGTTTCATCAATTTTGGGTAAAAAAAATTTGTCAGCCACATACTCTACGCATACCCATCATATCGCCACTTCTTAGCCCATCATGATCCTGCACATACCCATGGAATAATGACAAAATAGATATGCATGGAATCTTTCCTTGTAATATTGTGGTTAATGAAGAAGTAAAAGAGAAGCAAGATTTCATTCCATGTCATGTTTTGATCAGTGACAATAGTGCAAGTGCTAAAAATATATCATTGTAAAATGATATTGAAAATAAAATTGTATGCATTCATTCTGATGATTTTTGGCATAGTTTATATAGTGATGAATTTTCTTGTGATGATGATCATGATGACAATAGACCTCATTATTTTTCTAGGGATTGTGAATCATTCTATAAGGATGATTTAAAGGTATTTTCTTCATAAAAATAATGCAATGATGTGATTATTGATGAAGTAACTTGTGCACAACCAAATGAACAAACTTCATATCATGAGTACTTGGAATGTAGTTCTAGTTTTCTTTCAATAAAGCATACTAAATCTATGAATGATTGTGATTTTGAAGATAAAATTTGTGTGTTAAATATCTTGATCCTAAGCACAATATTAGAAATGATATTGATGTTGAGTATGACATCTATGAACATGGCTATGTCCCTTGTTTGTCATTTTTCTTGTAGCCTTCAACCCTAAGGAGAAACACAGTGCCTTAAACTAGGGGATTCCATATTTAGGACAAGGAATCTACACTATCAATAGGTTGAAGCCAATAAAAGCCAATGAACAAGGCTATGAGAGCCTTCTCCACTTTAAGCTCCATAGGACTCAAGAGGGTGTTCCTAATTGTAGGTCCAAGCATATGATAAACTTGTCAAGGAACAACTTATTGACCTAGGAAAGTGGATATTTATCAAATATATGAGTAATGGGTATTATAAATTCTACCAAGTTCAAGCATAATCCCATTTGCATTGAGAATTGTTGAGAATAAATAATTTAGATATCTTCATCTCAAACACATAGAAGGTCACAAGGTGAAATTCTCTCAAATTCAACCTCTATAATCTTTCAAATATCATGAAGATACATGGAACAAATATAACTTAAACAATAAGAAAATAAAAATCAAAGTAAAAGGGCTTAAATGATTTATATTATTTCTGAAAATGATCTAGGTAATATCACAGATCAATTCCTTATCCTAAGGCATGGATTCAAAACTTAAGATCATGAATGCAAATTTAAACAACAGTTTACTTCAAATTAGTGGCCCCATAACAATTGATGCTTTAAATTAATTGGAACCTCTCATATTACTACATAATCATACTTAAAGATCCATTTCATTCCCTCAAACCTATAGTAATTTGCATACAAAATTTAATTCTTAACTTGAAGAAACCCACACAAAAATCACACAACTGCAAAGAGATTGCAATGATAAATCAACATATCCTTGATATATTTAATCTATATGCAATTTGAGAATACAAAATGGAGATAACTTCTGTAATATTTTCATTCATTTTCTCAAACTAATTGACACTCTCATAAAAGCTTGTACATTCATTTACTGTAAGTAAACCCCCAATTCCTAACTAAGCATTCTCTATTTCCTTCCCCTAAATCAAAAGTTCAAAACTTGTACAAAATGAGAAAGAAATAGAATAAGAAGAAGAAGAAGCAGCCCTAAAATTCATTCATGGTTGACACCTGGATCCTTCATCTTCTGTTGATTTGTAACTACCTTTTTCTTATGAGGAAACTTCAATTTGCACCTTTCCTCTATGTTTTTCTTGCACTGATTTCATTCTGCAGCAGAAAATTCACCTTCCTCATGAAAAGCCTCACTTCATTTACCCTACAATGAAAATGTTTTGTTCTTTCATGAACATCTCTTATTTTGTAGGTGAATTTGTTTCATCTCTCTGTGAAAATTCTTTTTGCAACAAATAATATTTGTGCCTTTTATAATGAATCCCTTTAATTTCTAAAATCCACCATGTTGTGCATAATATTTTCACCTGTGCACATTTATTTTAATTTTCACCACTTTAAAATTTGAAGGTCCTATGTTTTCATGAAATATCTTATTTCATTTTCCCAACCCTCACCACAAAATTTTACACTCTATTTACCCAACATTTAAAATATTACTTTTACTATATGAAGACTACCTATTTAAAATAGGAAATAAAAGGCATCTTTACCATTTTATTTTACCTTCACATTATTCCTCAACCTTTTAATTTTTCATTAAACATTTCCCCTTTGATATGATCCACGGGCCCAACCACTTTATTTACTCCATTCACATTGTACATCTCTGATGTATTATTGAAAATGCAATATTTATTAATGATGGGTGAAATGAGGAGAACAACCACCATGCATTGATCATAAGATGAGAAAATAGAGAAAGCAATTAGTGATATGCGATATTAATTGTGGCATCACACATTGCTAATAGTTTGAGGAAATTGGACTTCTATTAGCAATGGGTGATAAAGAACTCTATGAATACATTTTCATTCTATCATCACTCTGTGAACCCTAACTTCACCAAACAAATGCTTTCAATGGTCAATAAGTAACCCTAACACCAATCGAAGGAAGCTCTTACAATTTATTTTGCAATTAAAAGGTTGAAGATGAAAACATTTGCATTGCATGCTAGCACCAAAGTGAAACATGAAACCAATGGGCATGAAATATATCGCTCTTTACAGTGCCTAATATAGGATTTTAAGGTGCCAAAATTCTACTCTCAATGCTCAAGAAAATATGATAGAATGAAATTTGGGCACAAAATAGAATTTCCTCAAACAATTTTGATACATTTTCCCTATATGCGCAAGATGTCCACATTGTGAAGTAAACATGTGCTAGATTTACCCACACACTAGGCATTTGAAAGAATGTTTCTGCATTTGCTATTTTTACCTATGTGAATATTTCCTTTGCAATGTCAAAGCAACCCCTTTTAACTAGCACAGTGTCTGGCTTTTGTAGTGTGGCATATAATCAGTGGGCGCCTTTGCTACTGCTCTATTTTTCAATGTATTAGAGATGAAAACAATAAAAATAGGGTTTCATTGTTCACCGTATTCCCCTAAACAATTTGATATCCTTGTACTGCTCATGCAAGAGTAATTCATATGCCTAATTTTCCCACACACCAAGCATCAAGATGAAATAATTTTCCACATCAACATCAAATTGGCCCCATTTAGTTGGCAAGGTGGTTGCCCCACATACATCAAAACATTTCCTACTCATTGCATCATATTACCCAAAAAAACTCACTATCCTTCTTAAAAAGTGATGCCCTATTCATTGAATCCATACTTTCTCATGGCGTATGTTCCACTTCAATTATTTTCTTTTTCTATAAACTAGTCCTCTATTTTAAGTCCCATGATACTAGGTTTACACAAGACATTCACTTAGCCTTTCATCCACTTTAAGTGCATCCACATTTTTCATGAAACCCTAACATATTAGCCTACATAAGATAGAATAAACTCTACCCTTTTAAATATTTTATTTCTTTTAATCTTTCAATATTAGTTTCCAATTCCCTTGCATCTTCAAGGTTTTCAAATATTAGCATGTAATTGTAATGCATAACTTGTAAAGTTATTATCTGTGAGGACATTACTGTTGACGACAATTTTACTTGTATCAAACATGGTGAATAAATTCTTCATAGACAAGACCACAGAGAGCCTATCCTTCTTGAAAGATATAGAACAAAGACAACCTAAAGGGGATTTTTGCTTTAACACAAAAATATTGGCTTCAGTTCAATCCCAAGTCTCCAATAACTAGGTCATGATTGCACTAGGGTTGCTCTTGGGTTTGATGTGATATTGTTGTTAATATCAAAGGGACCACAATTTTTTAGAATTAAATATTTTAGGCAATGAATTTTCAATTGGATCATAAAGACAAGTATCATGAAATTGAAAGATTTGTAATAATAATCCATGAACATCATAAATTCCTTGCTATCACTTAAGTAGATTTAGCATTAAGCATTCAACAATTTCATAGTAAATGAAATATTTTCAATAAAATTCCATCAATTCATTTAATTTTGGAACAATTTCAAGAATTTAAATGTCTACTCTAAAATAAAGCATAAAAATACTAAAAAATAAAAGTTACTCTTGGTTATTCTTCATGCATGCCCCAAAGAATGAACCAAAATAGAGCAAACTGCTTTATACTTCACTAGATTGCTTCATAGATACATATAAAATAGTGTGAGCTTTTAAACAAATGGGTTTCATTTCTGGACACTGAGTAGGTTTTGTATGCACCCTTAAAAGGTACAACATACAGTCTTGTTCGGCTGAACTAACAAAACTAGCTATCAAAGACTCATGAGATAGGTAGCTATCTAATTATCTCTAATATTAATCAATGTCTACGTGCATACAAAGTTTTATGACAGAATGATTCAGAAAAAAGGAAAAGAGAACAAAACTTGAAAAATTTTATGCTCCTTCGACATCCACAAATTCTAAACTTAAAATAAAAAAGGGATCCTTTGGCCTTTTATAAAACACAAGGCTCAAATAGGATAAGACAAATACATGAGAGAGAATCCAAGGGACTAATCACATCAAGGCACATGGAATGTAGTGACCAATAGGATAATTAATATCAAAGTCAATGGAAGTCAACTCCAATTACTCATTGAAGCTCTTCGGGTGTTAATCTTTAATTATTAGGGTTCTTCCTTTGAACCAAACAAATCCACTCAAACAAAATATAGGAACTTCCTACAAAATCAAAGTGATCAAGTGGAAGTATTGTTCCTATATCTTAGGTTCATCCTTGGTTTGAAAATTCTAGAGATGAGTTATTCCCAGAATAAGTACACTCCTCTGTTGCATGCTTGAACTTCAGTGTCCCAAGATTCTAGTATCTGGAACATATTTGCAACGAACTCTAATCCAACATGAGCTTCTAAAGTAGATCATTGAATCTAGCAACATCATCAAATTTGTTTGCAAATACAATTTTCCTGACCATCCAGACCTGAACTTTGCATCACAATCTATATCTCTTGCAATCACAAATTCCACACATTAAATTCCTTTTAAAAAAAAAAAAACATTTGTAACATCTCATCTAAATAAAACTATTATTCAAATGTTAATACAAAAATATCATAAATAACACACTTTCTAGCATATCATAAATCCTATATATATATATATACTCTGGATTACCAGAATCATTAGATAATCTCAAAATTTTAAAATTTCACTTCACGTTGCAACCTGGTACTTGGTATTCAGCTTTACCCACAACTTTCCTATACTTTGGTTCTACTAGACTTCCATCTTAGTGATCTCCATCTTACCAGAGTACAAACATTGAACCAGAGCCTTCCATTCAAACTCGCATTACCTTTTTCCTTTTTAAACATTTCAGGTTCCTAATACCTGGTACCCAAAACACTTACATTATGAAGTACTCTTTGATTAAAGATTTCTCTTTGCTTTCCACTTCCGGTGATCTTTCAATTTGCTAGCTCCTGCCACAAGAGTTATTTTTCATTTGGGTCCCCAAGTCTTTCAATCTTGGGGCATGTTGTGAGACCACACAACAACTTGCAACCAATAAAACCAAGTTTGAAATTAAATCACCAGTCGCAAATTAAAATTTATACATATTTTAAAACAATAACTTTTACCTTTACCTAGATTCTGAAATAAAAAAGTAAAACTCCACCAGAAACATCTGTGTGTTCTGATTAATTCCAATTTTTGGAACTCAGTGAAAAGAATCAGTTCATTAACATTGAACTACATAATATAGTTGTAGACACGTAAAATATATTGATTGACATTGTGCACTTGATCCTGACTTACTAACATCGTTTCATTCTAAATCATCCCTCAATCTAACCATTTAATAAAATCTCCTTATTTGATTAAATTCATCAATATTCCTCTCTTAATTGAATAAATCATTTTATCTAATTAAGTCACTCTCTTTTGTTAATTAATTCAATCATTCTGATCTAATTATCCCTATTTAATTAAATAATTAATTTTATTTGGTTAAATATCTAAAGTCTATCCATTAAATTAAATAAATTAAAACCTTATTTAATTTAATCTAACAATCATATCATTTTAATTAAATAAATCAAAATATTTATTTGATTAATCTCTTATCATATTCCTCTCTTTTTTATTTAAATAAATCCATAAACTTGAGTCAAATAGGTCACATCATCTAATCTCCTATTAAAGCCTTGAGCCAAGTGGCATTTATTGCATTTTCCCTTCCCTCTTACAAGTCATTTCAATAAATTTGAAATTCAAAAATAAGCATTTATTGGCACAATCCCCAAATCTTGCATATCCTTCACCCACTCATAGCTTGACAAGTGGCATCATGTCATTGGATGAATGTTAGTCCCACATTGATCAAATTTCTACATTCATCCATCTTGGAATTCTATCAATAAAGAGCTCATATCTTCATTTGATCATCCACAAAATATGCAAAGTTATTATGCTAAAATAGTTAGCCATTTTCATCCATCACCATTGAGTTCTTAGCTAGGTTTTTGCAGATTTTTGGTTTGGAGCTCTCATCCTTCATCAACAAAGTGGATCAATCTTCATCAACATATCAATCTTTCATCTTAGGAATTGGGAAAAGGCCAATTTTCACATCAAATTGGCACCAATTCCCCCATGGGATCAAGAGTTTGCACATTTAAATTAGGATCCAATCTATTTTGTTGTTTTCATTGTGTTCTTCATTGTTCATTTTCCTAATTTGAGTTTTGTAAATGGATTTCATGGGGAATTATTATTCTTGCTTGCAATCTCTTATCTAACTTGTTTATTGTTATTGTTTTGCAGGTACTATGATTGGGGTTCGCACAATAGTAATCCTCCAAAGCCAACCAAGGATAGATCCTTGCTCCCAGTCAAGCGTCCATAGCCTTGACAAGGTTATCTCCATAATTCCCCCCAAACACAGCTCTACTGCTAGCCAGACATCTATAGCCCCAATAGAGTTATTTGGATAGCCTAAAGAGTCAATTTTTTATTTTAGTTTTTTTAGATATAGAAATGATAGCTCATTTTTCTCTTTTGATATTTCAATGATAGCTCTCTTATCAACTTGCAAGCAATGAAGCCCCACTATTAGGTTGCGAATTACAATGGTAGCAAAGGTTACTTTTTAGTTTTTCACTCAATACAAATCCCTTCATCAATTCACTACTTCCCAAATACTCATTTAATAATTTCCTATAAGTGTGTGCTTCCAGCCAAATTTCACTATTTTATGCCAAATCCTAGCTAACTATAACTCGCTATATGTTAGAAAATATGCATAAATTAAAATTTAGCAATAGACAATTTAATCACCAAATTTAAATCTAAATTTAGAAACATTAGTTACCACCCTTCTGATTAAATTTTATGGCAACTACTAAAAATTTTGCTAGCAATTCTGATTTGATGGCGATGCACTTCATTAATGGATTAAAAATGTCATGATTACCTTGAAACACAATCACATTATTCTTCATTAAATTCACACTCATTATTCCCCATGTATTATTCTTTCAACTTACTCAAGTGATGATGTGTACTACCCTACCAACTTCATTTTCCTTTCTGTTCGACACACATAAGCACCTCCATAATTAATACAACTCTTTAAAAAAAATGAAATGACCACTATTAACTTTGAAATCTTCAACTTGCTTGATTCACAATCTTCGTACTACTCAAATTTGAAGCAATTTATCACCAACTATGTGCAAAGAATTGATTTGATTTAACCTTTTGCTCTAAAGATAATTATCCAGCTACCACCTTGCTTACAATTTCCAACAATTTACTTGAGGAAACTATGTACCGCAACTTACGACTTTCTATAAATTTTGCATTTCTTCTCAAATTCTTCACACTTTTTCTTTCTAGCTTTCTTATTTATTTTTTTAATATTTCTCTATGCATTTTCATTTGCTTCTTGGCCATGGATACTCCAATTTTCTTAAGCTTCTATCACCACCAGAATGTTTTCTTAGGGAGCATCATACCACAAAGGCTTGAAAAGGTCTTCTTCATTAGGACTTCCACTTTCACTATGCCAAATTTGTGCTTAGTCCTTGGGGAAAAATATGTTGAATCTAGCCACTACTTTCGCTTCTATTCCAATGTGGCTTCTCATTTCGTAGCATAACTTCTAGATATTGGGCTACCTATTGAAGATGTTTGCTTGGCTGCCAATTTGATAATGAGGCCTGAATATTTGGAAAATTTGGATATTATTTTATCTAGTGTACACCTGACCATTAGGATTCCCTCCATGGATGACATTCCTCTATTCTTGGAATGTGGGGAAGTGGTTTCACTTTGGCCTTTCCTTACTGATCTCCATATTTGTGACTTTGAGGTTCACTAGGAACTTTCCTATATAGGGTATTTAGCCCTAATAGAAGAGGCATCCCATATCGACTAAATGGCTACTACCATCTACAACTTTTCTCACTCTTTTTAACTTTTTTGATCTTTTGAAACAAGGATTTTTGGTATCTCATGTATATATGTGATACACACACAAAAAAACTCTCTCTCTCACACACACATATATAATGTTTAGTATATTTTAAAGCATGTTTTTATCTTTTTACATTTCATAGTTCAATTTCACAAATGTTTAAATTAACTCTCTTGTGTAAGATAGGTTTAAGCAAAATTTTCCAATGCAAAGGCCAAACAAAAGAAAAGAAGAAATAAAACAAAACAAAATAAAACCCTACAAAAATAAAACTAACCCTAACTAACCTAACTCTAGCATATTAAAAGATTAACCCTAATAAAACAACTTATTTCAATATCTACAACTATTTCTTTTGTATTTTTGGTATGAAGTACAACAAGTTTGTCTTTGAATTCATTTAATGAAATTTCCAATGTTTTACTATAACAATGAATTATCTTGATTTTTTTGTGTTTAATAATCATAAATTCAAAAGTGTTCTTACCAATGAATTGGCTCATATGTATGAAAATGACCTCATTAAAGATCAATTGCACAAATTTCGTTTAATGCGATGATACTCTAACTTCATCTAGCCTTGGTCCATTTCTTCGAATGATTGTGTCCATTTCTCTGATGTCTCCTCCTCTGGAAATATTCATTTCTTCGACCCTATCTTTAATTTGCATATTGTTAGACCAAGATATATCACAATTGATATTATTATCAAAGAGAGAAAAAGTAGAAGTTTGATACTTTATATCTTGTATAAAATTAGGAAAATTTCCTTTTATAACTTGTGAATTTTCAACTTGGAGCTCAAAATACACAAATTTTCCCACTCCTCATTATCTACGTTTTCCATGTATAAGGAGAATTATGATTCACCAATGTTGTTTCCTCATTTGTGATGTAATTCCTCTGAACCTTAAAATTCTCGCCTATTTTCTTGCAAAACATTAGGAATTTCTTTATAATAATTATAGTTTTCCAATTGTTTTCATGTATCAATTAGTTTTTTAGTACTTCCAATTCCACTAGGGTTGAACATTTTTCTCATTAACAATTCCTTTCTTTTAGCAATTAGAACTTCTATTAACATAATTACTTTACTTATGGCCAAACTTATCCTAGTTAAAAAAAATCACATTTGAGTTCACCGTGATCAGTTGTATCATGAATTCTACACTCGGTGACCCTACCAAAAGTGGATAAACTCAAAGGATGATATTTTTGGTTTAAATTTTTCCAAAATTTTCCAACTTCCATACTAAAAAACAACTTGCACTCAATTTCACTTTACAAGATTCTCACCAAACTCAAGACTTATAATTCAAAGTATACCCCCCCAATTAAAATGAATAAGGCCTAAAACATTAAAAAAACTGGCCCTCCTTCTAGCGCCAATTCTCGTTGATGACGATTTTACTCATAGAAAATAGGAAAAATAAATTCTTCATAGACAAGACCACAAAGAGCCTAGCCTTCTTGAAAGATATGGAACAAAGACAACCTAAAGGGGAATTATGCTTTAATAGGAAAAGATTGGCTTTAGTCCAATCCCAAGTCTCTGATAACCATGTCATGATTGGACTATGGTCACTCTAGGGTTTGATGTGATCTTGTTGCTAATCTCAAAGGGACCATGATTGTTTAGAATTAAATATTTTAGGAAATAAATTTTCAATTGGATCATAAAGATAAGTGTAGACACCTAAAAATGGTCTGGAGAATCTAATTAATTGAATATGACTTATTTGATTAATTAATATTAAATTCTTCTACTTGGTAAATAAATAGAAATATTTATTTATATTAAGTTAATTTATTAATTCTTCTATTTTCTCTCCCAATTAAATAAACAAAATTAAAAACTTTGTTTTATTTAATTATTATCATTTCCATCATATTATTTCTCTCTTAATCAAATAAACGAAATTAAAAACTTTGTTTTATTTAATTATTATCATTATTGCTTCTATCATAAATTAAATACACAACTTAATTAATTTGTGTTATTTGATTACTTCATCACATTTCTTCTTAATTAAATAAAGATAATTCTAAAATCTTTTATTTAATTATCATTTTTCCTTTTAATTTAATAAACAAACCCTATAGTTTGATTTATTAAATTATTCAATCCTCTTTTTGCTAAATTTAAATAAATTAAATATTATTTAAATTTATGCATAAATTCTACCACTATTCACTCACCAATAAAATTAAATTTTTAAAATTTAATTAATGGCACTGTCATTCACGGGAAAAGCTTCGGGGACAAACCTGCAAGAAATTCTCTCAACAACCTTCCACCCACCTTGCCTCTTATCTTGCCTGGTGTTTTCATGGGGAGAAACCATCCTCCATGATCAGCTCCATCTTCTCATCCCATTCCCTTCGATTCTCCAGATTGAATCACAGCCCCTCATTCCATATCCCTGTGCAATTGTGCTACAATGAAAGCTATAAATACAACTCTTGGGCTACAGGAAATGGATCCCAACTTATGCAATCTTACTCTACAGGTTTCCAGAGCATCCAACATTCATCCAGCATCTCCAACATTCAACATTCATCCAGCATCCATCTTGCATTTTCAATTATGGCAATTTACAGTAGTTTCCTTCTTAGAAGCTTTACTGTAGAATCATTCTAGTTGCATAGTTAAATCATATTAGAATAGAATAGTTTAATTCTCATTCTCTAAGTGTCATTTCAATAGTTTAATTAGCTTCCAAATCTAAGAGCTAAGTAGATTAGAGAAATCTTTAGAGTTAGAGAGCATAGGAGAGATTTTTGTAGATTTGTAGTTTAAATTAGTTTAAATTTCTTAAATCTTAGATGCAATGTCCTATTTAGAAGTGTAGATGCATTGTTTAACTCGTTTTCCCCATTCTACTGCTTACAAATTGGTGGCCACCATGGGGCATAACCCCATATTTTGCTTAATTTCTAAAAATTGTGTCCTACAGGTATCGGCGTGAAAGTTTTTGCGGAACTGTGACTTTTTGCAGTGTGCCGGTGGTCTGTTTTAGCACGCCGAGTTTTTGTTTCAGCGTGCTAGGTTCATGTTTCAACGCGCCTGGTTTTTGTTTCAGCGTGCCGCTTCACTATTTTAGTGCGCCGCTTCCTTGTACTTAAAAGAATTTATTTTAATTTGGATCCGACGTGTCTGTGGCCAAACTTTGTTTTTTTCTAATTTTGGATAAAATTTACCAATCTTAGGATAGAAATGGATAAAATTTATCAATCCTAGGATAGAAATGGATAAAAATTGATCAATCCTAGGATAGAAACTTCACATTTATTTTGTGGGATTAAAAATGAACATTATGCTGTTATGGAGCAATATCTCCATATAGATTAGCTAACTTGTCTTTTGGGTTTTAAAAAGAACAAATGTCTCTGCTGTGATTGGGTGATAGGTTTATGCTCTCCCCTTTACTGGGTCCATCAAAATACCAGACTCACTTTTATTTATGCATTTTAAAGCTTTTTAAAACCTTTAGATAGGCCTGCCATAGTTGGAAAAAGTACTCACCCTACGGGAACGACCTGAGCGGGGACCGCCAAAAGCCATGGTATTCCAACCCACTTTAAAATTTATGTGAATTTGGGGAAACCCTCTTTCAACAGAAGTGTGCAGGATAACCATCCCCAAAATCTTTTTTCTAAAGATTGGGAGGTCTCTCAAGGGAGTTTATCTATTTGCCGCTCTGAACAGAAACCCTATCTAAGAACCTAGAAATAGAAGTACGCTTGTTAGTTTCTAAACATTGTAATACTCGGCGGTGCAGGGGTGGGGAAGAATCTACCCTCAAGCACTCACCATATAATTGTCATGGACTGTTTGCTCAGGGGATTCGGTATCCACTTCCGTCACTCTGAGTACGCACCTGGAAAAGACAAAAACATGGGCGCCCTCTAGGGGGTGACATGGCTGTGTGAGTCAACATGATTCCAAGCTGTGGGTCGTTCGAGTATATAACAATGACCTTTTGTCTCTAGGAGTGAGTCTGTTTGAATTGTCTTATATTGTCATCAAACCAGTGAAAATCAAGAGGAACCATGTTTGGTTCTTAAACATACACTCTTCGTTTAAGAATTTAGGATTTAATCAACAACAGTTCTATTTTTGCTTGCTATGTTTTCTTGTCATTAAAACAGATAAGATCATCCCAAAAAGAAAACACAAACCACCATGGCTGAAATATATGAGGATAAATTGAATGCTTTAGATTATCAATTGGAAAACCTTCAACAACAAATCTGGGAAACAACCACAAAGAGATATCTAATGCCAAACATCTACCCATATCCTCTTGACCAAACAATGAACATGAGACCTTCTTCACCAACAACTCCATCATCAAAGTTCAATATCTTTGAATTTTTCCAAAATTTCAAAAAGCCCAAATCTCAGTCCTCAAATACAAATGATATTGAACAATCTTATCATGTCATGCATTTATCTCCATCCACCATAAGCCAAAATGAACCTCAAGATTCTTTCACCCAAATTAACAATTCCATCCAATCATCTTCTTCTATCATATCTTCTACATCTAATGATTCATGTCAATCTCTCAATCCAAAGCTTGCTAACATAGACTCCCCTACACATCAAGGTCAAGATATTCTTTCTACTCCATCCAATGATTCCACAATCTCACAAAATCTTCCAATATTTGATCAAGATCCCATTTCTCAAGAATCTTATGATGATCCCCTCCTTTCACTTTTCATCCAAAATAATTCACATCCATCTCAAGAGACAAGTATCCTTCCAAGTTCTTTTTTCACATCATCTAATCAATCCATACAATATCATGATTCTATTGCATCACAAGATCATGATAGTTCTTCCATCCTATCTAATGATTTCTTACCAATTGATGATCAAGACATGCTTTCTACAAAATCTCATGATTCCCTTCCTCATCAAGATCAAGATATGATTCCATTCAAGGATGCCCTTTCATCCCATGAAGATGTTTATCCTTCTCATGATCAAGATATGTCTTTCATACCACCTCATGATCCTTTTCCAAGTCAAGATCAAAATATCCCATCATCCCCATGTCAAGAGCCTATCACACCTATTCAAGCTATCCATGAACCCCATACCTATAAATTTGGATCCTCCACCTTTATCCATTCTAGTTTACTTCCAACACCTAACCTCTCATCCATATCATATCCTCCCCAAAATGAACTTGCATCTTGTTTCACAAACAATACATATCCCATTGGCAAACAAATGTGTCAAAGTATGAACTACAAAGGCAAAGGATTAGGCATTCATGAACAAGGTATCCTAGAACCCCTTTTTATTCAAAAACACCCATATCACCATGGCCTTGGTTATATACCTAAGTGTTCTAGTCCATCAAAATCTCCATCTATCCTAGGTCCTCATCCTAGTCCATCAAATTTTCCATCTATCCTAGGTCCTCATCCTAGTCCATCAAAATCTCCATCTATCCTAGGTCCATATCCTATTCCTCAAGAACAACAAAGGTACACATCTTTGATGCCCTTTCAAAATTATACCCACATTCACTCATCCATAATACCTCCATACCATTCATCTCAATCCACCCCTCCCATTGCTCTTGGAAGAAATTTGGTGCCAAATATCAGAAGCTTCTATATCAAAATCCACATGTACCAAAGGATCAACATGTCTCCTCAAAGATACATGCAAAAATAAAAGAAAACTTGATCCAAAATCAAAGGAAAAATCAAAAAGGACACAAAGGCCCATCAAAGCAAAAAGGAAATTTTCAAAGACCACAAAGGTCCATAAATCAAAAGAAATTTTCAAAAGGCCACAAAGGCCCATCAAAGAAAAAAGGAAATTTTCAAAGACCACAAAGGTCCATAAATGAAAAATTTTCAAGGCCACAAAGGCCCACTAAGCAAATATCAAAGTCAAAAATCATGTGGATTCCTAAAAGTCTCATAGAAGCAATAAAATCAAAATTGGCATCCAAATTTTCTTATCCAAAAGCTTCCTCCAATCTTCCATATAATAACCTATCACTTTCCAAATCCATTCTTCCTCCATCAATCCACCATCCTTCAAGGTGTGTTCCAATGTTGAGCTTGTCATCCTTTCCATCTATCCATTATCCAACCTTCATCCCCCATCATTCCCCTTTAATCCAAACCTTTGCATAAATCCTTAGTCTCTTCCATCATACCATTAATCTACCAGCATTTATGAGTCTAATCCCCATTACCATGGTTAATTAAAGGGATAATTGGTTGTGAAACTCAATGTTAAAGTCCTTCCTCCATCTCCCTATCATCCATATCCTATCTTACATATTCCTCTTGCACTCTACACTTAGGGGCAAGCCTCATCCATCTTATCATTCATGGTCATTATCCTTTCTACGCTCATTCCTTACATTTCCACTTTTGATCTTGATAAGGTTAAGAATATTCTTGAACATCATATATGCTTATCCTATATGCTTTATCCATATCTTCCGTACCATATCTTTTATTTCATCCATATTCCATCATTCTTACTAGATACATCCTTTGTTTTCATCCTTGGTTTTGATGAAGAATGGGGGCAACGCACTTGGTCCTTGTGTATATATCTTGTCTATTTGATCTTGATCATCACCATTCATTCTTACATTCTTCCATTCCATATCTCCTAGCTTATCAAAATCCATGTCATCATGTCCCTTTGCAACCTTGAATCTTATCATGCAAATCATATTTGAGCCTAGCTGTAAAACATTATCCAATCCTCATATCTTTTGTCAATCAATCATCAACAATCATCAATCTTTTTGTACTTAGAGGATATCAGTAATCCTAAGTACTTATCATCATCATACCATATGGAATCAATCAACTATTGTCATCTTTCAACAAGAGATATGTTGCTTGTGTGACATGTTTTGCAGTGACCTTCATTTTGATCTATCATTTATCCATGGTTACATTACCTCTATTGTGGTTCATCTTGTTCCTTCAATTGGTCATACCATCTCATTCCAAATCAAATATCTTGAAAATCCCAAAAAAAAATCAGAAAATCCATCAAAATCCAAAAACATCTAAAAATCCATCAAAATCCAAAAACATCAGAAAATCCATCAAAGTCCAGAAACATCAGAAAATAAAAATTCAAAAACATTAGAAAATCAAAATCCAAAAACATCAGAAAATCCATCAAAATCCAAAAACATCAAAAAATTAGAAAATCCATGCAAAAACATTCAAAAATCGCAAAATGCAATAGTAGAGTCTGTGTCAGTCGAACTATGTGGTCTCTATGTATATAACATAGGCAAGACTAATCTTTGATCAGTCCCCGAGACCCCTAGGATAGGTCACATCATTTTGGTCAAACATCTGAGAATATCATGCAAACATCCACACACACATTTCAACACTGATGATCTAATCTGAATAATGATTTGAAAATACATTAAGTAGAATTTGAATTGTTGTACTTTTTATTTTATCATTTGCTTATCATTTCTTTGGAGCTACTCAATGATGTATTAAACTAGAGAAGTAAGGAAGGATAATGATACCTTTTCTTTATTTGCTGTTTGTGAGTTAGTCATTATTATTTTGTGAATTGTCGTGGGAAGTGCTCTACCAAGTATCATGGATGACATTCTGATTCACTTAAGAAAATGATTAATTCTTGTCTGTTTACGCAAAAAATGCTCAGGTCATCTCGGTTTAATTATACCTTGATGCTTGTGTTCACTTGCAATATCAAATATCATGAAAGAAATACTCAGGTCATCATTGGTCTATCTCATATCATTGATGCTTGTATTCGCTTTCAACATTTTTAAAAGCTCAGTTATGATACAAAGCAAAATCAAAAGATTGTTGAAATGACACTTAGATTTGCATGATAAAATAGATTGCATCCATATTAGTCTTGTATATGCATTTATAGATTGTTTCAAAGCTACCAATTTCAATCTCAAAAGCTGCATGTATGCCCTCTCTACATCATATCACCATCTCTTCAATATTTCTTAGGATATCATCTCTTTTTGAATCATTTTCTTTCATTTCAGTCATCTCAAAATCCATCCAATCTTAATCTATTAATTCGAGCACAAATCATTTAATTACATCCTTGGTTTTGTTCCCAACCTTGTTACAAGCCTTTATCCAATCATCATCGTCATCATCATCATCATCATCGAGATGTATCCTTCCCTATCATTTTGTGTTGTTTCAGGATGTATCCTTCCCTCATCAACAACACTCTTATCATCATCATCAATCAATCTTGGCTTGCAACTTGACCAAGGCAACATCACGTTTATTCTTGAATCCATTTGTGCTTACTTACTTTTCATCTTCTCCTTTCATTATCTCTTCCTCATCCCATCCCCTATTCTATTCATCATTTTGCATCATCAAGTCCTAGTACATTAATCGATCTTAAACTGGGGCATATCAATCAATTAGTGAAGTCAAATCACAAATCAACAATCTTATCAAATCAATCAACATCAATCAATAAGTCTATCAATCAATCAAATCTAATCAGCTTTGTTCGAATCTCGTGATCATCAATCTATCATTAACCTCGCCTATCATGAGGTTAATCAATCATCAATCTATCATTGATCCTCACCTATCATGAGGTCAATTATCAATCAATCTATCATTGAATCTCATGTATCATGAGATCAATAATCTTCTAATCTATCAGGATCAACAATTAGTTGACGTGATCATCAATCATCATCATAATCAAATGGAGGAATCAATATTTCTTTATCGAGGGATAAATCGTTTCTCTATCATCAAATCATCATCAAATCCAAAATTCATCAATTTATCTCCCGAGGGGGCATATATCACTATCATTTCAAAATTCATTTTCTGAGGCAAGTTTGGGGCATATTTTAAACTTTTCGTCAATACTGGCAGTTAAGGCAAAATCATTCTTTGAAGCAATGCGTAAACACATCACTTCAAAGAGGGGCAAAATGCAGACAACTAAAAATGGTCTGGAGAATCTAATTAATTGAATACGACTTATTTGATTAATTAATATTAAATTCTTCTACTTGGTAAATAAATAGAAATATTTATTTATATTAAGTTCATTTATTAATTCTTCTATTTTCTCTCCCAATTAAATAAACAAAATTAAAAACTTTGTTTTATTTAATTATTATCATTTTCATCATATTATTTCTCTCTTAATCAAATAAACGAAATTAAAAACTTTGTTTTATTTAATTATTATCATTATTGCTTCTATCATAAATTAAATACACAACTTAAATAATTTGTGTTATTTGATTACTTCATCACATTTCTTCTTAATTAAATAAAGATAATTCTAAAATCTTTTATTTAATTATCATTTTTCCTTTTAATTTAATAAACAAACCCTATAGTTTGATTTATTAAATTATTCAATCCTCTTTTTGCTAAATTTAAATAAATTAAATATTATTTAAATTTATGCATAAATTCTACCACTATTCACTCACCAATAAAATTAAATTTTTAAAATTTAATTAATGGCACTGTCATTCACGGGAAAAGCTTCGGGGACAAACCTGCAAGAAATTCTCTCAACAACCTTCCACCCACCTTCCCTCTTATCTTGCCTGGTGTTTTCATGGGGAGAAACCATCCTCCATGATCAGCTCCATCTTCTCATCCCATGCCCTTCGATTCTCCAGATTGAATCACAGCCCCTCATCCTGTATCCCTATGCAATTGTGCTGCTATGAAAGCTATAAATACAGCTCTTGGGCTACAGGAAATGGATCCCAACTTATGCAATCTTACTCTACAGGTTTTCCAGAGCATCCAGCATTCATCCAGCATCTCCAACATTCAACATTCATCCAGCATCCATCTTGCATTTTCAATTATGGCAATTTACAGTAGTTTCCTTCTTAGAAGCTTTACTATAGAATCATTCTAGTTGCATAGTTAAATCATATTAGAATAGAATAGTTTAATTCTCATTCTCTAAGTGTCATTTCAATAGTTTAATTAGCTTCCCAATCTAAGAGCTAAGTAGATTAAAGAAATCTTTAGAGTTAGAGAGCAATAGGAGAGATTTCTGTAGATTTGTAGTTTAAATTAGTTTAAATTTCTTAAATCTTAGATGCAATGTCCTATTTAGAAGCGTAGATGCATTGTTTAACTTGTTTTCCCCATTCTACCGCTTACAATAAGTATCATGAAATCAAAAGATTTGCAATAATATTCCACAAACATCACAAATTCCTTGCTATCACTTGAGTAGATTTAACATTAAGCATTCAAAAATTTCACAGTAAATGAAATATTTTCAATAAAATTCCATCCATTCATTTAATTTTGGAACATTTTCAAGAATTTAAATGTCTACTCTAAAATAAAGCATAAAAAATACTAAAAATTTAAAAGTTTCTCGGTTATTCTCCATCCATGCCCCAAAGAATCAACTAAAATAGAGAAAACTACTTTATACTTCACCAAATTGCTTCACAGCTACATATAGAATGGTGTGACCTTTCGAAGAAAAGGGTTTCATTTCAGGACACTAAGTAGGTTTTGTATGCACCCTTAAATGGCACAACTTATAGTCTTGTTTGGATAAACTAATAAAACCAACTACAAAAGATTCATGAGATAGGTAGCTATCTAATTGGCTCTAATATTAATCAATGTCTACATACATAAAAAGTTTTATGCTGGAATGATTCAGAAAAAGGAAAAAAGAACAAAACTTGAAAAATTTTATGCTCCTCCAACATCCACAAATTTTGAACTTAAAATTAAAAAATGGGATCCTCTGGCCTTTTATAGAACACAAGGCTCAGATAGGATAAGACAAATACATGAGAGAGAATCCAAGGTACCAATCACATCAAGGCATGTGGAATGTAGTGACCAATAGAAGAATTGAAATTGAAGTCAATGGAAGTCAAATCCAATTACTCATTGAAGCTCTTCGGGTGTTAATCTTTAACTATTAGGTTTCTTCCTTTGAACCAAACAAATCCGCTAAAACAAAATATAGGAACTTCCAAAAAAATCAAAGTGATTAGGTGGAAGTATTGTTCCTATATCTTAGGTGTATTCCCAGTTTGAACATCTAGGGATGAGCTATTCCCAAAATAAGTACACTCCTCTACTGCATGCTTGAACTCTACTGTCCCAAGATTATGGTATCTGGTGCATCTTTGCAACGAACTCTAATCTAGCATGAGATTCTAAAGTGCATCATTGAACCTAGAAACAACATCAGACTTGTTCACAAATATAATTTTCTTAACCATCCATACCCAAAATTTGTATCGCAATCTATATCTCCTAGAATAAAAAAATTCCACACATTAAATCTTGTTTTTTTGAAAAAAAACATTTATAATATCTCATATAAATAAAACCATTATTTAAATGTTAGTACAAAAATCTCATAAATAACATACTTTCTAGCATATCATAAATCCTATATATATATATATATATATATATATATATTGGATTACCATAATCATTAGATAATCTCAAAATTTTAAAATTTCACTTCACATTACACCCTGTACCCGGTACCCAATATTCAACTTTACCCACAACTTTCTCAGACTTTAGTCCTACTGGACTTCCATCTTACTAGAATCCATCTTACCAAAATCCTTAGCGGAGTACAAACATCAGACTGGAGCCTTCCATTCAAACTCACATTACCTTTTTCCTTTTTAAACATTTTTTATTCTCGATACCTAGTACCCGAAACACTTACATTATGAAGTACTCTTTGATTAAATATTTCTCTTTTCTTTCCACTTCCGATGATCTTTCAATTTGCTAGCTCCTACCATAAGAGTTATTTTTCACTTGGGTCCTCAATTCTTTTAGTCTTGGGGTGTGTTGTGAGACCACACAACAATTACCTTCTCCAATTGACATTTTTTTCCTATGCTTCCATTGAAAAACCTTTTAGATAGTATTAGCATATATAAAATATTTGCTTCCCAATATTATATAGTTGTTCAAGCACCCAAGCAAGATTAAATATTGTTGACTTTATCCCATGGTTGTTCTAATAAGACAATGCCTTCATCCATGTCACATACCCTATTTTTACTCGATTGCTTCTTATTCAAACCCAAGGCATTAACATCAGCTACAACCTGGCTAATATTATATTGCAAATATACCACCATACTACTAATGATGCTATATTCAACCACACTCTCATCAATATGCTCTTAGCAACCTTGGAGTAATTGAAATACCTCTTTAAACAATAGGTATAGAAACATGGGTCAAATATACCATTTTTTTGTTTATTATGTCTTTTGTCCCCAAAATCATATTTATGTATGTTAACAGATATTTCTGATTTAATCTTATAAAAAATGCTTCTCATCCATACAAATTTTATCCTTTGTTAGCTCCTTATCTATATATAATCCTTCAATACCCTTTTCATGTTTAGAATCTTCAAGATGAACATCATCATTATGACTGAATTGCAATAAAACATCAGCCCCAATATTCATTCCATAAACTGATTCAAATGAGGAAAGCTAGGTGTTTGCAACCCCAACAATGTCATAATTGTGTTAAGCATGTTAGGTCCCAATGTGGGGCCCGACTAAAAAAAAATCATTTTGAAACAAATTTCATCTTGAATTGATCTGAGGCTTCCTTTGAATGCATTTGAGGTGAAAAAATGAACTGGGTTGTCATTAAAACTACTTTCTAGTATATTTGCACAGTGACCAAAACTAGTCAAGTGGGCTCTAGAATTTCCCTAGAAAACTAGTCAAATGACCTCCTAGAACCATGAAAATGCAGAGGCATGCAAAAATTTGACTCGAGAATAGAGTGAAAAAACTAGTTCGGCAAAAGAGATTTTGAGGTGCAAAATATTAACCTCCAAAGTAGCTCATCCAGACTTTTCTGCAACTATACCTACTCAAAACCAATTAAAGCTCATCCTATTACCTTCTTGAAAAAATATCAAATCACCTTCCAGGAAGCTACCACTAGAAATGTGAGATAATTTAGATGGGTATGTGTAGGATCATGATGGGCCAAAAAGTGGTGATATGATGGTTATGTGTAGGGTATGTGGCTAACAACTTTTTTTACCCAAAATTGATGAAGCGAAAAGGGTTTTTAAAGGAGATTCTCAGCTTTCCACCAATATAAATTATGCTTTACTTTGAATTTAATAAATAATTATTATTAATTTTCTATTTGAATTATGATTAAAGTCCTGATTGATAGACTTATTGAAAAACATCTATAGGTTTCAAATGGTATCACATTTTTGAATCCAAAATATGCGTCACATCTATGCTTCAGATACTATAGGATTAAAAAAAAATGAATTTCATGAAGTTTTGACCAAGTTAAGGTGATTAAACATACGAGCTTTTATATTTTTTAAAAGTTGTAATAAAAATCATAATTAATTATTTACTTGGAAAAAATTACAAAAAAATATGTATCACATTTGGACATGATTCCTCTATTTATATCTAAAATATTATAAAAAATATTATCATTTTATTGTGGTTAGGGTGGTTAGACAGACACCTACTTCTTATTTTTTCCCTAAAATTTAAGTACTACTACATTTAAATTTCAAATTTTCACCAAATAGATTTTTTTTTCAAATAAACTTAGTAGTTTAGAAACTAAAATTAATTTGCTACAAATTCTATTGACACATATTTTTGAAATAATATAGATAACTTATTCAATTTTTTATGTCAAGCTGCCTAACTCTAATTTTTCTAAATTTTTTGCCACTTAAGGGCCTGCTTTTTCCATGATGATCCTGCACATACCCAAATGCACTGAGCATGTTTGCAATATGTATTTTCTCCAATCACCATTCTTCACAAGATATTATGGGTCAAATTTGATGACCTTGAAACATTTTAGAAATGCATATGTAATAGCCGAACAAACTACATTTGCTTTTGATCTCAAAAAAATATCAACTATGATCATGAGGCTTTGAAACTCAACTAGTGTGCATATGAATGTGGGGGGAATGTAGAAAAACAATCCATTTGTCTTGAAAATCATCCAGCTATGAAATATTAGCTTGAACAAGAGGCCACTTCACAGGACAAAGAGTTTACAAACAACAAAACAGTCCCAAAACCCTCCAGCTTTTCATTTCAAAACCTTATCAAAACTCATCACATGGGCTTGAAATCTGACACACATGTTCACATATGCCAAGTAAATATGCTCATCAAGGATTTTGGCATAAAAATGAAAATAGCTCTAAGTTATGACCCTCCAAAGTAAGTCACATGGGAAGATTTTTTAGGTGCACTTCTAACTGTGTGGAGCAAAATTTTTCAACATGGGCACTTCAAATTTTAAAAAAATGAAGGTGCCATTAGTGGCTTAGACTAGGGATGTATGCCCCTTGTAGGAAAAGCAAGAATCCATATCCTCTAGAGAAGTAGACCGAGTTCCTACTTCATTAGGTGACAAAGTAAAAAGGTCATCTCTGCCCCCTACTACTTTGGCTTGACAATTCAAACCATATCTAATGGCCCAAGGCCACCAATATCTGTAGGTCTCTTCTTACCTCTATCATAAACAAAGTTGTCATCATATTTCATCAAAACCAATCTGAAAACATCACTGCAATTTGCCTAATTAAACATGCTAGCATCTCCCAACAACCCATCATATACAACATCATCAATAAATTCACAATTACAATGCATCTAAAAAATTAGGCATGCTCTTAAAATATTATCATGTGGCAACAACTTATCATATTTATCATATAAATCATTCTCAAGTGAAAAAAAATTCTTCAATGTTTTGCATGCTACTACACTTTATGGAAACTTCATCCAGCTAAAAAAAGTAGCACTCATATTCTACCACATGGTTGGTATTATCAAGCTTGATGTGATTGCATGTCAAAGGTGAAACAGTTATAAGAACTATTCAAAATATTATGCACATCATGCAAACTATATCCAAGTGTATGTAAGGAGATACACTCATACATTGTCACACACTATAACTGTCGCCCATCATGTTGGTATAAAGAATCATAAAGAATCTCTAACTTATCCTCATCCTTGCTCACTTTGTTATCCTTTGCACATAACATACGAACTGCTTCAGCATCCCAAGCTTGTTCAAAAGTGAGCAATTTTGGTTCAAATAGATAATCTAATTTTTCTTTGAAAACAACACCCATATCCACATGAAAAAGCTCATGACTAGGCTCATCTAAGTTAGCAAATAGCCACTTGTCTAAATCTACCTTAAAATTCTCAAAACTTGGCTTATCAGATACACAAACCTCATGGTTATGTGTTGTTTCTAATTCATCGAAAAAGGTTTCTGAACTTGCATTAGCATGCACACTTTCATACTCATCATACAATGCATCATTACAATGAAATGGCTGCTTGTCTTTATCCACATCATCATCATGCTAACCAACTAGTTCATAACTAGAAGGAAGATCAAATTCACATGCATCATACCTTGCATAGTGAATATTATCACTATCAAAATCAATATGGGAAACACACAACAACTGAGGGTTATTCACATGTGTACTTTTCTAATATTCAGTGGTTAACAGATTTGAAATTTGTTCACTACTTAATAGACCATTGTTTTGATCCATTATTTCAATCGCTTCCTCTCCTTGACCTCCACTAGAACTACATGCATTACCAAGTTGTAAATTAGGATATACCATGATGTCACCATCATCAAAATCTAAAAACTTAATGAAGTGATCATAAACAGGATTTCCCCAATCATCGGAGATTGAATTTCTAACAACCTTGTCAAAATCATGATCACATCCATCATAGAGAATAGGTTGTCCATTTTTTCACTCTTTCTTACTCCTGGGTTGTCATGAAAACAATCTACATCTTTCTACATTTCAGCATTGGACTGGGTGTCATCATTAAGTTGGTCATTTACATCCTCTTGAGGATAGACACAAACATTTTCACCATCATGAACATAAATGGTAGACATTGCATCACTCTTAACTTCTTCCTTCTCAAGTATGCACTTGTATGTATTTAAAATTGAATACGTCTAATCATTTGTATTCACATAGCTGCTAATTTCATGAACATGTTTACCCACAATTGAAGATAGTAGATTTTTCACATATTCATTCCTCATTTTATCCATATTAATACATACTCAATATTCTAAAATCCTTTAACAGTGCACTAGATCCCTCCTCAAAAGCTTCAAAATGCATATGAATGCAATTTGAGGTATTGTGTCTTAAATTTTCAGGGATTAGTGAAAGAGCAACAAAAAATTTATGAATGAAAGAAATGCTTGACTCTTCATCTTATTTTTTAATCTTCTTTAACCTTGTGACAACATTAGAAGGTTCTTTTGCAAATTATTTTCTATAAGCATCCACTACTTTATTCCAGCAAGAAAAGGACTTCTCAAGAAAACTTAAGTACCAATCCCTAGCTCTAGCTTCAAGAGATTTGACAAAAAATCTTATCCACATTCTGATCTCCAAATGAATGTTTCTCCATGAAGCTAGAAAAAATTTGGACATGTGCATCTCCTTCACACACATTGTATCCATTAAATCTAGGCATCTGCTTATAGACTTGATTTAGTATACTTTCAACCTTGTAATCAACCCATGACAAATCTAATTGGTTATACAGTGGATCAAAAGAATTGAAAAAAGGTACATTAATTTGTCTAGTAGATATAGTATGATTATCTTTTAACTGGGCTTGTAGAGACATCACTCTTTTTTTTAACTTTTAATTTTCCTCTCCAACTCAGCTTTCTTTTCCTGGCTTAACCTAGGATTTTACATTCTTGGGTTCATGTACTTTGTGGTGTCAAATGTTTGAGGATTATTAGACTTTTGAAGCTTCTTGGCAATCTGTATTGAGGCTTCTAATGACATAGTTATTTCCATTTGGCGATCCATATATTCTTGCAAATTAGGTTTAACTAGTGTGCAAAATCATAACCATGACCAAATGAAAGATTAGCAAGACAATTTCTAACAATGGTGGTAACCTAGACTTGAAACATATGATAATGCAAGTGGAGGAAAGTCTCTATGATATAAAAATTCAATCAAACCATCCATACTAGCAAATATTTGAATACTAGATAAATAATTTAAATGAAACAACAATTTCATTCAATATGACAAAGACAACAAATGAAAGTATGCAGAGAACCATGTTCCTTCCTGTCTCTGGTTACTACAACTTTGAATAGAGCATTTTCAAGTCACAATTTAACAAACAACAACCCTTCATGTGCATAAATTGTAGAGTAGATTCGCCACCTCTTCAACAAGAGGAAAACCTTTGAAGCAAGGATATATTCATCAATGTAAATAAATTCTCTAAGTTCTTCCAATAGATTCTCTTCACAATATTTTGAATTTGGGCTGCTACAAATCAATTTGCAAATCTAGAACTTCTTCAACACCTAAACTAGACATTCATTCTTTTGACTCTTTCCAAATGGACTTCAACGAATTTTCACTAGAGATTCTAGGAAAAATTTAACAAACTAATTCACATCTTTCCCCAATAGAGTCACCAATTTGTTGGTCATTTTTCTTGTAGCCTTCAACCCAAAGGAGAAACACAGCGACTTAAACTATGGGATTCGATATTTAGGAAAAGGAATATGCACTATCAACAAGGTTGAAGCCAAGAAAATCCAATGAACTAGGCTATGATATCCTTTTGAACTTTGAGCCCCACATGACTTGGGAGGGTGTTCCTAATTGTAGGTCCAAGCATATGATAAACTTGTCAAGCAACAAACTATTGACCTATGAAAGTGGATAGTTCTCAAATATATGAGTAATGGGTATTGCAAATTATACTAGGTTCAAGCATAATCCCATTTGCATTGAACATTTCTGAGAACAAATAATTTAGATATCTTAATCTCAAATGCATAACGGGTCACAAGGTGAAATTCTCTCAAATTATGCCTCTATACTCTTTCAAATATCATGAAGATACATGGAACACATATAACTTAAAAAACAAGAAAATAAACATAAAAGTAAAAGGGCTTAAATGATTAAATTGTTTCTAAAAATGATTTGGGTAATATCACAAATCAGTGCCTAATCCTAAGGCATGGAGTCAAAACTTAAGATCATGAATGCAGATTTAAACAATAGTTTACTTCAAATTAGTTGCCCCATAACAATTAATGCTTTACATTAATTTTAACCTATCATATTATTGCATAATAATACTTAAAGATCCATTCATTCCCTCAAACCCATAGTAATTTTCATATAGAATTTAATTCTTGAAGAAACCCATACAAAAATCACACAACTACAAAGAGATTGCAATGATAAATAAACATATCCTTGATATATTTAATCTATATGCAATTTGAGAATACAAAATGGAGATAACTTTTGTAATATTTTCATTGATTTTCTCAAAATAATTGAAACTTTCATAAAATCCTATACATTCATTTACTCTAAGTAAAACCCCAATTCTCAACTAAGCATTCTCTATTTCCTTCCCCTAAATCAAAAGTTCAAAATTTGTACAAAATGAGAAAGAAAAAGAATAAGAAGAAGAAGCAGCCCTAAAATTCGTCAATGGCTAACACCTGGATCCTTCATCTTCTATTGATATGTAACTTCCCTTTACTTTTGAGGAAACTTCAATTTGCACCTTTCCTCTGTGTTTTTCTTGCACTCATTTGATTCTGCAATAGAAAAATCACCTTCCTTGTGAAAAAATTCACTTCATTTAGCTTGGAGTAAAAATGATTTTGCTCTTCTATGAATATCATCTTATTCTACAAGTGAATTTGTTTCATCTCTCTGTGAAAATTCTTTTCCCAACAAATAATATTTGTGTCTTTTATAATGAATCCCTTTAATTTCTAAAATCCATTGTGTTGCATAATATTTTCACCCGTGCACTTTTATTTTAATTTTTACCATTGTAAAATGTGAAGGTCTTGCATTTTCATGAAATATCTTATTTCATTTTCTTAGTCGTCACAACAAACTTTTACACTTTATTTACCCAACATTTAAAATATTTCTTTTACTATGTGAAGACTCTAACTATTTAAAACAGGAAATAAAAGGAATCTTTACCATTTTATTTTACCCTGACATTATTCCTCCACCTTTTAATTTTTCATTAAACATTTCCCCTTTGACATGATCCATGAACCCCACCACTTTATTTACTCCAACATTCACATCATACATCTCTAATGTATTGTTAAAAAGGAAACATTTATTAGCGATGTGTGAAATGAGGAGAACAACCATCGCGCATCACTCATAAGATGAGAAAATTGAGAAATAAATTAGTGATAGGTGATATTCATTATGGCATTGCACATTCCTAATAGTTTTGGGAAATTAGGAGTCCTATCAATGATGGGCGATAAAGAACTCTATGAATATATTTGCATTCTTCCATCCTTCTGTGAATCTGGACTACACAAAAGAAATGTTTATAGTGGTCAATAAGTTACCCTAACAACATTCAAAGAAAGCTCTTATAGTTTGTTTTCACACTTGAAAGCTTGAAGATGAAAACATTTGCATTGAATGCCAACACCAAAGTGAAACATGAAACCTAATAGAGCTCCTAAAATTTTGGAAATTTTGAGTTGGTTTCGTGCCCTGTAATGGTTTGTTGCATGAATGTCCATGGTTGGAGTTACGGTTTTAGTTCTAAAGGTTCTCTTGTAGGTTTTAAGGTTTTAAGCTTTCAAGGTTTTAATTCTTCATTGACCTATCTTACCTGGTTCCTAGTCATCTAAGTAACAACTTATTCCTTTTGAGTCATGCTTTTAGAAGCCCCATTTTAAGTTCATCGGTTACCCTTGTTCACCTCATCATTTTAACATTTCTCATAGTTGGGTGAAAAATATTTCATGATGAATTATTTTGGTCTCATGTTTTGTTCCTTAGGGGTCAAATCTCACCGGCCTAGTCATGACCCCTCTTTAAAAACTTCTTATTTGCATATGGTGTTTTGATTCACTTAAATGACCATTCATCACTGAAGTTATTTTCACTGGCGGGTTCTTTTTTGTGACAAGCGATGAGTTACATATTACCTTTATGTCACTCATCACCAAAGTCTTTTAAGCCCTCGACCTCATTTTTACAATGGGAGATGAGTATGGTGTTGTGTTGTATCACCCATTACTGAAATGTTTTTAAATATTCTTCTAACTTCAATGACAAGTGATGGAAGGGGAGGTTGAGGAGTGTGGTGGCCATGTGTCGGGTTCATATTTCATCGCTTCCTTCACCCATCACCGAAGATGTTTCCAAATTCATATTCACTTTTGTGACATGTGATGGTTCAGGTTGCTTGAATGCATCACCAAAAAGAGCCCATTGTTGAAACTTCTAAACATTTTTCTCACTCTTCTGCGATGAGTGAAAAGGGCCCATGTTTAATCATGTGTTAGTGGAGGGTTACATGGCATGTTATCATGAATTCCTTGCTACTTTAAAGCATTGTTGTTAAAAGCATGAGAAATGCTAGAAGGCGACCGTTGATTATGTTTTAAAACTAGATGATCAATGGTTGGGATTCAAACCAAAATGGCTATCCATTAGTTCACTCACAAGAATGACCCATCAACCATTAATGATGAATGTAATTCAATGTTGGGATATTAAAGAGATTGTCTGGCATCTTCTTTGAGTAATTGTAGTTGGCATGAGCATAGGAATTCATTGAGTAGAGAAGTAGTAAGAACGAAACACCACATAGAGCCAAGTCTAAAGAGAAACTAGTTCACTCCTAGGTAAGTTAATCTTCTAGCTCCCGAGTTAGCTTATTTACTAGGTGGTTTGGAAATGTTATAAGTGTTGGGGTTTGGTGTGTTTTAATGCAATAATTTTATCTACTAAAGGTAAATTGAAACTACTATTTTTAAGGTTTTGGGGTAAGAGGGATAGGATTATTGGTTTCATCGTGAATCTTGTGGTTTTTAGCTATTTAAGGTGATTTTTCAATATCTTGGAAACCCTAGTCCCATTTCCAAGTAACAATGAGTCAACCTAGTGGTTATAGAACTAAAATTGATAGGAAACCCACTCAGAAACATGTTAACAAACCTAAACCTCATAGCGACCAACCTTAATTTGATGAAACATGTACACCCAAAAGGTAGAGGACTGTTAAGAAAGATAATCCTAGGTTTATGGAAGAACCCCTTTAGGATCTAGAGTAGGAAATCAAGAAGAAAGTAGGGAAGAGAAAGGCTAGTGAGGTTATTTTGACTCCTCATGTTGAAGATGTTACTTCTAGAATCTATGATATTTTGGTGCCACAAAATGGTTGGGACCTGTTCTACTATGCTTTCAATCATAGATGAGGTGACTACCCTGCATCAACATATGGGCATGTGATATAGGAAAATTGGTGTCTCTGAATGTATTCATGGTGGTAGAATTGATGCTAGCATTGGCCAGATGATATGACCCAAATGACAAAACAATTAAAATGTTTCCTAACATTTTTCCCATGCTGAAGATCTCTGGGAGGAAGATAATTGAGGCATTCTAGTTGAATCCATTTTCCTTTGAACCTATTAATTTTCATAAATTATATAATGAATATGAGAAGAATAAAGTCTAGTACAAAAAGGGTGTGTTTCCTATTCACATGAGGTGTGACTTGAAGATGAATGGTGTGCCTTCTTTTTCTTCTAAGGTGGAACCTTTTGATTGTGTTGACTTTGAAGACTATTTCAAGAATTCTTATTATTCTATCTATCATTTTCTACATAAAGAGTATTATATTAAGATGGGCATTTCCTTGATGAATTTGGCAATTGATATTCAACAAAAATATCAAAATAGGGCTTGGGATTATGCCACTTACATTGTTGAACATGTGCATGAGGACCTAGTCCAGTTGAAGGATACCACTTGTCCATTGTATTATAGGAATTATTCTTTTTTGATGCACTTCTTACTATGGAACAATAGGAAGCTAATGAGGAATTGTATAAAATTTAGAGAGGTTGATACAATGACAATGAATTTCTAGTGCAAATGTGGAAACATATTTGGGATGTGCATTGTCCACATTATGATTATAACATGTTTTGTAATATTCAAGTTTTTGGTGCTTGAGCAAATTGGTTTGAAACCTATGCAAAAGATTTCACAAGGCATCAAGGAGATGTTAAGGTCACTAGAACATGAACAAGACACCAAGAAAAAATCCAATTGGGGATATTGGTATCTGCATACCAACTACACCACAATTAGGATATATGGAACCCTGGTGCCACTTCACAAGTTGACCATTTATGTGTCAGATAGACAAGATTTTATAGAAGTAATGTGGCAAATGGATGACATGGATAAATAATATTTTAGAGGTCCAAAGAAAGCTTTTGTTGTGAATCTTGATGTGGAGTTTGCATACTTTAGTTGTACATCAAAGGAGGGCATTGAGAGGTTTGTTTCTCTTCTAAATAATTACATGTGAGATCAAGTAGAACTAGTGGATGACCTGTTGTGGCCCCATTAGTGGATTATCCAAAATGTGAGCACATGGGAGAGGCTCATCTCATAGAGGCATCTGGTGAACATGAACCACTGGAGTAGGAAGTAGATAAGGATTTCCCTGAAGAGAGAAATTATGCATTAAACATTGTGGTTCCACCTAGTAGGGTTGTGAAATGGATATATGATGAGGCTGAGGATTATTATGTCAGGATCAAAGCTTGTGATAATTTTATGAGTGATGATGCTTTTATCAAGTTGGAGGAATTTAGAAAGTTCATCATCCATGTTAAAAGTGCTAACATCAAAAGAAGGATTGAAGAAGCAAGGGATAAAGTTGACCCTTCTTTCCAAGAAGAAGTTGAGAAAGAAGAAAAGGACAAAATAAGACAATAAATAGCTAGTATGTCATTAGAAGAGGAAAGGGAACTAGTGAAAGGAAGTGGTGCACTTTTGTTGTTTTTTTGTGATATTTCATTTTCCATTACATTAGATGTAGTTGGAAAGGACCCTGATGCCTCTATTTCTAAGGAGGATTTTGACAATAAGATATTTAGTTTAGGTTTTAGTCCCTGACTACATACATTATATATTTGGTCTATGACCCCTAACACAGGAAAACCTAGTGATACAATCTATGAAGAAGGAAATTGGAGCAGTTATTGTTAAGAGAGAAACAAAGATGACAACTATTGCAACTGCACAACTAACAATGCATGTTGCAATGTTGACTATGGACACTAATCAAATCACAGATACCAACTACTAGTAGATGTTGGATAGATGAAATAAGTTGATTAATGAGCATAAAAAAGTACTGGATATTGCACAAAGAGGTTTTCCTTCCCTAACCAATTCTATTTCATATTTTCCAACTCAAGATAGGGAAACTTTATCCCTCAAAATTCAAGATTTAAATCAAGCCCTGAAAGCATAAAAGGAACACACAAAGGAGGTGAAACTGGAAGCCATCAAAGTGGCCAATGATATTTTTGAAGATGTGCTGAAAGGAGAGTGACCAAATTAGTCAACAAAGCTAATGATGTATGGGAAACTCATAAGAGTATTCATGATGCCAACATCAAATATTTGTAGTTTCAAAAGGCTTTCTAAGATGAATTGGTGTAAGTTAACCTCCAAGGTGTGCTTGCACTCCAACTAGAAGACCTTTCTCTCTGTCTTCACTCATGAACCTGATGGCTACAAGGTTCCAAACTGACTTAGATCATTAACTAATCCCTCCTTTAACTCTGTCACAAGAGTTACTATCCTTGTGCTTACCTTAGAGGCTTCAACACTCTTTAAAATTGTTGTCTCCTTCACAACTACCACTTGAAAATTCAATCTTTCACCCTACACCTAGAAGAGTCTAGATGCCAATTTCACCATGTTGCTTTAACTACTTGTAGGGGATTTGAAGATGTTGTCTCCATGCTTCTTAAAACCCAACTGATCCATTTTCCTTGGTGTCCACTCCTCAACCTACCCGATTTCATGAATTTGCCTTTTTGAGGGGCTAATCCTTGTAGCCCTTACCAGTCCCTAATTGGCTTTTCCTGCTTATATTATCCACACAACCTAGAAATAAAAACACACTTTCAAACACCCTTTTCAAGGTTTTAAATCTTGAATTTGATTTTAGACCTCTGCTTGTTCCGTACAGCTGGTTCCTGAGTTCTTGGAGTGGAGGCCTAATTGCCCTAATTCCTAGGGTTTTGCTAATCACTCGCTTGTTTCTCACTCAAGAGAATTGTTCAAGCTTCCATCTCTTAGGTGTCCTTGTGTCTAATCACATTCCACCTGGAAGTGTACTTTTTCTGTACAAATGTAACTTCCCCTGCCTTAGTTCTTTGATTCTCACTCCCAATTCCCTAACCGGGCAATCCCAGCTCGCTTAGGGTTTGGGATTAAAACTCACTGCTTGATTCCTTGCCATTCCTATTTCTAAATATGTACAATAGGTTGGATCCTCTCCCATATTCAACTAATCTCAGGGGAACCCCGGGGTCAGTGTTTATGGGAGAGTCATTTGAAGTTACACTACTCAAAACAACAATACAACGCCCTACTTCCTAATCTTTGAGATAGAAACAACTCAACCTCAAAACACCTTGAATACCAAAATGATCTTACTTAAATCTATCTAATGAACACAAACAATGAGAAATATGTATTCACAATGCCCTATTCAATCACTGTTCCTCAAGAACCCACAGATAACACAGGAAAACACATGAGCTCTGCCTAAACAGGAATAAAATCCTCTTTCCAACCTGATTTATAGTTATAAAGCACTATCACCACCAAGGAAAATCTCCTATACAAATAATATACCTAAACTACACTGTCAAAAACAAATACCACGATGTTTCAATGTACACAATGCCTATACTAACTTTGTGTTGCAAAACACACATGATTTACTGAAAAACATTCTACAACTCTAAACTGTGAACTTGAAGCAGCAAATCTATACTAGGAAACTTTAATAACAGATGAAAATAGCTCTGCACTCTCTAATAAACATGATTACAGTGTTAGATTAACATCCACAGTGTCTTCAAGTTCACTATTTTTCAAAAGGCACGGGCATAAAATAGAAAAATGTAGAATTCTCTTCACTGTTTTTCTATTCACACAAAAACTTGATTACAAAAATACAACTACTTTCTTTCTACGAGCCATCATTCCATTTGGGATGCTCTTTCCAAGTTTCAAGGGAGATTGGTCACTCCATATCCCTGATTTCAAGGGATTCCACTCCATTCTAGCTGCATGCAAACTAACAAGTTCCACATGCAATCATGCAACTCTACCTTTAACCTTAATTCTAGGACCTTAATCTCCTCAAGCTTGAACCAACAACTCCTTAACTACCCATGGCATCTCCAAACAATGAGGATAGCACACAAAAAAAAAGCATTAAATTCTACCAAATGCTATCCAAAGAAAAAATTAACAACTTAGACAACCTAATGCCAAAGATGATGTTAATCCTAGTGATTAACTCATCACATACAATAACAAGACCATCTAAATCAAACAACCAAAACCCTTGACTTGGCTAAAGTCAGTACAAGCCAAAATTGTGCAAGCCAAAATGGAGGTCAGCCTAGGTGCTCCTGCACCATCCTCCCTAAAACAAAAAGATTCAATCCATCCTTGGATTGAGCAAGTTAGGATCAAATCCCAACTTCTTGAACTCTGCCTCCTTGATCCATACTACATCTGAATCAGGTTGTCCATGCCTCTTGATCAGGTGTTCTTTGTACTCCTTGGTCCTAGTCTTCTTATAGACCCTTGTGTCCAAGATTTGATCAGCTTGTTTGACTAGAGCAGGGGGCAATTTGGGTTCTGCTACATCTTGAATGACTTCATGGAGTGTCTGATCCAAATCTTGTGGTGGTCCTTTGTAATGCATAAGGTCTGCAATATTGAAAATAGGGGACATTCCACTGTCATTTGGTAATTGCACTTTGACTGCATTGTTGTCATATTTCTCCAGGATAGGACATGGACCTATCCTCTTCATCTGCAATTTGTGAGGAACTCCCTTCTAAAATCTAGCCTTGTTCAAATGCACCATCACTAGGTCACCAACATTAAACTAAACCTCTCTCCTATGCTCATCCACTTTGGTTTTATGTTTCATGGTATTCTCTATCAAGGTTTTTCTGACTGTCTCATGAATTTCCTGCATTGTACAAGCAAATTCATCTGCATAGCCACTTCCCTTGACTCCATCCTTCAACTCTCTCAGCTCATAAACACCTCTAGGGTGGAGTCCATAAACAATTTCAAAGGGACTCTTCCTTGTTGACCTATTCACTGTATCATTATATGCATATTCAGCCTGCCCAATAATCTGATCCCATTGTTGACCATACTCCTTGGTCAAGCATCTTAGAAGGTTTCCAAGTGTTCTATTCACAACTTCGGTCTGACCATCAGTTTGGGGATGGTATGCAGATCCAAAGGATAGATTAGTTCCCATTCTTTGCCAAAGAGTCTTCCAAAAATGACTCATAAACTTGGTATCTCTATCTGATACAATGTTGATTGGTAAGCCATGAATTATGACTATTTCTTTGAAGAAAAGAGAGGCTATTTGACTGGCATCATTGGTTGTTTTGCAGGGTATAAAGTGAGCCATTTTGCTGAATCTATCAACAACAACATAAGCACTATCCATACCTTGCCTTGTCTTGGGTAAACCAACTACAAAGTCCATGCTCAAGCATTCCCATGGCCTAGAAGGGATTGGAAGTGGCTGTTATAGGCCTGCATTTGAGGAAGTTCCTTTGGCCTTTTGACACACCACATAGCTCTCTACATATTTCATGACATCTAGGTTCATCTTAGGCCAAAAATAAAACCTTTGAACTAGTTCCTGAGTTTTAGTGATTCCAAAATGACCACTTAATGCACCGTTATGCTTTTCTTGAATTAAATTCTCTCTAATAGAACCTCTAGGAACACAAAGCTTATTACCTTTAAACAACAAATCACTTTGCAAGGTATACTCAGCATATTTGCTATGGAAATGGTTCTTATACTCAAGACATACCTTATAAATTTCTGCAAAGTCTTCATCATCTGCATATAGATCTTTGAAGTGATCTATTCCCATGCTCTTCAACTAGATTTCTTGAATGGTAAGAACTCTTCTACTCAATGCATCGGCAACTTTATTGAGAGCTCCTTTCTTGTGCTTGATGTTGAAGGTGTAAGCTTGCAAGTACTCCACCCACTTCATGTGCCTGTGACTCAACTTCTCTTGTGAATTTAGGAAACTGAGTGCTTGATTGTCTAAGTACACAATGAATTCTTTGGGAAGCAAGTAGTGCCTCCACTTCCTTAGTGCTTGGACCAATGCATACATCTCAAAGTCATAAGAAGAGTACTTCTTCTTGTCTTCACTTAGCTTCTCAGAATGAAAAGCCACCAGTCTGCCCTCTTGACTGAGAATAGCTCCAATTTCTACATTACTTGGATCACATTCAATGGTGAATAGATTCTCAAAACTTGGCAACACCAAAACAGGTTGGGTAGCTATCTTTTCCTTCAGCAACTCAAAACTCTTGTTAGCTTTCTCATTCCATACAAACTTAATTTTCATTCCTCCTTTAATGGTATCCAACATGGGAGCACAAATAGCACTAAACTGCCTTATGAATTTCCTATAATACTGAGCAAGACCATGGAAGCTTCTTACCTCTATTGTTGTCTTTGGAGTAGGCCAATTGAGAATGGCTTCTACCTTGCTGCTGTCCATCTTCAAGTTGCCATGTGATAGCACAAAACCAAGGTACACCAGCTCTGTTTTGATGAACTCACACTTTTCCAGATTGACCTTCAGTTTCTCCTCTTGCAGCTTCTTAAAAATTAGTTCAATGTGTTGGAGGTGCTCTTCTCTTGTTCTGCTATAGATTAGTATATCATCAAGATACACTACTACAAAATTTCCAATGTAGTCCTTGAGGATTTCATTCATAAGTCTCATGAATGTGGAGGGGGCATTAGACAAGCCAAATGGCATTACTAGCCACTCATAGAGACCCTCATTGGTTTTGAAGGTTGTTTTCCACTCATCACCCTTATGTATTTTAATTTGGTGGTATCCACTTTTTAAATCTATCTTGGTATAGTACCTAGCTTCACCTAGACAATCCATGAGATCTTCAATTCTAGGAATGGGAAACCTATACCTGATGGTTATCTTGTTTATTGCCCTGGAATTAGTGCAAAGCCTCCATTCTCCTCCTTTCTTAGGTGCTAAGATAGTGGGTACTGCACAAGGACTAATTATTTTCCTAATAATACCTTGGTCAAGTAGTTCTTGAATCTACCTAGCTATCTCCTCATTTTGTTGAGGTGTCATCTTGTAAGCTGCTTTGTTTGGAAGGGTAGCTCCTGGTATCAAGTCTATCCTATGACTTATGGCTCTTTTAGGAGGTAAGGTTGCTGGTTGATCACTACTTATAATGCTTTCATAGGTCTGCAACAAGTCTTGAATCTCCTTGGGTAACTCCTACTTTTCAGCTGCCTTCTCTTTGCTTGCTTCTCTTGGCTTAATCATTACTGCATAGCCAACTCCTTCTCCTTCTTCCAAGGCCTTTAAGAACTCTTTTTCACCAGTTATAAGTAGCTTAGAACCTGATGTCTGCACCTCAGTATCTTCCAACAAAGATTGAATCCTATAGGTTACATTGTCCTTCTTGAAGGTATATGAATTCTTAGCTCCATCATGCACAGCTTGATGGTCAAATTGCCATGGCCTACCTAGGAGCAAGTGGCATGCATCCATAGGTAATACATCATGCAATACTTTGTCTTTTTACTTGCCAATTGAAAACTCCACCCATGCTTGTTCATTCACCAAGACATGCTGACCCTTATTGAGCCATGTGACCTTGTAAGGATTATTGTGAGGTATTCTTGTCAATTTCAATTTACTGACTGCCTCCTCTCACACAATATTGTTAGTTGAACTTGAGTCTATGATTACCTTGCACACTTTCCCCATCATCTTGCATTTTATCCTAAACAAGGGCCTTCTTTGGCTTGGCTCTTCTCTGACTGGTTCTTTGATCAAATTCCTTCTCATCATGAGATTCTCACCTTCCTCTGAGTTCAATGGTACTTCAGGTTGTTTACTTGCTACAACTATCTCATCTTGAATTAGATTGGTTCTCCTATCTCCTCCATGAGAAGTGCTACCTTTCTCTAGACATCTATAGGCTGGGTGTCCCAATTGATTGCAATGATAGCATTTCATGTTGGTGAAGTAACTGCCTCTTCCTTGTCCACCACTTCTTCCTCTGGAGCTGACACCTCTTCCTCTACCACCTCTACTGGAGCTTCCTTCTTGTTGTTCAAAAAATCTGACTTCTCCTTGGGCTCTTGATTCTGATCTTCTTCCACTATAACTTCCTCTTTGTCCTTTGCTATCTTTCCCTTTACCTCTACCTTTGGGGTTTTGTTCCTACTTCTTTTTGCCTTTTTCCTCTATCTTCAAGGCCATTTGATAGCATTGGCATACTGTTTTGAAGTTTACCAAGCTCATATCTTCCTAGATAGACCACTTGAGTCCATTTAGGTACCTTGCTAACCTAATGCTCTCATCTTCAACCACCTTTGATCTAAGGCACAGTTTTTGAAACTCTTTTATATATGTTTGAACATCCATGTCTTTTTGCCTCAGATTGTGTCTTCTCCTGTGCAACTAGACTTCATAATCATCTGGGAGATAAGTCTGTCTTATCTTGGTCACCATTCCTCTCCATGAAACTATAGGACCTTTGCCTTCTTTTTCTCTTTCTGATTGTACAAATTTCCACCATGTGAGAGATGCTCCTCTCAACCTAGACTTGGCAACCTTCACCTTTTGGGCCTTTTTTATGCCATCACATTCAAAGTGATTCTCAATGCTCTCAATCCAGTCCACAACTGAATCAGGGTCCATTTGTCCACTAAAAAGTGGCACACGATCCAATGCTTTATGACTCAAGGCCCGCAATGCCTTCAAGAATGGTTCCTCTGCAAGAACAGGATCAGGATTTGGAGCTTCCTCCTCCAATTCCACTTCTTTTTCCTTGGCTTCCTGCTCTTCCTATTGCTTTATCTTGTCCTTCACAGTATCAGTTGTTTCTTGGACTTCATCCAGGAGTTTCTTCATCTGAGATATCCTTTCCCTGAGCAACCGGTTATCTTCCTCTTGCTCTTCTACCTTCTTTTCTAGCTCTGCATTTGTCACCATGGTTCCTTCCTCTGGTGTATTCTCTCCTACTGACTCAATGGATTGGCTCATTAATCACAAGCCTTGAATCTAACTTAGCTCTAATACCAATATGGTGTAAGTGAACCTCCAAGGTGTGCTTGCACTCCAACTAGAAGACCTTTCTCTCTATCTTCACTCATGAACCTGATGGCTACAAGGTTCCAAACTGACTTAGATCATTAATTAAGCCCTCCTTTAACTCTATCACAATATTTACTATCCTTGTGCTTACCTTAGAGGCTTCAACACTCTTTAAAATTGTTGTCTCCTTCACAACTACCACTTGAAATTTCAATATTTCACCCTACACCTAGAAGAGTCTAGATGCCAATTTCACCATGTTGCTTGAACTGCTTGCAAGGGATTTGAATATGCTATCTCCATGCTTCTTACAACCCAACTGATCCATTTTTCTTGGTGTCCACTCCTCAACCTACCCGATTTCATGAATTTGCCTTTTTGAGGGGCTAATCCTTGTCACCCTTACCAGTCCCTAATTGGCTTTTCCTGCTTATATTCTCCACACAACCTAGAAAAAAAAACACAGTTTCAAACACCCTTTTCAGGGTTTTAAATCTTGAATTTGATTTTAGACCTCTTCCTGTTCCGTACAGCTCGTTCCTGAGTTCTTCGAGTGGAGGCCTAATTGCCCTAATTCCTAGGGTTTTGCTGATCACTTGCTTGTTTCTCACTCAAGAGAATTGTTCAAGCTTCCTCTCTCAGGTGTCCTTGTGTCTAATCACATTCCACCTGTAAGTGTACTTTTTTTGTACAAATGTACCTTCCCTTGCCTTGGTTCTTTGATTCTCACTCCCAATTCCCTAACTGGGCAGTCCTAGCTCGCCTAGGGTTTGGGATTAAAACTCACTGCTTGACTCCTTGCCATTCCTATTTCTAAATATGTACAATAGGTTGGCTCCTCTCCCATATTCGACTAATCTTAGGGGAACCCCAGGGTCAGTGTTTATGGGAGAGTCATTTGAAGTTACACTACTCAAAACAATAATACAATGCCCTACTTCCTAATCTTTGAGATAGAAACAACAACTCAACCTCAAAACACCTTGAATACCAGAAGGATCTTACTTAAATCTATCTAATGAACACAAACAATGAGAAATATGTATTTACAATGCCCTATTCAATCATTGTTCCTCAAGAACCCACAGATAACATAGGAAAACACAGGAGCTCTGCCTAAACAAGAATAAAATCCTCTTTCCAACCTAATTTATAATTATAAAGCACTATCACCACCAAGGCAAATCTCCTATACAAATAATATACCTAAACTACACTGTCAAAAACAAATACCACGCTGTTTCAATGTACACAACGCCTATACTAACTCTGCGTTGTAAAACACATAGGATTTACTGAAAAACATTCTACAACTCTAAACTGTGAACTTGAAGCAGCAAATCTATACTAGGAAACTTTAATAACAGATGAAAATAGCTCTGCACTCTCTAATAAACATGATTACAGTGTTAGATCAACATCCACAGTGTCTTCAAGTTCACTATTTTTCAAAAGGTACGGGCAAAAAATAGAAAAATGTAGAATTCTCTTCATTGTTTTTCTATTCACACAAAAACTTGATTACAAAAATACAAGTACTTTCTTTCTATGAGCCATCATTCCATTTGGGATGCTCTTTCCAAGTTTCAAGGGAGATTGGTCACTCCATATCCCTGATTTCAAGGGATTCCACTCCATTCTAGTTGCATGCAAACTAACAAGTTCCACATGCAATCATGCAACTCTGCCTTTAACCTTAATTCTAGGACCTTAATCTCCTCAAGCTCGAACCAACAGCTCCGTAACTACCCATGGTATCTCCAAACAATGAGGATAGCACACAAAAAAAAACATTAAATTCTACCAAATGTTGTCCAAAGCAAAATTTAACAACTTAGACAACCTAATGCCAAAGATGATGTTAATCCTAGTGATTAACTCATCACATACAATAACAAGACCATCTAAATCAAACAACCAAAACCCTTGACTTGGCTAAAGTTAGTACAAGCCAAAATTGTGCAAGCCAAAATGGAGGTCAGCCTAGGTGCTCCTGCATCATCCTCCCTAAAACAGAAAGATTCAATCCATCCTTGGATTGAGCAAGTTAGGATCAACTCCCAACTTCTTGAACTTTGCCTCCTTGATCCATACTACATCTGAATAAGGTTGTCCATGCCTCTTGATCAGGTGTTCTCTGTACTCCTTGGTCCTAGTCTTCTTATAGACCCTTGTGTCCAAGATTTGATCAGCTTGTTTGATTGTAAATGGTGGCAGTTTGGGTTCTCCTACATCTTGACTAACTTCATGGAGTGTCTGATCCAAATCTTGTGGTGGTCCTTTGTAATGCATAAGATCTGCAATATTGAAAATAGGGGACAGTCCACTATCATCTGGTAATTGCACTTTGATTGCATTGTTGCCATATTTCTCCAGGATAGGACATGGACCTATCCTCTTCATCTGCAATTTGTGAGGAACTCCCTTCTGCAATCTAGCCTTGTTCAAATGCACCATCACTAGGTCACCGACATTAAACTGAACCTCTCTCCTATGCTCATCCACTTTGGTTTTATGTTTCATGGTATTCTCTGTCAAGGTTTTTCTAACTGTCTCATGATGAATGGATTCAATGGAGCACTAGAGTGGGAACCTTGAAGGAAATAATGTCTAAAGCTAATGAACATCTAGAGGTCCCTGTTCACATTCATGAGATATTGAAGACCATTGATTTGATCGGTGAGATAACAACCTTCCATGGGAAGTTAGGAATGCAACTTGGCAATAAATTGAAAAAATTTCAGGGATATGGAAGTGCATGGTATGCCAAAAATATTTGATTCTAAGGGACAGTTGATGGAATTTTCCAAGTGGAATCATGAATTGGAAGAATGGTTGCCTCGAGCTAAAGGTATGTTGAGTGAAGTTCATTACTCTAGGCTGAATTCCCATATCAATAATATGATTGGAGTTGAAACAAACATAAAAGTATTCATCAGGGAGGCTACAACATTGGTTGATGCCAGGTACACATAATGTAAAGAGAAGGTGCAGATTTTGTTGAGTACATAGTGGCCTATTGATGAGGAATATAATTCATGGTTGGAGAAGTTTATTGGATAATTATTTTGTGCATTAATGATAAGGAGTTTGGTGAGTAATGGATAGAAGAAGAACAATACATATCCTAGAAATAGTACAAATTAGGCTTTGGTTAAGGTATTGCAAAATATTGTTCTCTTCTTATCAGAAAGGTTGATGACACAAGTGATGATCTTGATGAATTAGTCACTTGCTTTCTATTGATTTTATGTTTTTCTCTACTGACTTGGCATGGATGTGGCTAATTTTGATAAAAAAGAAGAAGTTATAAAGTTGTTATAGTACAATAACGTTCCTTTTGGAAGGTGGGTCTACCTTCTTCAACAAATGGAAGTATTTTTGTCTCATACATTTTCCCTCCAATTCAAAGTGTAAATATAACTGCGAAGGGATTTTTTGTCATGGCAGTCAAATGAAAATATGACAAGTGTACTTATGGCCTAAATCTTGTTTATTCTCCCTTATTCTTATAAAGGGGAATTTAGGGCCATTAGTGTGGGTCTCTTATTGAATTTTATATCTGACTTATGCAAATGGTGAATATAGATAGAACAATTTTGAAGTCTTTATCTTAAGCTTAGAGTCTAGTTAGTGAATTTTGTCAATTGTATGGTTCCTAAGCATATCTAAACAATAATGTAAGTATTTGGAGTCTACGGTCTCTCCAATTTTACTCTGTATTTGAATTATTAATGAAAACTCTAATAAAAGATCATTTCATTAATCTTCATTGTCATTACACTTTGATATATCTTTTGATCTTAGCCTTGGTTCAAAGGTTCAATTAAAATGCTTTGATCAAATCATAAATTCATATACAAGTCAATTGGATCTAATAAGTAGTTGTAGAATCTAATTACTAATTTGTGAATTGCAAAGAAATCTCACATAGATAATGGATGTTTAAGATTAAATTTACCTTGCAGTTCAATTTGCTTTGACTCCTAGCCCACAAATATGGCACTAATCTTAAGTCTTATAGGAATTTTAAAGGGTTCTAGTTATTCAATTTGAGAACAACATTTACAAATAATCTTTAATTAATCTACCTTTGTTGTGGTTTTTATTATGTTGTATTCTCATCTTTAGGTGTTTGATTCTTCTAAGTGCTAGTTTATTGAAGAATTTCATCTCCTTAGCTTCTGATAGGAATACATATTCTTTTTTATACAATGTATTAGTTAATTTTTTAGGAGAGTCATAAGATATACATCGTGGGATTACCCTCTTAGGTCTTGTAGAGCCTGAAGTGCAGGAGAAGAAGCATTATTGCTTCATCTCATTTGTTGGCCAATGATCACTCAAATATTTGAGAATTGATTCTAGAAAGCTCATAGATATTTGGTGGGATCTGATTGGTTTTTTAAAAAATACCAACAAAATGATGACTCTACTGGGGACGTGTTAAATCCAAAAGTCTCTAGTGCAAATCTAGTACAATCAGAGTCACGTAGTGTATTATTCTTCATAGCTCAAAGAATAATTGGTTTAAATTATTACATCACATACATTATTTCCATTCTATGCATCAAATCTTGGTACATTATATCTCATTGTGATAGGTTATGTTTAAAATTCTATCTAAAGTCACAAGTAAAAGGTCGAAGTGCAATCACTTCTTATTTACCAGCATTCTTGGTGGCAACTTTGAAGTTTTATATACCAGTGTAAAAAAAAAAAATCTCCAAAAGAACATGCGAAGGACTATTTTGACATATCATCTAACACCATGAAGAAGACTAGGAGCTACATGAAGAAATATCCTAAATAGAAGAAATATCCTAAATAGAAGCCCGAGTCAGAACTCACAAAGGATAAACAATCATTATGGGTGAAGAGAATTACCAAATCAGATAAGTCTATTGAATCCTTTCTTGAAGCATCTCCTACCTTCAATAATAAAGTAAATAGTGTAAGTACCAATGAAGAGGTGCATGGTGTTGAAGTATCTACGAAAAATTTGGGAAGTTTCCCTATTGAGCAAGTGTTTGATAATGAGCTAAACATTTCTAGGGAGAAAGATAGGTGGGGATTTTGGGATGGAAGTAAGAAATTCTCAAAACCATTAACCCCTAGAATTGGATTTGCTTTTCATGGAGGGAATTTTAAACCAAGAGGAGAATCCCCTTATATGGAAGTCCATCTTTCCTTGGAGGAAGACATTGTTGAACAAACCCTTCACACCCCTAAACCTAGTGAGTTTAGAGATCCCTTAGAAAATGAAGAAGATATAGTTAAGAATAGGAAAGCATTGGAAGAAGAAGAACTTTAGCTTGCTAAAGAAGAATAAAATAGACTCAAAGGGTTGAAGGATAAAGAAGATAGGATTATATCCAAGCAACTTGAGAGAGATGCTATCAAAACAAAAAATAGAGAAGATGATAGAAGATGCAGCTAGGTGAAAGGCCTCTAAAGAAAATGTTGCTAAGTTCATTGCTAAGGTTACCCCTAAAATTCCTAAGGTAACAGTTCAGATGGGGACCTTTGCTACTAGTACCTATGCAACAAATGTTGTGACTACCAAGGTCTTTGATCCTATTGCCATTGTCTAGAAAACATAATTTATAGATCATGGGAAGAAGCCCATTGACTAGATGAAGAAAGATACCTTCAATAGTTTCAATGACCAACACCAATATGAATTCCCATTATTCATCTACTAAAACCACCATTAGCAATGCTAAAATTGATCCCATTCCATCCACTACACCCCCAAACGCTGAATTCTTGAGATCAAAGTTGGAAAATGACAAACTATGGAAAGATTTAAAGAAAGCTAAAATAGAAGTTGACAATGCTAAAATGGTTAGGAATGTTTCCTTTCTTAAGATGTCTACACCAACTCCAATGGCTTCAAGCTTTGGAAAAAAATAATATTGAGTCTTAGAAGAAAAATTATGGACACACTACTAGTGGTGGAGGAAATAATAAGAATATCAATTCTTATTCTAAAGATGATGAGGGAAACAAGAAGAGAGGTGGTAGTAATGATGGAAATGGAATGGGTACCACTGGAAATAAATCTTACTACAAAAGAGAGGATGAAAAAAGAGATGTGCATAGAGATAGAAATGCTAGGAGACCACTTCAAACTAATAGGTATAAGGAATTGTGTTTTGACAATATCCTGGGGTATCCTAATCCTATCCCAGAAAATGCAAGAAAGAATGTACCCAAATTCACTAGCAATAACACTCTCAGTGGTGAGGATCATTTGAAATATTTTCAGAGCTTTGTGGAAGATTTTGAGCTGTGGATTGACAATGTTGCTATGAAATACATTATGCAATCTTTAACTAAAGATGCTAGGGAATGGTATAGGAGCTTTCCTGATGCAATCATTGATTCCAAGGATTATTTCTATCTAATTTTTAGAGAATTGTATGGAGACCAAACTGGTCCTAGGTTTGGGTTAAATGATTTCAACAATAATGTAAAGGGACATAATGAAATGGCACCCAAGTTTAATGCAAGGTTCCAAAAGGTTATGTATAAAGTCCCTACTTATCTAATGCCTAATGAAAATGCATGTTTGGTGGTATATTAAAATGTATATGATTTGAAAATGTGTTACCTTCTTAGAGATAAGAATCCAAAGAACCTAAGAGAAGCCTACAAGATGGTTGTCAATATTAAAAACAATAGGAGAGCATTAGGTAAAGTGGGAAGAAGAGATGATCCTAAACCTTTGAAAAATCCAAGAGCTCAAAATGAAAAGGTGGGTAAATTTGCAACCCCAGATGAGAAATTAGATCAAGTTCTTAGTCTATTGCTGAAGGGGAAAAGAGTGATAATCCACAATTACAATAAATTGAAAGGCCACCAAGACTATAGGACTATCCTTACCATATTAACTAGCACAATGGGAAGCCAATTAACAATAATTAGAAAAATGCAAAAAGCATACTTGATCCTTTACAAAAGTGTTCCACAAATGTCATGGAAGACTTTCCATGGTGTGCAGTATGTCAAATTCCTCATTCTTCATAGCAATGTGTTGTTGCAAGATCAATAGAAGAATCAACAAATGATCAAGGAGGTTATGATTCTCCTCATGATCATGATGGAATTTTGAACATGCTTATGAATAAATCATATTTTTCTTGTGATGATTATTCTTTTGATGATAAGCCTAATATAAATGATGTGGATGTTCAGAGGAAGGAGGCAAGTTCTTACCATCAACAAGTGTTTTCAGATGGAGAAGGAGAAAATGATTGCATTGTCTACACTCTTGAATCAAAAAATGTTTCTTTGAGAAGACCCTCAAATGAGGAGATTGAAAATTACACAATTGCATTGGCCACTCAAGCAAGGAGCACTCTTTATTTGAGAAATAGGCCTATAGGTAGTAATTAGGGTAGCCCTGGTAGCATGTTTATCAAGGAGAACAATGCATAAAATAAAGGAATTAAGACAAAAAACAAGAAAGAAGAGACAAAACCTAAAGAAGGTAAGGAAATGAGAATTTGGGATAAGAAAGGTAGTAAGGCTAAGGTTAATGGTGAAGCTACTCCTCAGGTTGTAAGAGCCAAAGATTCGAAGACCAGTGTTGAAAAGGCTGAAATACAAGGTGACAAGGTAATTCCTAAGGAATTGATACTACCTAAGTTACCAAATTATTATCCTTTAGATATATTCCAAGTATTGTCTCAAGTTAAATTCATAGTCCCATTGTTAGAAACAATGATAATTCATGAGCATAAGAATAAGACAGTTGCTCACATCAATAGTGTTTCTATGAGTGGCAAAGATAAGGGGGCGATTGATCAGCCTGAATCAAGCAAAAGTAAAGAGAAGAACGCCGGGATGGAAGTAGTGACTAATGAAATTATTGAAATATATCTAGGAACTATAGTTACTACAAACCCAAGTCAAGTCAATCCATTTATCCTAAGCTTGATTATTGATGGGAAGCTTCTTATGAATTGCATGATAGATTTAGGGGCCTCAAACAACATAATTCTAGTAAAGATCATGGAAGAGATGGGCCTAAAGGTTGATAGTACTTATGGGAAGTGCTATGATATGAACTCAAGAGAGGTTCCTATTATAGGAGTGATCAATAAAGTTCCACATAATTTGGCATCTTTACCTAAAAAAGGATTTGTTTATGAGTATCACAATGGTGGATATTCCACCAACTTATGGGATGTTATTTTCTAGACACTGGAGTGCATCCATTGGATGGAGTATACAGTGTGACTTGTCATTTTCCACTTTTTCAATTGACCAAAAGGTTGTTAAAATTGCTAGATAACCAAGGGTTCACCACATGATTGAATATATATAAGAGCCAAAAGAACTAGTGATAATCAATTTTGTAGATACTGGCGTAGACACTTTTCATGTCGAGGAATTGAAACAAGAAGAAGAGGTACAACCAACACCGATTGATAGAGAGGTCCTAGAGGAACCACAAGAAGATGCTCTTTGGACCATGTTATTTGATGGATCATGTTCCAGGGAGGGCTCAATTGCAGGGGCTATTCTCATCTCCCCACAAGGTAAAACCTTCAAGTACTCCTTGTTAAAATTTTCTTGTACAAATAATGTGGATGAATATGAATCTCTCTTGCTTGGTCTGAGATTAACTTCAAAGCATGCCATTAAGATGTTGAAAGTATTAGGATATTTTGAATTGATAGTTTCTCAAGTTATATCTAAATTTGTTGCCAAAGAAAAAAGGTTTAGGCAATATAGGAATGTAATTTGGGATACAATTGAGCTCTTTGATGCTTTTAATATAGATTGGATTGAAAGGTGATTGAATGCCAGGATAGATTTGCTAGCTAATATTGTTGTTAGGTTGGATGATGTCACTTTTGATGACATCTCTAAAATATAGGTACAAACCTGACCTGCAATGTCTAATAAAATTTGCAACTGGCAAGTGTTTGATGATGACAATAATATTCTAAGATTTTTACACTACATTGATAAATATGAAATCCAAGAAATTGATTCTGTCTCATTAGTGGTTGAGGTTGATGGAAAAAAAATTATTTGGGAACGAGGTAATTCAATTGAAAACCAAAAAGATTCCCCAAGGACTGGTCAAATTAGAAAGGGTCTTTGATGGCCCCGACAAATCAAATGTTAAGCAAGCATCTTCCCATAAGGAAGATTTTGAAGAGATAAATCTTGTGATAGAGAATTCTCCCAGAAAGGTGTACATAGGAAAGTAGATGAAACCCCATGTTAGGACCATATTAATTTCCCTATTAAGGAAGTATAGACATGTTTTTTCTTGGTCATATGAAAATATAAAGGCTTATAGGGAAGATCTGTTCCAACATGAAATCCCTTTGAAACCTAATGTAAAACCTTTCAAACAAAAACATAGGCCAATAAATCCCACTCTGTAGCCAAACATGGAAGAACTTACAAAGTTAAGAGATGTTGGGATTATCAATCCAATCAAGAATTCCTCATGGATTTCAAATTTAGTTCTTGTTAGAAAAAATAATGGTGATCTCATGCTATGTGTAGATTTCAAGAATCTTAATGTGGCATCATTGAAGGATAATTACCCTCTACCTAATATGGAGGCCATGTTGCAAAAATTCACAGGGTGTGAATTGCTTTCACTGATGGATGGGTTCTCAAGTTATAATTAGGTCATGGTGAGAGAATTCAAGCAATACAATACCACATTCACCATGTCGTAGGGGACATAATTGTATGTGAGGATGCCATCTGGCCTGATCAATGTTGTTGCAACATTTCAAAGAGTCATGAATGTATCATTTGTGGATTTTATTGATCTCTTCCTTGCCATATATCAGGATGACCTGATTGCTCACAACAAGAAGGAAGAAGATCATTGTTCTCACTTGGAGAAGATATTTATCAGAGCTTTGGAATATGGGATTTCTTTGAATCCCAAGAAATGTGATTTTGGAGTTAAAGAAGGTAAGTTGTTGGGACACATTATTTCAAAAGATGGGGCTAGGATTGATCCTGAATGAGTAGCAGCTATAGATAGGATCTCACAACCTATAAATGTCAAGAGAATCCAATCTTTCTTCGAGAAAATTAACTTTGTAAGAAGATTTGTTACTAATTTTTCTAAAATTGTTAGGCCCATTTCTAAAATTCTAAAGAAAGGAGAGAAGGTATCATCGATAGAAGAACCTACTAAGTCTTTTCAAGCCATAAAGGATGCAATTAAGGAAGCACATGTCATCAAATCTCCTAATTATTCAAATCCATTCCATCTATTTACCTTTGCTTCATTTCATACAATGGTAGGGGTATTATTATATAACAATGATGATGGCTTTGAGCAGCCTATTTCTCTCTTTAGCAAGTCCTTGCAAGCTACTAAGCTCAAATATGATGCCACAGAGAAGCAAGCATATTCCCTGGTCAAGGATGTTAAGAATTTTAGGCCTTATCTGACTGGAGCAACTATTGTAGCTTATGTTCTAGGTGTAGCAATTAAAGACATCTTTACCCAACAGGAGACCACAAGTCAAAGATGTAGGTGGATCAATAGGATCCAAGAGTTCAACATTGACATCTAGATTACAAAGATGGTAAGAGGTCAAGGTCTAGCCAAATTAATGGTTGAGAACAACTTGGAATCTAATAAAATTAATCAATTTGAACATTAAAATGTTGCACCCATGTGCAACATGCAAACCTATGGATGGTACAAAAGGATTGTGGAATACCTACAAACTATGTAATTCCCTAAAGGTATGCCTAAGAATGAAAGAAATCTTAAATTGTAGGTTATCAAGTATGTCATTATTGATGGTGAACTCTGGTGGAGAAGCCTAGAGGGTGTGTTACTCAGATTTGTAAATGGGGATCAAGTAGAAGACCTCTTGATTTAAATGCATAAGGGAGCATGTGGAGGTCACTACATGGCCAAGACAACCACTCACAAAATACTGAGAGCAGGGTTCTAGTGTCCTACAAAATTTAAGGATTCCCATAGGTTTGTTAAGAAGTGTGATGCTTGCCAAAGATTTACTAGTAAGCTAAAAGAAATGGTAATTTTCCTCTTAGTCCATTTTTTAGTCCAGGCCCCTTTCCAACAATGGGGCATTGATTTTATTGGAGAAATGTAAAAAAGTCAAGTGGGAGTCACTCCTGGATTCTTGTTGCCAAAAAATACTTCACAAAGTGGGTAGAGGCCATTCCCACAAGAAAAGAAACAAGAAAAGTAGTAACTGATTTCTTAATAAGTAACATATTAAGTGGATTCAGAGTCCCAGAGAGAATCATTTATAATCATGCCATTTGCTTTAGGTCTAATAAATTTACTAATTTCTACAATCAACATGGTATATTTATTTCTTATTCATCTCCCTATCACCCTCAAGGGAATGGATAGGTATAATCTAGGAACAAGAGTTTGATGAAGATCATCAAATGGGTGATTGACAAAAACAAGAAGGCATTGGATTCAAAACTGCAACTTGCCCTATGGGCAGACAAGACTACATTTAAAATAGCCATTGGGTAGTCACCTTTTAATTTGGTATATGGAGTGGAAGCAAGGATACCCCACAATAACCTGATAAAGATGTACAAATTTGTCCAAGAATATGATACTAAAATTTATGATGAGATGCAACATAGGATGTGATGAGTCTAGTTTATGGTTCAATTTTGATAGATTTTATAATCCATTTGCTGTAGTTGTCATAGACTTTGATGTTTGGATGTTGACCCTTTTATGATATTTCCTCAAAACCATAGACATGGGGCATAAGCTTAATTTTGTAACCTTTAAATAAAATTGACATGCTATATGAACTATCTATGTTAATTTTAAATGTGGATTAATGAATGCCACTTTAAGATAGTTACAAATATGCAATTATTGTGCATACTAATATTGTTATGAAAATATAATTAGAGGCCTACAAAATTGAGGAAGATTTTTCCAGTTGGTCATTCACCATAACGGTCATCAAGGTGATCATTCAAAGGTCAATGGAGGGAAGACTCTCGATGAAGGGAGATTCCTCATTCAAATTGAAATTGTAACCTCCTTGTAAATGGTTTTAATTATCTGTTGAGCGAATATAGGCATTCTTGTTGTGCTAAATTTGCATTAAGGAAAACATGCTTGACAAGATTCAATGCATGTGTAACGACCTCTACATTTTTTATGCTTTCCCTAAAGTGGCATCCTCCTAATCTGTTGAAGTTGACCACCTTGATAGGTGGTTAGTTAGTAGCTTTTCTTCCTATAAATAAGACTCGGATGCTCCTTCTCAGGAGGTTGCTTAATCTGATGATGTACTCACATTCTTAGTTTTTCAGTAATACAATTATGCTACTCTATTGTACTCATGTTTTCCAATGAATAAAATGAAGTTATAAGTTCATGCATCTAAGTTTACATTTTATTTAAGGGATACTCATCCAAGGGGGCCCACTTGGTGAGTATTTTTTTCTTTAGTTTAGTTCTAACTTTTTGTTCAATAATTAGTTAAGAATCTAGCACTATCTATTCCTATAGCCACTAGAATTCCATTTTGTGACTATTCTTGTAGCCAAAGAAAAAATAGTAGTTTCCTATTTGTTTGCTCAAATTTTCATTTCTCTCATGCATTTCAGCTTAGTATATTTATTTGTTGATGCTCAACACTTATGTTATTTCCTTCCAAGCAATTTAATTTTAACATTGTGTCTTTCTTAGCTGTAGAATGAATATGGCTACTTTGGATTTCTAGTGCACATATTGTGATAACCCATTTCAAGTTTACATCCCTGGGTTGACAAGTTAAATGCACCTTCATGATGATTGAGATAGCTATTTAGGTTAGATGTCCAATCTCTAAATCACAACTATAAGGGATTAGTTGTTCAATCATTGTAGGAGGCCAACATTTTTGGCGCTGTTGTTGGGGATGGTGTCAAACTAGGGAGTTCTTTGGAGTCATTTATAGTTTTTCTTGTACTATTTTTGAAAGTTTTCTCTTAGTATATCCCTCATTTAGGAAAGTAATGATCCACTATTCTTTTTCCAATTCTTTGTGTGAGCTAGCTCATAGTGAGTTCATACTGCATTGATAGAGGAAGGAGGAGAGATGCTCATGGGAGATTGCTTCCTAACAATCATGATCCATTCTAGCTAGTTGAGTATCAAAACCTTCCAAGAGATGAAGAAGAAGATCCACACCCCTTTTTTGATGCATTTCCTAATCCAACCAGTTCTGAAGTTTCCTTTGAAAACCAAAATCTAATTGAGAACCCCTTTGATTTGGAACTTCATTAGGTAGGCATGGGTGATTCAAATAGAAATAGACCTAACCAACCAGCTTTTCCTTTCCCCATTGCTCATTAGAATGAAGTTGAAAACCTCAAAAATATCCCTGCTTCATTCCTTCCTAAGTTTTATGGACTTGTCAAAGAAGATCCAGATACATTCTTGTTTGAGTTTAATATACTCTGTAGGACTTATGACTATACCACCGATGTCCATAGGCTTAAGATATTTCCTACCACCCTAAAAGAAGCTACATTAAAATGGTTCATGAGCCTAGGCATAAATACTATGGATACTTGGGAGGGCATGAAGACAAAATTCCTTGAGAAGTACAAGGAATATTGCAGGGGCAGTTACATGAGAGGAAATGAGATTTTTAGGATGCGAAAAAAGGAAGATGAGAACCTGGGGGATTACATTTCAAGGTTTTTTTTTTTTCCTACAGAAATATCCACACCATACACTCAATCAAGAATAACAAAAAAAAAAATCTTAAGAGGAATTAATGACAACTACACTAATTCCTTGGACTTGATGGGAGGAGGAGATATCACCCAAGTTCCTTGAGAGGATATCAAGAAGATATGTTAGAACTATTCTAGGGAAGCTTAAAAGAAAGGGAGAGCTTACCAATACTCCATGGTAAGTCATCTACCAATGGAGTTTCAAGGATGTAGATTACTCACTTAGTAGTAGACTTCAAGCAAAACATCATAAACAATCTGGCTACTTAGTTGGATACACTTCAGGACAAGAAGAAACAAGAGGAGGAAAAGGTAATGTTGGTAGAATATTGCCCTCATTGCAAACAAAAGGACTACAAATGCAAGATGATAGCTAATATTGAAAGTAAGTAGATTCCACCTGAGTTCAATCCAATCTAAAGTGAAGATGACCAAGTCTACTACATTGCACAAAGAAGACTATGGGCTCCATGACAAGGTATGCCACCAGATCCACTATCTTTTGTTGGGTCATATTTCAATTCTTATTCATCTAGTAACCAATGGAAACCCCTATATCCATCCAATTATGGAGGATATCCACCATAGCCTTGGAATAACCTTCCAAATTCCTGGCCCAATCACCAAAAATATCCACCCTAGTGGCAACAACCTTAGGGGAATTGGTAGCAGTTTCAAGGAAATTGGCAGTGACCTCCAGGAAACTAGAAGCAAACATCTCAATGGAGGGGAGGACAACAATGACCAAACTAGACAACCAGTTACATGAAGCCACCTTCTCAGCACCAAAAACCTATTATAATGCCTCATCCTATTAGTTCAAGTTCAATTGCACCTAAACCTACTCAACTACCAACTTAGCCCACACCTAACACAAATAATAAACCACAACAATAGCCAGTATACTTTGTTGATCCAAGTCTATTCCCTGCATATGTTGTGTGTATAAGTGGCATCCACTTGCATTCAAGGACTACTTTACTAGCTCCTTCCACACCCATTATCATTGAGCTTCCTGTGGAAGAAGAGGAGCCTTTGAATGTCCCCATTCAGCCAAGTGCACCTAAAAATCTTGAACCAGCCCCAATCAAGTAGACTAAACCAGAACCACCATTTCCCCAAAGGTTGGAAACTATGAAACAAAAGAAAGAGAAGGAGGACACAACTTTTGAAATTTTAGATCAGTTGAAGCATATATGTGTCTAGATACCTCTATTTCAAGCCATAAAATATATTCCCATAAATGGCAAAGAAATTAAGGAAGCATGCCTTAAGAAGCCAAGCAGGAAGAAGAAAGACCCCACTACAATTCATGTTGTGGGATAGTTGGTTGACATCATGCTTGGGAAAGTGATTGTTCCCAAATATAATGACCCATGAAGTCTTGTGGTAGGAGTTGTTATAAATGGAATCCAAATAAAGAATGCTCTTATTAATTTGGGAGAAGCAATAAATGTAATGACTAAGGACATCCTACAGCCATTAAATGTTGCAAGCATGAGACCTGTAGACACATAAAATATACATGCACCTGATCTTGATTTACTAACACCAATTCATCTTGAATCATCTCCTTTACTAATCAATTTAATTGAATAATCTTTATTTGATTAAATTTATCATTTTTCATCTCTTAATTAAATAAATCAATTTTATCTGATTAAGTCATCATCTCCTTTTAATTAAATGAATCATTTTATTTAATCCTATAGTCCCTCTTCTAATTAAATAATTCAATTTATTTAATTAATATCTAAAGTTGCCTCACTTAAATTAAATAAATCAATCTTTATTTGATTTAATCTAACATCATCCTCTTTAATTAAATAAGTCAAACTTTATTTAATTAAATCTAATAATCATTTTCCTCTCATTTTGATTTAAATTAATCCAAAAGTCTAAGTCAAATTGTCAGATCAGCTAATGTCCTTTTAAATTAACCAAATCCTAATTAATCATAATCCTAATCCATCAATTCCTCTAGCTTTTGAAACTTTATCATGAAAATCAATTTAACTAATTAATAAATCATCCCTTTTCATTGAAAAAGGCATCCATGTGGGAATATTCCTCCAATTTGAAAATATCACCCCAAATAGGCATGCACATCCAACAAAGCATTAAAATCCTCTTACATCTCCTTTCCCTTGAGCCAAGTGGAATTAAATTCATTTTATTTCTCCCTCCAACATGTCATTTTATCAATTTTGAATTTTCACCTACTTGCATTTAATTTCACAATGACCAAAATGTGCTCCACCTTTGTCCACTCACATGTTGACAAGTGGCTTTATGCTATTGGTTGGTGTTTTATCCCACATTCACCCATTTTTCCTTATCCTCCATCTTTCTCTTCTATAAATAGGAGGATCTCATTTGTATTTTAGATCCACAACTAATGCAAAGTAATTATCTTGAGATTTTGAATTTGCTCATCCATTGTTCATCCATTTTCATCAAGTTTTATAGTTTTATAGCTAGGTTATTGAAAATTTCATCAAGGATCTTCATCAATCATCATCAAACTTGCAAGGGATTGGGAAAGGGCCATTTTACACATCAAGATGGAACCAATTCCATCTTGGGATTGAGAGTTTGTTTATTTTGAGCAAGATTAGATAGTTTGTATTCATGTTTTTCATTTATTTCTTGTTCTTGATATATCAAATAAATTTCATGGGGAATGTTGTTTCTAATTTGCATATTGGACTAATTATTTATTTATTCTTTGCATTTGTGAAGGTCTAGGATCACCATGCACAAGATCTACTCCTACTTTCTTGTAGCTTGTTGATAGTTCTACTGTTATGCCTGATGGTATAGTAGACGATCATGTTATAACTCTAGACTCGAGGGAGTACCCAGTAGATTTTATGATTCTTTCTCCTAAAGCTACACTATGTGGGTGCCCCATTATTCTTAGAAGTCCATGGTTAGCAATAGCAGATGCCTATATTGGATGCTAGACAGGAGACATGACCATTTTTTTATGGAAAGAGAACCAAAAAGCTTGTTCTCTTCCCTCCTGCTCAACCATCCCATGATAGGGATGATCCTGTATGGCCACATGTTGGTGAAGAGGCTAAGGAAGTTAATTCTATGGCACAACTTATGATGTTAGGTAGAAGTTCTTTCATGCAGCTTCAAGATGAAGATGAAGTATTGTTTGACATAATTTAGAACCATTGTGAAATAGAGGAAGCCTCATCCTGTCATGCATCTGATTCTACTAATCCAGTGAAGACACTCCTAACTGCTCTTCCTGCAACCACTCTTCCTGCAGCCACATGTATGTCTCATACATTGCTTCCACATGAACTCAAGGTACCAAGCATAAGTGAAGCAGCTATGATAGAGTTAACTACACAACTTTAGGTGGCAAAAGGAAAATATCTTAATATTAACAACAAACTGAGTGAAGAATAATAGTTGTCATTGGAAAACTTACTAAAGACCCACCAGCATGCATTTTTGTTGGGCTATCATGATATGAAGGGATTAGACCCTAATATTTGCACTCATAGGATATACATAAGAGATGATTGTACAACAGTGAGGTAGCCACAAAGAAGAATTAACCCAGCATTGAGAGAAATTATAAAAGGGGAACTACAAAAATTGCTAGATGTAGGATTTATCTACTCCATTTCCGATAGCTAGTGGGTGTGCCCATTGGTGATTGTGCCCAAAAAGGGAGGGAAGTTGTGATTTTGTATTGATTACATGGAACTTAATGTTTCCACTAAAAAGGAGCATTTTCCCTTACCTTTCATAGATCAAGTTTTGGATTCACTTGCAAGAAAGTAGTACTTTTCTTTTCTAGATGGATTCAATGGCTATAACTAGATCCAAATTGCACCAGAGGACCAAGAGAAGACCACCTTCACATGTCTATGGAGGGCCTATGCCTACTCATTACTTCCATTTGGCTTATGCAATGCACCTATAACATTTCAGAAAGCAGTCATTAGCATATTTTTAGACATCTCTCATGATTGCATGGAAATTTATATGGATGACTTCACTACCTATGGTGCTGATTTTAATGAAGCATTGGAAAATATTAGGAGAGTCCTACAAAGCTATGAAGATGACAATCTGTCTTTAAATAGTGAGAAGTGCTTCATGATGATGCAGTGAGGTGTAGTTCTTGGCCACCACATCTCACAAAGGAATTCAAGTAGATCTTGCAAAGATTGAGGTGATCACCAATCTGCCTATCCCTATAAAACAAAAAGATTTTAGGAGATTCTTAAGAAATCTAGGTTATTATAGATGGTTAATCAAAGAATTCAAAAAAATGGTAGCACCATTGTATAATATTCTAATTAAAGATGTTGAATTCCAATGGACAGAAGACTATGACAAGGAATTTTTTGACTTAAAAATAGCTTTAACTCATGCTCCTATACTTAAGAGTCCTAATTGGGAGTTTCCTTTTCACATTCATACAAATGCATTAGAATATGCTATAGGAGTAGTCTTAGGACAAAAAGAAGGAGCTATTGAAAATGCTATTTATTTTGTCAGCAAAAATCAGTGGGGAGTTGAATTCAACTATACAGTGACAGAAAAATAAATGTTGGCACTGATCTATGCCCTAGAAAAATTTAGGCACTACATAACCAATTACCAGATCTTTGTGCACACTAATTATGCAGCCATTAGATACCTCATGAATAAACCCCTGATCTTATGTAGGCTAGCAAGATGGTTATTGTTGATGCATGAGTTTGACATAATCATTGTGCATAAACCAAGGAAGGACAATGTTGTAGACTTTCTTCCAAGGATGACTACATCAAAGGACAATCAAGTCATAGATGATTCTTTCCCTGATGAACACTTATTTTCAATTAGTATGAAAACACCCTAGTATGCTGACATAGCTAATTATCTAGTTACAGGGAGAGTTCTCCTCACTTCTCTCCAAAAGAGAGAAGGGTGCTCATTGAAAAATATTTTCCTTTCTCATGGATTACTGGATGTTTGTTCTACACTGGACCAGACTATGTCATGGGGAGATGTGTGAAGGGAGATGAGACATATGATATTTTTCATGTATGTGACAATGAACCCTATGGAGGGAATTTTGTAGTCAAGAGGACAACAATAAAGATTTTGAACATAGGATATTATTGGCCCACAATCCACAAGGATGCAAGGAAATATACAAGAAAGTGTGATAGATACTAGAGTATGGGTTAGCCAAAAAATTTTGATGAGATGACACATTACCCTCAGTTAGTAATCACTACCTTTGACAAGTGGGGATTAGATTTTGTAGGACCCATTGATCCTCCATCCAATGGTAAGTCTTATATCCTGGTATGCATTGATTATGTAACCAAGTGGGTAGAAGTTAAGGCCATGAAACATGTAAGAGATAATAAGGTTGTAGAGTTTCTTTCTGAGGAAATTTTCACATGGTATGGGGTTCCAAGAGAGATAGTGACTAATCAAGGGGCTCAATTCACTTCAACCCTTGTTACAACATTGGTCAATGAGTACAACATAAGGCATAGGAAGTCTACTCGTTATCACCCTCAGGCCAATGGCCAAGTTGAGGTGACCAATAGATAAATTGAAGCCATTCTGACAAAAAAAGTGGCTATCCATAGAAAGGATTGGGAAAGTAGGCTACCAAAAGCTGTTTGGGCCTACAAAACTACCTGGAAAACAACTACATGCTTCACTCCATTTGAGTTGCTATATGGAAAGACAACTATGATGCCCATTGAATTTGAAAATAAGACTCTTAGGAATGCAGTAGACTTGGGGATGGATATCTCTAAGGAACAAAGGGACAAAATCATGCAGTTGAATTCTTTGGATGAGATGAGGAAGAAAACCTTGCATCACATAGAGGTAGTGCAAAATCAGAGAATAAAGTGGCATGACAAATTCATAAAGGAAAAGAAATTATAGTGAGGTGACTGGGCACTACTCTATGATTCAAAGTATCAAGATAATATAGGAAAAATGTAGACAAGGTGGCTAGGACCATATGAGGTTGCTAAAGTCTTTTCTAATGGTGTTCAACTCACTACCATTGACCCTGTCAAATTTAAGTTGCTTGCCAATGGTCATTGCCTTAGGTTGTATCACAAGCCAACTTCCAAGGAGCAATTCTTGCAACAATTCACTCAACATGCAACACTTGAACTTCCCGTAGCCAAAGGAAGTGGACCTAGTGTCCCTCCTTCTGGCTAAGTAAGGTACGTAACTTATCATAATAAAGACTTCCACTTTTGTGGGGGTCCACTTCTTCATTCAATCACCCAACCACTCATCCATATCCACCTTTCTCTCTCTTCCATCATGCTGCCATCATTTCACTTCATTCCACTTCACCTCATTCCACTCCATTTTCATTAATTGCTCAACTGATTTCTTAAAAGGCGACCGTTACTTTCTCCATAATATTTGCAACAAATCTTCCAAGAATTTATGTACTTGCACATCAATTTGTTATATCTTAAATTTCTTTTAGTACATTCATTTAATTGTTGTACATTAATATAGACATTCTCCATAGCATGTAATTATTCCCTACCCTTATCAAATCATCATTACCATCTTGCATGTGAGGACATATGTGAAAATTTAGGTTGGGGGGAAAGTATGAATACCATGTCCACATGTTTGTTCATATTGGTTCACATCAACAAAGTTTAAATTGGTCCAATTTGAATTCCGAGTGAGATGACAACTCGCATGTGTGAAATGACATCAACCGCTACCATTTTTCTTGATCATAGCCTTCATTTATTACTCCTTTGTTGCCTTTATTGATCCTATCATAATATTAAGCCAAAAAGGTAAAATTTAGATGACACTGGTGTTGGAAATTTAGCAGCATTGTAGGAAGGAGAAGTTTAGCTTTCAGATGAAGATTGTAGGAAGGGAAAAGATACAAAGCAAATGATAGAAAAAGAACTACCAAGCTCTAAGAAACAAGAGGCTAGCACTATTCTTCCTACAGCCAAAGATGAAAGCCCTCCTTGAAAATCAAGACCAACTAGGCCAAACTTTGGTGTATCTCTAGAGGGAAGCCTTAAGCCTAGAGAAACATCACGAGAGGATATAGAAGCTCCAATGGGGCAGGTGCATGTTAAGGAAAAGAATATATTTGTGGAAGCAACAAAAATAATGCTAGTAGATCTTGCTGACATTGTAGAGAAAGTTGAAATTCAAGAGTATGAGGAAAATAAAGAGCTCCTATAGTAAGAGAAGAAGCAAGAGTTCCTATAAAAAGAGCAGAAGCAAAAGGCCCTGTTAGAACTGCCAAAATCTGATGTTTTTACATGTTGATTTTACTCATGTACTTCCTAATTTGGCCCTACTATGTGCATATTCTACTCATATTTTGCCATTTTTCCCCTTTGAATCCATTGTGTTATGCATTTTTTCTTTCTGGTTCATATCAGCATAGGTTTCCTATTATTTCCCCGACCCAATGAATGTTCTCTACTTGCATAAGTCTATATTTCCTATCGACAAGACTTATATTTTGTTATGGCGATGAGATTTTTCTTACTGGTGGTTTTCGACATAGCTTGCATGTTGTTTTGGTGGCAGAAAGTATCCATATCAGTGAAGGTTTAGGGCATCATTATAGTGTCTCAGCGGGCTAGTGTGTCTTGCCGATGGGGTTCATGTATGTGGTTTTCGGTGAGAGATCAGTGGTGTTTTGATGAACAGGTTGCATTCAAAGCTTTCGGTATAGCTTTTCACTCTGCATAGCATCTCACCGAGGATTTCAAGTTATAGCAATAGGTGGAATCTATCGGCATGAAAACCAATTTGTCTTGGCGAACACATTTGTTCTCAGGTTGACTTCAAGGCCTTTAGTGTAATATTATATTGTCTGCATAAGGTTTCCCCGAGAGCAATGAGCTATAACGACTATGAAAAAAACTAATGGATATCGGTGTGAGATTACCATATCCCCAAGGTTTGGTGACATGATTCTAAGGATTTTAGTGTAACCCAATATACTCTTTGGGATGTCTTGTCGAATTCAAAATATTTCAGCGACATACATATCTAGGTGGGACCGTCGGTAGGGGAAGTCATTCATTGCAATGACTTGAACATAAATGATGTCTTTGGTGAAGCTTGGCCTAGTCTTTGGGATGTCTCCCTAAAGGCGATAACCTATGGTGACACTTCTTGTTTTTGGCATAACGATAGCCCAGTCTCAGCGATATGAAGTTGGAGGGTGGCTTTCGGTGAAACTCAAAATTGTCTATGTGACTTCTCCCTAAATAGATGTTTTCTTAGCAAAGGTGTATTGGAATTGTATTTTGGTGGGAGTGTTGGTGACCTGTGAATGATAAAGGATCTTCAGTGTAGCCTGATGAATCTATATGACATCTCAACGATAGTGGCGGGCTATAACGAAACAACGGGACACTATGGGGCTTTGGTATGACTACTACAGTGACTGTGAATGAAATGTTTGAATTTCCTTCAACATAGGTTGCGATGTGTCTTGCCGACTCTCTTGCTGTTAAAAAAAGAAATTCATCACCGTGGCCGACATGAATTTGAATTGGTGATTGTTGCAGGCTGACATATTTTGAGGAAGAATCTGGTGTTGGGCCCGACATGATGTTTTTTTTTGATATTTTCTCATGCTAGTGTATATATAAGCATGAAGTAGTTGTTAATTGATACCACCAGAGATTAGATTTTTTGATACACTGCAAGTAGATACATTAGTCTAAAATTATCAGACCAAAGGCTATTGTTGCATGATTTTCACATTGGAGGTATTTATGAGATTTAGTTGATGTTGCTGCATTTTTCTGGTGTCAGTTATTTGTTGAATTAAATAAAAAATACTGCTAAGTTGTCTCCATGATTGATTTTTTTGGTTATTTAAGTTGGCATAACAAGTTTATGTTTAATTTATCAATACACAGTTGTTGTATTAATGTGATTAATCAATTAGTTCTTTCAAGTAAAGATTAAATCCTTTTATTGATCATAGCAATCAGAGAGATTTCATTTTGGATCATTAAAGTAGAACTTAGTAGTCACAATATTGCATGTTCATATAAGTTATGAATAGATCATATGCCAAATAATTTGAATCTCATCCAAAGAGTTCTTTTCATCTTCATCTCATTTGACTCTGCATACCCAACAAGGCACTAGTCTCTGCATTTCACTATTTGAATCCATTAAGCATCCTAGGATTTAGATCAGAAGGTAGCTATTGAGTTTGGTTTGTTCACTGTTATCTGCCATTGTGGAAAAAGCATTTCAGAAGGATAATCATAAGTGAAGTCTACACTATTCAGAAAGGTACACCCACCCAGGTTTGCAGCACCTAAAGAGTAGGAGGTTTGATTGTTTCAAATCTTGTTCTATTACCCTAAAACGTCATGAAAGCTTGGCAACCTTTCATGCTTCAAACTTGAATTTTTGAGAGCTAATAAATTGGCGACTCCACTGGGGAAACAATCAGAATAAAATCCTTACTTATAGAGTTAGAATTATTGCACATACTCTGCTGGGAATTAGAAGTATCTAACATTTTTCTCATTTTGATAAAAGTGAGTGGCGACTCTGACATAATTTTTGCAACTGTTCATCATGAATGGAAGATCTCAGTACAAGGGAGGTCATAGTGGAGCTCCTGCTAGCAGGAGTAAGTGGACACATAAAGATGACAGAGCTGATAAGGGAAAAGGAATAAATGAAGATATGTGCATGCCAGATAAAGATAAAACATTTAGTGCACATCTTTAGAATTATGATCGTTATGACACATGGAGAGATAATTTAAGTACAGATCCCTGTACCTCTGAAGAGCAAGTAAATCCATTTTACAATCCTCAGGGAATGGCTAAGCTTGAAGCTAAGAATCAAGCTAAGTTTGAAGCTAGACTTGAGCCTAAACGACTCATAATTTAGCATGAATATGATCAGAAGATGAAGAGTAGCCAAAATATCATTGCTAATTATGAGCTTCCAGATGAAGCAAAAGTACTGTTGGAACAAAAATAGAAGAGAATAAGGGAGCTAGAGGCTAAATTACAGAAAGCCCAAATTATTGATCAAACAGCCAGTGGTTCAAAATATGTTCCACCTCACAAGCAAGGTGATCATGGTGCAGGGTCCTCCAATCAACAAAATTCTCCTCACCATCAGATAGGGAATCACTACAGGTAGCCAAATTAGCCACCTCATATTCCCAAACAGCATGCAAATGTGCATCCCCCTCCTGGTCAGCATCACATCCCTCAGCATAATGCACATCCTTTACATTAGTATCAGTATCCACCTATCCCTCCCCCTCACCAATATGCAATGATGGTCAAGCAGCTTGATTTGGTAGGTCTCAATCCATGCCCTTACCCTATGGATAGTAGCTAGAGAGGTATGATTCTCAAGTTTGCAGGGAGTAATGCAATCACTGCTGAAGAGCATCTAAGGAATTTCAATGTGGCCATTCAAGACATAGGTATGTCATATGAAGATTTGCACATGAGGTTGTTTATGATGTCACTTATTGAAGATGCTAGGGATTGGTTTAACAGCTTGCCAGCATATTCAATTAATTCTCTCCAAACATTTCAAGACAAATTCTTAGAATAATATGGGAATCAAAATGCTCCAGATGCAGCTTTTCATGAATTGGTAAGGATTCAGATAAATTAGAATGATTCAATTTATGATTTCAACTGCAAATTCAACAAGTTGCATACTAAAGTCCCTCTTGAATCAAGGTTGACAGACTCTGCTGCATTGAGTATTTATTTAAGTGCATTTGATCCCAAAATAGGGTACAAACTGAGAAATAGATTTCCAAGAGACTTGGCTAAAGCATAGAAAGTTGCATTGACAATTGAAAATAATAGGAAGGCTACTAGTGTAACTAATAAAAGAGACAACCCGAGGCCTCCATAGCAAAATAATTATCAGTACAGACAAGAGAACACATACATAAATGAAAGGCCAAGGCTGCATAATATGCCTTACAATACAAACTAGAAATATGGGAAACCTATGGTAGCTAGGCCCAGAAATAAAGAAACTCTAGATCCATTGAGCAAGAAAGGGACTTACATGGTGAGTAATAGTTAATTTTGTGAAGTTTGTAATCAGCCACATTCTCTAGACTATTGTGTTGTAGCTCAGAAGATGCAAGAGGAGGGAATGTTGATAGAAAATGATGGAGAAGACCACAAGGTATATTTGACTTCAAATATTCTTCACCATGCCGAGGAAAGAAACTCATATTAAGAAGATGAAGGTTATGAATATGATGTTTCAAATTAGAAATATAATGTTCATATGGCTAAACAACAGATCTTTTATGATTCTAATGAAGATTACATAGAACCACATTCTATTGAGGTGCTTAATCAATGTAGTGTTAGAAGACTAACTAAAGATGAAATTGAAAGGATTACTGTTGTTGTGGTTGAGAAAGCTAGAAGTCAATACTGGTTGAGAAATAGAAAAGTAGATGAGCAAGATGGGGTTCCTGGGGGAATTTTTTTAAAAGACCAAAAGGCAACATAGGAAACTGTAAAGAAGCCAGAAAACAAGTAGCATGATAAAATTGAAAAGAAGTTTGACCAAAAACCGAAAGTTACAGAATTACACAAGGAACTGCAAAGGTCTGATCAGCCTAGTAAAACAGAAAAAGAGGAAAGCAAAGGAGAAGCGCTAGAATAGAGGAAGATTGTCAAGATGGAGGGTTCTTCTTTTGATTTCACCCAGGCATTATCCCAAGTAAAAAATTTTGTTCCATTACTTGAATTGATGAAAATTAAGGAGTACAGAGATAGTGTTGTTAAATTGATTACAAATGGGAATGAAAAGCATATGAATTCTAAAGAAGTCACTAGGCAGGAAAAGATAAATAATTCAGAGGTCTGTCTAGGTGATGTTTTAACAACCTCCCCACAAGTGGATCCCTTCTTTACCACATTACTAATAAATAACAAGTTGTTGAGGAATTGTATGATAGATTTTGGTGCCGCTATAAACATTATGCCAGTAGGAGTAATGAAACAACTTGGTATGTGGGTTGATACATGTGAAGGGAAGTGTTATGCTATGGATAATCAACCTATTCCTGTAGTTGGTATTATAAAAGATGTTGAGGTCAAATTGGCCACATATCCGCAGGAAACATATAATATAGATATAATAGTTATTGATACTCCTCCTCAATTCGGGATGCTCTTGTCAAGACAGTGGACTGCAGCTGTAGGTGGGAATGTTCAATTTGATTTGTCTTATGCTACTATACCAGTGAATGGTCAGGAGGTTAAGTTATACAGAGAGCCAAGAATGAACCAACTTGTTGAAAGTGTGCCACAAGATCAGATTAATTGTTTCTGTGATGTTGACCTGGGAAGTTTTAAGATTGAACCAGCTCAACCAGAATTAATGAATAGTGACCCAATTGAGAAACATGCTACACTTGATTGTAATGGTATCTTGAAGATGTATTTTGATGGAGCCTGCAGCCAAGAAGGTAATGGAGTTGGGATTGTATTTGTTTCACCTGGAGGTATTACTTTTAAATACACTTTCTTGTTAGCATTTGAATGTACAAACAATGTGGCAGAATATGAAGCTTTATTGACAGGTTTGAACATAGCTATGAAACACAAGATTAACTTGCTAGCTATTTTGGGCAATTCTGAGTTGGTTGTTTCATAGGTTAAATCAAAATATGTAGCAAAGAAAAAAAGATTAAAAAAATATAGGAATGCTATATGGGACACAATTGAATTATTTGACACTTTTTCAATTGAGTGGATTGACAGGACAAAAAACATAATGGCTGATTTTTTAGCAAATGTAGCACTGAAAAGAGATGATATCACACTGGCTAGTGTATCACAGATTGAGTTCAAGACAAGGCCTATTGTTCCTAATAACATTTATAGCTAGCAGGTTTTTAATGATGATGATGATCTTTTGAAATTTCTTCATTGCATGGATCAGTATGAAGCTTAGGAGATTGATTTCAATGCTTTTGTCGAAGAAGTAGATGGCAAACAAACTGTGCTTGGCAAGGAGATCTTCTAGCTCAAAACAAATAAATTTCCCAAGGGTCTAGTGGCATTGGAAAGGGTATATGATGGAAATGATAGATCTCTAATGAAGTAGACACTAGTTAGAAAGGAAGATGTTGAAGAAATTAACTTGAGAACTGACATAGCACCAAGGAAGGTTTACATTGGAAAGAAGATCAGCCCTATAATTAGAAGAATGTTGATAGAATTGCTGAGAAAGTACAAACATGTTTTTGCTTGGTCATTTGAAGATCTGAAAGCATATAGGGAAGATTTATTTCAGCATGAAATACCACTAAAGCCAAATTCCAAGCCTTTTAGGTAGAAGCAAAGACCAATAAATCTAATAGTAGAGCCTAAAATATAGGAGGAATTAACTAAGCTCAGGGAGGGAGGAATCATTAACCCAATTAGACATTCAACCTGGGTTTCAAATCTAGTTCCTATAAGAAAGAAGAATGGTGACATTAGATTGTGTGTTGACTTTAGAAATCTGAACATGGCATCTCTTAAGGATAATTATCCTCTACCAAATATGGAAGCCATACTGCATAAAGTGGCAAGGTGTGAGTTATTGTCTATGATGGATGGATTTTCTAGATACAATCAGGTCAAAGTCAAGGAATTTGAGCAATACAAGACAACATTCACTACTCCTTGGGGAACATATGTATACATAAGAATGCCATTTAGTCTCACTAATGCTGGAGCAACTTTCTAAAGAGCCATGGATGTTGCATTTGCTGATTTGATTAACATTATCATGGTGGTGTATCAAGATGACTTGACTGCTTACTTGAATAAGGCCGAAGATCATGTGCAACATCTTGAAAAGGTATTTATTAAAGCTCTTGAATATGGTATTAGTTTAAATACAAAGAAGTGTCATTTTGCAGTTACAAAAGGTAAACTCTTGGGTCATATTGTTTCAAAAGAAGGAATTAAAATAGATCCTGAGAGTTGAAGCTATTGATAAAATCCCTATTCCTAAAACTGTCAAGGCAATACAATCATTCTTTGGTAAAATAAATTTTGTTAGAAGATTTGTTTCTAATTTTGCTGAGATCGTTAAGCCGATATCTAAAATGTTGAAGAAAGGACAAAAAATAGACTGGACTACTGAAGCTGTGGATGCTTTTATGTCCATCAAGAGGGCTATCAAAGAAGCTCCTGTGCTTAAGTCTCTAGATTTTGCAAAGCCTTTTGATATTTTTTCTTTTGCCTCAATGCATACTATTGCTACTGTTATGTTACAAAAAAATGATGATGGTTATGAACAACCTGTGTCTTTCTTTAGTAAATCATTACAAGGGTCTGAATTGAAGTATGACATTATGGAAAAGCAAGCATTTGCATTGGTAAAAGCCGTAAAAGCATTCGGACCATATCTTGTAGGAGCCAAAGTGATTGTTTATGTCCCTCATGCTGATGTCAAAGATATTTTAACACAATCTGAAGTCACAGGGAAAAAGTGCAGATGGATCAACAAGATTCAAGAGTTTGACATGGAAATACAAATCACTAAGCTGGTTAGAGGCCAAGGTTTTGCAAGATTGATGGCAGAAACCAATATTGAGGTAAATCAAATTAACAATGTTGAAGAAGGGGCTACAATTGCAAGCATTGAGCACACTCCATGGTATACTGATGTTATGCATTATATTAAATACATGAAGTGTCTAGATGGGCTGAGTGATAGCCAAAAGAGAACTTTGAAGTTACATGCATCAAAGTATGTTTTCATTGATGGAGATTTGTTTTGGAAAAACAAAGATGGCGTATTATTATTATGTCTGGATGAATCACAGGCCAAGCATGTTCTAAGTGAAATGTATGAAGGAGTTTGTGGAGGTCACTACTCAGCAAAGACAACTACACACAAGATTCTTAGGGCCAGGTATTATTGGCCAAAAGTTTTTAATGATTCCTTTACACATGTGAGGAAGTGTGAAGCTTGTCAAAAGTTTTCTGGTAAATTGAAGTATCAAGGTGCTTTGCCACTTCAACCTCTACAAGTGGATGCCCCTTTTCATCAATGGGGAATTGATTTTATTGGAGAGATACAAGAGAGGTTAAGTGGAGGACATAGATGGATATTAGTTGCAACTGATTATTTTACAAAGTGGGTGGAGGCGATTCCAACCAAGCAAGCTACAAGTAAGGTAGTAAATAACTTCTTGATGGACAATATTATCACCGAATTTGGTGTCCCATTGATGATAATCATAGACAATGGGATGTGCTTCAGATCAGATGAATTCAAAAGTTTTTGTGAAAGGTATGGCATTACTATTTCTTATGTAGCTCCTTATCATCCACAAGCCAATGGTCAAGTAGATTCTAGCAATAAAAGTCTTTTAAAGATTATAAAAAGTATGTTGGAACATAATAAGAGAGCTTGGGATTCAAAGCTAAAACTGGCTATGTGGGCTGATAGGATCACTGTGAAGAAGGAAATTGGAAAATAACCATTTGAATTGGTGTATGGAGCACAAGCTAGGATGCCTCTGTAGAACTTGTTACCAGTCTATAAGTTTGTTTTACAAGAAGATTTGGAAGTTCCTAAGCCAATGGAAGACAAAATGGAACAACTTGTTGAACTTGATGAAGTAAGAAGAGAGGCCCAAAGTCAAAACATGAAGTTACAGGCACAAACAAAATATCTATTTGATAAGAAGGAAAAGAATAGAAAATTTGAAGAGAATGATTTGGTGTTAATGTGGAATGCAAGGTGTCAAGAGAAGGGGAAGCATGGTAAATTTGAAGCTCTCTAGTTGGGACCATTTGTAGTTGTCAGAAAAGGGGGTGAAGATTCATACTATCTGCAAAACATGGTTGGTGAAGATTAGGAATTGCCTATTCATGGGAAATTCTTGAAGTTTTTCTTCTCTTGAGCATCACAGAGGATTAAGGGTTGCCAGTGCATGGGCAACTCTTGATAATCCTCTTTAAAATTATATTCCATGCACAATAGTTTAGGTTTTCATTCATTTCCACTTTGCTTCCATTTTTCATTCATTTTGCATCCATTTCCACTTCCATCTTGCATCCATCTTGCATTCATTCCATCAGTCTCTTGTCCATTTCCATCACCATTTCATTCCATTGTTGTTCATTGGTTTGTTCTCTATCTGGTCTGCTCACCCAAAGATTTTGGATCCTTGCAATGATCTGACTATCATTCATCCCCAGATAGGGCCACTGTTAGAACTACCAAAATCTGATGTTTTTACATGTTGATTTTACTCATGTACTTCCTGATTTGGCCCTACTATGTGCATATTCCACTCATATTTTGCCATTTTTCTCTTTGAATCTATTGTGTTATGCATTTTCACTTTCTGGTTCATATCGGCATAGGTTTCCTATTGTTTCCCCAACCCAATGAATGTTCTCTACTTGCATAAGTCTATATTGCCTATCGGCAAGAATTATCTTTTGTTATGGCAATGGGATTTTTCTTACTGGTGGTTTTTGGCATAGCTTGCATGTTGTTTCGGTGGTAGAAAGTATCCATATTGGTGAAGGTTTAGGGCATCATTATAGTGTATCAGTGGGCTTAGTGTATCTTGCGGACGGGGTTCATGTATGTGGTTTTCAGTGAGATATCAGTGGTGTTTTGACAAATGGGTTTCCTTTGAAGCTTTCGGTATAGCTTTTCACTCTACATAGCATCTCATTGAAGATTTCAATTTATAGTGATAGGTGGACTCTATCGGTGTGAAAACCAATTTGTCTTGGTGAACACATTTGTTCTCGAGTTGACTTCGAAGCCTTCAGTGTAATATTGTATTGTTTGCATAAGGTTTCCCTGAGAGAAATGAGCTATAGCGACTATGAACAAAACTAATGGATATCGGTGTGAGATCAGTATACTCTTGGTGACATGATTCTAAGGCTTTCGGTGTAACTAGATATACTCTTTGGGATGTCTTGCCGAGTTCAAAATATTTTAGCGACATACATATCTAGGTGGGCTCATCAGTAGGGGAAGTCATTCATTGCAGCGACTTGAATATAAGTGATGTCTTTGGTGAAGCTTGGCCTAGTCTTTGGGACATCTCCCCAAAGGCGATAACCTATGGTGACACTTCTTGTTTTCATCATAACAATAGCCCGGTCTCAGCGATATGAAGTTGGAGGGTGGCTTTTGGTGAAACTCAAAATTGTCTATGTGACTTCTCCCCAAATAGATGTTGTCTTAGCGAAGGTGTATTGGAATTGTATTTTGGTGGGAGTGTTGGCGACCCGTGAATGATAAAGGATCTTCGGTGTAGCCCGATGAATCTATATGACATCTCAACGACAGTGGCGGGCTATAACAAAACAAAGGAACACTATGGGGCTTCGGTATGACAAACAGACTACTACGGCGACTGTGAATGAAACGTTTGAATTGCCTTTGGCATAGGTTGCGATGTGTCCTGTCGACTTTCTTGCTGGTAAAAACAAAAATTCATCACTGTGGCCGACATGAATTTGAATTGGTGATTATTGCAGGCCAATGTATTTTGAGGCCGAATTTGGTGCTGGGCCGACATGATGTTTTATTTTGATATTTTCTCATGCTGGTATATATATAAGCATGATGTAGTTGTTAATTGAGACCACCAGAGATTAGATTTTTCGATACACAAGTAGATACATTAGTCTAAAATTATTAGACCAGAGGCTATTGTTGCATGATTTTCACATTGGAGGTATTTATGAGATTCAGTTGATGTTGCTATATTTTTCTGGTGTCAGTTATCTATTGAATTAAATGAAAAATACTGCTAAGTTGTCTCCATGATTGATTTTTTTGGTTATTTAAGTTGACATAACAAGTTTATGTTCAATTTATCAATACACAGTTGCTGTATTCGTGTGATTAATCAATTGGTTCTTTCAAGTAAAGATTAAATCCTTTTATTGATCACAGTAATAAGAGAGATTTAATTTTGGATCATTAAAATAGAACTTAGCAGTCACAATATTACGTGTTCATACAAGTTATGAATAGATCATATGCTAGATAATTTGTATCTCATCCAAAGAGTGCATTTCATCTTGATCTCATTTGACTCTGCATACCCAACAAGGCACTAGTCTCTGCATTTCACTATTTGAATCCATTAAGCATCCTAGAATTTAGATCAAAAGGTAGCTATTGAGTTTGGTTTGTTCACTGTTATCTACCATTATGGACAAAGAATTTCAGAAGGATAATCATAAGTTAAGTTTGCACTATTCATAAAGGTACACCCACCCATGTTTGCAGCACCTAGAGAGTAGGAGGTTTAATTATTTCAAATCTTGTTTTGTTACCCTGAAATGTTGTGAAAGCTTGGCAACCTTTCATGGTTCAAACCTACGTTTTTGAGAGCTAACAGGCCCTACAACCAGAACTGGTAGAATAGTTAGTACCCCTATAGCAAAAATTGGCTAAACAATCAAAATCCCTATAGCTTGAGCTATATGAATAGCAAGCATCAGTTCCAAGAAATTCTTTGGTAGGAATACATAAGCCCTATGATTTTTCAATGCACATGGTAGTTATGAAATTATGGAAAGAAATGCAAAGGAGGGAAGAAGAATGGAAAGAGGAGAAAAATAGGCTAAAGAAGGAAATTCAAAAGAGAGATGAAGAGATTGAAGATAATAATGAAGAAATTGTTGCTTTGAAGGAAAAGGTGGACAATATAGAAGCCTTAGTACCTCAAATGTTAGAATGCAAGAATCATCCAAGGGTCTATGCTCTTTATTTGAAGGAGAAACATCTTTCTTTTAAACTAGAAGGATTATTTTAGGTTTGAATCCTTCCATTGAGACTCCTCTTGAATTTTTTATGCTTATTGCATTGCTCCTCCTAAAATGGAAAATTTGTTGTGTGAATACTATTTGCATAATTATGTTGTGACCTAAGACCATAATTGGAATCCACTGTTGTATGTTGGGGATGTCGAATTAAGGGCATTAATGTCCTGGATACATAATGAAATTAGTTGGGAAAAATAGTTCAAGACTTATAGGCAAATAGAATCCAACACGCCCCTATCCATCAAGGTTAAATCTAGAAATCCAGGAGACATTTTTTAAGGATTGGCATAGAATTCTTTTTAGACCAAGCTATGGTAATAGGATCTTTCCTAAGAAAGAAGCAGTTTACAAAGAATATGAGGAGGTAGTAAAAATCTCAAGGGAATTTGTAATGGGATACCTGTCATAAAGGTGGAATATCCTAACTGACGAGTTGAAACAAGTTGAGCCTCAATCTCTATAGAACTATGTTGCAACACTTAAGAGATTTGATAGATATATACATATTAGAAGGAAAAAGGGACAATTTTGGCTTCCACTAACTTTTCAACCACCTATCTTGTTGTGGCCTGTGCCAAAATTTAGGTATTACTGGTATGATATAGCTAGAGAGAGATAGAGATGGAGTAGGTTGGACAAACAACAAGGTATCTATTGGTACTCTAATTCATGCATTGCAAGAACTGATGTAGGATAGCTAGAAGTTGCAAATTGGCATTGACTAAGTAGAAAAACAATCCTTCCTCTGTTGGAGGACCAATAGAACCTTAGGTTGGGAGGAGTGATGAGTCCAGTTTATGGTTCAATTTTGATAGAGTTTATTATCCATTTTTTGCAATTGTCATAGACTTTGATGCTTGGATGTTGACATTTTTATGATATTTCCTCAAAACCATAGACATGGGGAATAAGATTATTTTGTAACCTTTAAATGACATTGACATGCTATATGAACTATCTATGTTAATTTTACATGTGGATTAATGAATGTTACTTTAAGATAGTTACAGCTATATGCAATTATTATGTGTACTAATATTGTTATGTAGATATAATTAGAGGCCTACAAAATTGAGGAAGATTCTACCATCTAGTCGTTTGCCATAATGGTCATCAAGGTGATCATTCAAAGGTCAATGGAGGGAAGACTCTCAATGGAGGGAGATTCCTCATTCAAATATAAATTGTAACTACCTTGTGAATGGCCTTAATTATTTGTTGAGAAAATATAGGCGTTACTATTGTGCTAAATTTGTGTTAAGGAAAACATGCTTTACCTGATTCCGCACATGTGTGACCGCCTCTCCACTTTTTATGCTTTCCCTAAAGTGGCATCCTCCTAATCTGTTGGAGTTGAACACCTTGCTAGGTGGTTAGTTAGTATCTTTTCTTCCTATAAATAAGACTTGGATGTTCCTTCTCAGGAGGTTGCTTAATCTGATGATGTAATTCCATTTTTAGTTTTCCAGTAATACAGTTATGTTGCTCTATTTTACTGATGTTTTCCAATGAATAAAATGAAGTTATACATTTGTGCATTTGAGTTTACATTTGTTTTAAGGGATACTCATCCAAGGGGGGCCACTTGGTGAGAATTCTATTCTTTATTTTATTTATTACTTTCTATTCAGTAATTAGTTAAGAATCTCGCACTATTTTTTCCTACAGCCACTAGAATTCCATTATGTGACTATTCCTATAGCCAAAGAAAATAGAGTAGTTTCCTATTTGTTTTCTTAGATTTTCATTTATGTCATGAATTTTAGCTTAGTATAGTTATTGGTTGATGCTCAACACTTATGTTATTTCCTTCCAATCAATTTACTTTTAGCATTGTGTCTTTCTTAGCTGTAGAATGAATATCACTACTTTGGATTACTAGTGCACATACTATGCTAACCCATTTCAATTTTATGTCCTTGGGTTGACAAGTTAAATGAACCTTCATGATGATTGAGATCGCTATTTAGGTTAGATGTCTAGTCTCTAAATCACAGTTGTAAGGTCTTAGTTGTTAAATAATTGTAGGAGGCCAACATGACGAATGAGTTAATTGAGCTTGATGAAACTAGAAGAGAATCTCATAAAAGAAATGAGAGGCTATAGCTTCAAGTTAAACACCTACTTGACAAGGAGGCCATTGAAAGGAAGTTCAAAGTCAAATGCATGGTCTTAATGTAGAATGCAAGGATGGAAGAAAAAGGGAAACATGGAAAGTATAATCCTATGTGGCTTGGGCCATATCTAATTGCATACACCCATGGAGAGGATTCATACTTTTTGTTGTCCTTGATAGGTTAGCTTCTAGAACTACCAGTACATGGACAATTCTTGAAGTCATATTTCTCATGAAATAAGTTTTTCTTCCATGTACATTGTTTATCTTTGAAAATACTATACATAGGTTTGGTGTGTTTGCTTTATGTTGTGTCTGCTTCCCTTGTCCAGAAAAGTTCTTGGGTGCTTCGGTTCCTCTATGTTGGTCTACTTCATGAAGAGATCTGTTTCTCATGATACCTGCTTGGGGTATGCATCCCCGAACATGAGCCACTGATAGAGCTCCTAAAATTTTGAAAAATCCAAGCTGGTTTTGTGCCTTGTAATGTTTTTTTGCATCCATGTCCATGGTTGGAGTTAAGGTTTTAGTTCTAAGGGTTCTCTTGCAAGTTTTAAGGTTTTAAGCTTGGAAGGATTTAATTCTTCATTGACCTATCTTACCTGGTTCTTGGTCATCTAAGTCACAACTTATGCCTTTCGAATCATGTTTTCACCTATCCCATTTTAAGTTCATCGGTTACCCTTGTTCACCTCATCATTTTAACATTTCTCATAGTTGGGTAGAAAATATTTCATGATGAATTATGTTGGTCTCTTGTTTTATTCCTTAGGGGTCAAATCTCACCGACCTAGTCATGAACCCTCTTCAAACACATCTTATTTTCACATGGGGTTTTGATTCACTTAAATCACCATTCATCACTGAAGTTCTTTTCATTGGTGGGTTCTTTTCTGTGATGAGCGATGAGTTACATATTCCCTTTATATCACTCATCGCCAAAGTCTTTTAAACCCTCGGCCTCATTTCTGCGATGGGTGATGAGTATGGTGGTGTGTTGTATCACCCATCACTGACATTTTTTTAAAGCTTCTTCTAACTTTAGTGATGAGCGATGGAAGGAGAGGTTGAGTATTTTTGTGGCCATGTGTCAGATGCATATCTCATCACTGCCTTTCCCCATCACCGAAGATGTTTCCAACTTCATGTTCACTTCTATGACATATGATGGTTCAAGTTGCTCGAATGCATCACTAGAAGGAGCCCATCCCTAAAACTTCTAAGAATTTCTCTCACTCTTCTAAAATGAGCAAAAAGGGCCTGTGTTTTATCATGTGTTAATGGATGGTTACGTGGCGTGTTCTCAATACTTCTTCGCTACTTTAAAGCATTGTTATTATTTAAATCATGAGTGATGGTAAAAGGGGACCATCTATTATGTTTTAAAACTAGATGATCAATGGTTGGGATTCAAACAAGAGTGGCTATCCATCAGTTCACTCACATGAATGACCCATCAACCATTAATGGTGAATGCACTTCAATGCTAGGATATTAAAGAGATTGTCTAGCATCTTCTTTGAGTAATTGTAGTTGGCAGGAGCATAGGAATTCATTGAGTCGAGAAGCAGTAAGAGTGAAACATCACATAGAGCCAAGTTTGAAGAGTAACTAGCTCACTCCCAGGTAAGTTAATATTCTAGCTCCCGAGTTAGCTTGTTTATTGGGTGGTTTTGAAATGTTATAAGTATTGGGATTTTTTGTGTTTGAATGCAATAATTTTGTCTACTAAAGGTAAATTGAAACTATTTTTTGTAAGGGTTTTGGGTAAGAGGGATAGGATTATTGGTTTCATTGCTAACCTTATGGTTTTTAGCTAATTAAGGTGATTTTTCAATATCTTGGAAACCCTAGTCTCACTGTCAAGTAACAATGAGTCAACCTAGTGGATCTAGATCTAAAATTGATAGGAAACCCACTCATAAATGTGTTAGCAAACCCAAAACTCATAGAGACCAACCTTAATCTGATGAAACAAGTACACCCAAATGGTAGAGGACTATTAAGAAATATCATCCTAGGTTTATGGAAGAACCCTCTCAAGACCGAGAGCAAGAAATCAAGAAGAAAGTAAGGAAAAGAAAGACTGGTGAGGGTATTTTGACTCCTCATTTTGAGGATGTTGCTTCTAGAATTTATGATATCACAGTGCCACAAAGTGGTTGGGACCTATTTCACTATGTTGTTATACAGAGAGGAGTTGACCGCCCTTCCTGCAACATATGGGCATGTGATATAGGAACATTTGTGTGACCAAATGTATTCATGGAGGTAGACTTGATGTTAGCATTGGCCAAATGTTATAACCCAAATGATAAAACAATTAAAAGGTTTCCTAATTTTTTTTTGATGTTGTAGATCTCTATGAGCTAGATAATTGAGGCATTCCAGTTGAATCCATCTGCCTCCAAACCCATTAATTTCCATAAATTATATAATTAATATGAGAAGAATAAAGTCTAGTATAGAAAGGGTGTGTTTCCTATTCACAAGAGGCATGACTTGAATATGAATGGTGTGCCATTCGTTGCTTTTGAGGTGGAACCTTTTGATTGTGTTGACTTTGAAGACTATTTCAAGAATACTTATTATTCTATCTATCAAATTCTACATAAAGAGTATGATATTAAGATGGAAATTGCCTTGATGACTTTGGAAATTGATATTTAGCACAAATATCAGAACATGGCTTGGGATTATGCCACTTACATTGTTGAACACTTGCATGAGTTCCTCGTAAAGTTGAAGGATGCCTCTCACTCATTGTCCTGTAAGAAATATTCTTTGTTGATGCACTTATTGCTATGGAAGAGTAGGAAGGTGATGAGGAATTATATAAAATTTAGAGAGTTTGATGAAAATGGCAATGAATTTCTAGTGTAGATGTGAACACATATTCAAGATGTGCATTATCAACATTCTGATTATAACATGTTTTGTAATATTTTCAAGTTCTTGGTGCTCAAACAACCTAGTTTGAAACCTGTGCAAAGGATTTCACAAGGTATCAAGGAGATGATAAGGCCACTAGAACATGAACGGGACACCAAGCACCAATTCAATTGGGGAGATTAGTATTTGCATACCAACTACACCACAATTAGGCTATATGGAACCCCGGTGCCACCTCACAAATTTCCCATCTATGTGTCAAATAGAAAAGATTTTATGGAAGTAATGTGGGAAATGGATTCCATGTATAAAGAGTATTTTAGAGGTCCAAATAAAACTTCTCTTGTAAATCCTATTTTGGAGTTTGCATACTTTAGTTGTACTTCAAAGGAGGGAATTGAGAGGTTTTGTTCTATTTTAAATAATTACAGGTTGGACTAGGATGTCCATAGGATCAGTGATCCTAAAGGGGTAATCTCAACTCAAAGAAGGGCTAGTTCATTGGGAACAATAGCTCCTTAGTTCTATTTTCAAGATGTAATCAGGAATTTATCCATCGATGAGGAAGGAAATGCAAGAAGGGATGCATGGAGAAAGATATGTGCAATAGAGGATAAGATAAGGAAGAATAACCCTCTATATGCCATCCCTTATTTAGAGGTGGAAGATAAATTTGCAAAGGAAAAATTGATGCTTGGTGTTTTTAGCGATGGGAGTTTCTTTGAAAAGGTGAAGCAAGCTGAGATTGAGGCTAAGGTTACTAAAGAAAACTGTGATGGTCAGACAAGGAGTCAACTATCTTAATATTCTACTCCAAGCTTCCATGTGAGATCATGTAGGACTAGTGGACAACCTAGTGTGGCCCCATCAGTGGATTACCTAGAAAGTGAGCACATGGGAGAGGTTCATCTCCCAAAGGCATCCGGTGAACATGACCGAGTGGAGCAAGAAGTGGATCAGGATTTCCCTAAAGAGAGAAATGATGCATTAAACATTATGGTTCCACCTAGTAGGGTTGTGAAATGGATATATGATGAGGTTGAGGATGACGATGTCAGGATCAAAGCTTATGTTGAGTTTATGTGTGATGATGCTTTTATCAAGTCCAAGGAATTTATGGAATTTGTCATCCATGTTAAAAGTGATGACATAAAAAGAAGGATTAAAGAAGCAAGGGAGAAATTTGACCCTTCTTTGCAAGAATAAGTTAAGAAAGAAGAAGAGGAAAAAATAAACTAAGAAATAGCTAATACGTCATTAGAAGAGGCAAGGGAACTAGTGGAAAAGGAACACACAAAGGAGGAAAAATTGGAAACCATCAAAGTGGCCAATGATATTTTTGAAGATGTGCTAAAACATAGAGTGACCAAATTGGTCAACAAAGAAGATGATGTATGGGTAGCTTATAAGAGTATTCATGATGCCAACATCAAATATTTACAGGTTTAGAAGGTTTTCCAAGATGAATCGAGTCAATGGAGCACTAGAGCGAGAACCCTAAAGGAAATAATATCTAAAGCTAATGAGCACCCAGAGGTCCCTACTCACATTCCTAAGATATTGAAGACCATTGATCTGATTGATGAGATAACAAACTTCCATGGGAAGTTAGGAATGCAACTTGGCAATCATTTAAAAATGTTTAGGAATATGGAAGCACATGGTATGCCAAAAATATTTGATGCTAAGGGAGAGTTGATGGAATTTTCCAAGTGGAAACATGAATTGGAAGAATGGTTGCCTTGGGCTAAATGTATGTTGAGTGAAGTTGATTACTCTAGGTTGAATTCCCATATCGACAATATGGCTAGATTTGAAACAAAGATGGAAGTATTCATTAGGGAGACTAGAGCATTGGTTGATGCCAGGTACACACAACAAAATGACAAGGTGAAGATTTTGTTGAGTACACAGTGGTCCACTAATGAGGAATACATTTCATGGTTGGAGAAGTTTATTGAATATTTTTTTTGTGCATTAAGGATAAGGATTTTAGTGAGTAATGGATAGAAGAAGAACAATAAATAGCATGGAAATAGTACAGATTAGGATTTGGTTAAGGTATTGCAAAATAGTGTTCTTTTCTTATCAGAAAGGTTGATGACACGAGTGATGATCTGGATGAATTTTTCACTTGCTTGCTGTTGCTTTTACATTTTTCTCTGCTGACTTGGCATGGACATGGCTAATTTTGGTCAGTAAGAAGAAGTTATAAAGTCGTTATAATACAAGAAAGTTCCTTTTGGAAGGTGGATCTATCTTCTTCAGCAAATGGAAGTATTTTTGTCTCATACATTTTCCCTCTAATTCAAAGTGTAAATATAACTGCAAACAAAATTTTTGTCATGGCAATCAAATGGAAATCTGACAAGTGTACTTATGGCCTAAAGCTTGTTTTTTCTCCCTTGTTCTTATAAAAGGGAGTTTAGGGCCATTAGTGCAGGTCTCTTGTTGAAGTTTGGATCTAAATTATGCAAATGGTGAATATAAAGAGAACAATTTTGAAGTCTTTATCTTAATCTTAGAGTCTAGTTAGTGAATTTTTTCAATTGTATGGTTCCTAAGCATATCTAAATGATAATGAAAATCTTTGGAGTCTATCCTCTATCCAATTTTACTCTGTATTTGAATTATTAATGAAAAATATGATCAAATATCATTTCATTAATCTTCATTGGCATTATGCTTTGATGTATGTTTTGATTTTAGCTCTAGTTCAAAGGATCAGTTAAAATGCTTTAATCAAATCATTAATTCATATATGGGTCAACTGAATTTGATAAGTAGTAATAGAATCTGATTAGTAATTTGAGAATTCCAAAGCAATCTCATATAGATCATGGATGTTTAGGATTAAATTTACCTTGTAATTCAATTTTCTTTGACTCCTAGCCCACAAATATGGCACTGATCTTAAGTCTTATAAGAATTATCTAGGGTTTTGGTTATTCAATTTGAGAATTTTTTTATAAATAATCTTTAATTGATCTACCTTTTTTGTGGTTTGTATTATGTTGTATTCTTGGCTTTTGGTGTTTGATTCTTCTAAGGAAGTGTCAATTTCTTAAGGATTTCATCTCCTTAGCTTCTAATGGGAACACATTTTCTTTGTTATACAATGTATCAGTTAATTGTTTAGGAGAGTCATAAGATATGAATTGTGGGATTACCCTCCTGAGTCTTGTAGAGCTGTAAGTGTAGGAGAAGAAGCATTATTTCTTCATCTCATTCGTTGGCCAACTATCTCTCAAATATTCAAGAATTGAGTCTAGAAAGCTCAGATATTTGGTGGGATCTGATTGGTTCTTATAAAAACACCAACAAAACCAATGGGTGTGAAATATACCACTCTTTGTAGTGCCCAATACAAGATTTTAAGGGGCAAAAATTTTTCTCTCACTACTCAAGCAAATATAATAGAATGAAATTTGGGCACAAAATAGAATTTCCTGAAACAATTTTGATACATTTTCCCTTTATGTGCAAGCTGTCCACATTGTCAATTAAACATGTGCTAGATTTACCCATGCACCAGGCATCTAAAAGAATGTTTTTACATCTTATTTGTACCTATGTGAATATTTCCTTTGCAATGTCAAAACATCCCCTTTTAACTAGCACAATGGCTATCTTTTGTAGTGTGACATATAATCAGTGGGTGCCTTTGCTACTGCTCTATTTCTCAATGTATTAGGTATGAAAACAGTAAAACTAGGGTTTCATTATTCACCACACTCCCCTAAACACTTTGATATACTTGTACCGCTAGTGCAAGAGTAATTTATATGCTCAATCTTCCCATGTACCAGGCATTAGGATGAAAGCATTTCCACAACAACATCAAATTGACCCCATTTAGTTGGTGTGGTGGCTACCCCATGCGCATCAAAACATTTCCTGCTCATTGCATAATATTACCCAAAAAATCTTGCTATCATTCTTAAAATGTGATGCCCAATTCATTGAATCCATCCTTTCTCATGGTAAGTCTGTCACTTCAATGATTTTCTTTTGTTGTAAACCAGTCCTTTTTGTTAAGTCCCATGATACCAAGTTTACAAGAGACATTCACTAAGCCTTTCATCCACTTTGAGTGCATCCAATTTTTTAGGAAACCATAACATATTAGCCTACATAAGGTAGAATAAATTCTTCCCTTTTAAATATTTTATTTCTTTTAATCTTTCAATATTAGGTTCCAATTCCCTTGCATCTTCTAGGTTTTCAAATATTAGCATGTAACTATAATGCATATCCTGTAGAATTATTCTCTGTGAGGACATTACCTTCCCTAATTGACATTTTTTGTGTGCTTCCTTAGGAAAATATTTTTAGATAGTATTAACATGTATAAAAGATTTTCTTCCCAATATCATATAGTTGTTCAAGCACCCAAGCAAGATTAAATAGTGTTGTGACTTTATTCCATGGCTTCTCTAATAAGACAATGCCTTCATCCTTGTCACATACCTTTTTTTTATTTGATTGCTTTTGATTCAAACTAAAGGAATTAACATCAGCTATAGGTTAGCTAATATTATATTGCAAATACACCACCATATTACTAATGATACTATATTCAACCACACTCTCATCAATCTACTCTTAGAAACCTTGAAGTAATTGAAAGACCTCTTTAAACAATAGTTATAGAAACATGGGTCAAATATACCATTTTTTGTTTATTATGTCTTTTGTCCCCAAAATCAAATTTATGTATGGAAATAGATATTTCTAATTCAATCTTATAAAAAATACTTCACATCCATACAAATTTTACCCTTTAATAGTTCCTTATATGGATATAACCCTTGAATACCCTTTTCATGTACATAATCTCAAGATGAACATCAGCCCCAACATTCATTCCATAAACTGATTCAAATAAAGAAAGATGGGTGTTTGCAACCCCAACACTGTCATAATTGTGTAAAGCATGTCAGGTCCCCATGTGGGGCCTGACTAAAAAAAAAATCATTTTCATACAAATTTCATCTTGAATTGATTTGAGGCTGCCTATGGATGCATCTGAGGTGAAATAATGAGTTGGGTTGTCATTAAAATTTCTTTCTAGCATATTTTCACAATGACCAAAATTACTCAAGTGGGCTCTGGAATTGCCCTGGAAAACTAGTCAAACAACATCCTAGAACCATGAAAATGTGCATGCATGTAGAAATTTGACCCAAGAATACACTACAACAAATGGTTCAGAAAAAGAGATTTCAAGGTGCAAAATATTAACCTCCAAAGTAGCTCAATTAGAGTTTTTTGCAAATACGTGTGCTCAAAACTAATTAAAGCTCACCGAGTAACCTTCTTGAAACAATATCAAATCACCTTGTAGGAACCTTCCATTGGAAAAATGAGATCATTTAGATGCACTAAGCATTTGTACAAGATGGATTTGATCCAATCATCATTCTTCACAAGATATTAGGGGTCAAAGTTGACCACCTTGAAACATTTCAGAAATGCAGATGTAACAATAGAACAAACTGCATTTGCTCTTGATCTCAAAAAAATATCAAATCTGATCATGAGACTCTAAAATCCGACCAGGGAGCATATGAATTTGGGGGGAATGTAGGGAAAATATCTGTTTGACTTGAAAATCATCTAGCCATGAAATATCAACTTGAATAGGAGGCCACTTTGCAAGATAGAGAGTTTGCAAACAACAAAATAGTCCCAAAACCTTCCAGCTTTGCATTTCAAAACCTTATCAAAACTCATCACAGGGGCTTGAAATATAACACACATGTTCACATATGCCAAGAAAATATGCTCAGCAAGGAGTTTGGCATAAAATTCAAATGGATCAAGTTATGACCCTCCAAAGTAGGTCACATAGGCAAATTTTTTAGGTGCACTTACGAGTGTGAAGAGCAAAAATTTTCAACATGGGAACTTCAAATTTTCAAAATTTGAAGGTGACATCATCCCTATTGCTCATGATTTTTTTTTAAAGAGAAAGTGGCAAGCCACTATAATATTAATATATATATAAATATATATATACAAAAACTAGTTCTAAAGGGCATACTGGTAGGAAAGAACTAGTAAGAAAACCTCTAGTTATATCCCAAAAAAGATTACACTTTTGATCAATTTCGTAACTTATAGAAAAAAGTTGATAGTTCAAAATCCAGCAGACTTGACCCAAAACTCAAACCCCAAGGAATAACCTATAAGACCTACATTAAAGATCGAATAACATTTGTAATCCCCTTACATACAAAACTACCCAATAGTTTTGAGCAAAAAACCCACAAAATACAAAAATTACTATTTCATTGAATCCCCAGTAACTGAATTTTCATCCTACAAATAAAAACCCTTTACTAGTTGAAGACCTCTCTCAAAAACCCTCCTTCCACAAACTGGTGCTTTGTTGAATTGCACATTAGAAGTTGGCCTTGAATTAACCATAGTTTGATTCACCTGAACTCTGCTAGAAGACTAGCTAAGAGCATTTTGAGCATGAAACAGACCACAAACAAGAGAATTAAATGAAGTTGAAAATTGAGGCCTAAGCCATTATTTGGAAGAGTTGCTACATACACACTAAGGAATTCCAAAGAAAAATACTTTTCCTTGATCTCGAGCTCCCTAACAAAACATACAGATCGTTGATTTTTCCTTAGTGTGCTTAACAAAATGTTGTCATTATTGAATTGCAAAGCATGTCTTAAGGCATCAAAGAGCTCTTCAAGACCTTTCCATTTTTTAACAAAATCCCTTGGAAACAAACCTCCAATAAACCCTTCCCTAGAGAATAAGTTTTATTGTTGCACAACACAAAGAATTTCATTATCGAGTAGGAATTGATAATTGAAAAAATTTCTAGCTAAATCCTACAATTCACTCAAAGATTGAATTAAATTGAGTGCATTGGATAGAAAGATAGAGATCACCTATGAGGGAAGATGATACAACAAGCATGCAAGTTGGTGACTTGAAGCCCCAATATGATGCAAATACAATCCTCGACCCTTTCGTTATCTACCTTGAAAATCAATTTAAGAGCATCTCGAGTGATATATTCTTCAACTAGTCGCTCCAACGGTCTGACTGGAAATGACACCCTCATCTTCCATGGATGGATGAAGCACCATTTAAATGCAACTATAGTGACATAAAACCTATTCTAACACTCTGCAAATTGCTTTACTTGTTGCAACCCTTCTTTTACCAAGTTGAAATGTGAAAATTGTTTCCTTCAAAGCCTATTTAATATCAAATTTCACCGAAGATGAATACAAAATCATGTTGGAATGAGATTTGAAGGAATGATCATTTATTAATACTCTGTAGCACTTAATAGCTAGCTCATGTTTAAAAAAATCTGAGAAGGATGGTGGCTAGCTTCCCCCTTCAATTCATGATTGAATGGTACTATGAGGATATAAAATATATTTGGCTACTAATGAATATGGATTGATACAACTCAATTGGAATAAATGGACATAATCTAACATCATTAGGTGATAACTAGGAGTCCTTTGAAGCTGATGCAAGACATCCTTGAAGGCTGATGAGTGTTACTGTATAACTTTATTAAACATTATTACTCCAAAAGACCTTAGGCATATGCTTCAATTCTAGTTCATTACTACCCCAAAATATGATGTCCATGGTGGTTGTGCCTCCATATGATGTCAATGCCAAATACTTACTTGTAACCAGCAATGGGAAGTGATATTACCTCGTTCATTACCATTTGCTTCTTATTGGATTAGAACGATTAATTCAAGAAAAGCATTTAACTAACTTGTGTCTTGTAGAGCCTTTAACTCCATTTCCTCACAACCAAGGTTTGCAAGAAAATCTGTGATCCTAGTGCCTTACCTATAAGTGTGGGTGATTATGGAGGCACTAAAGTTATCTATTAGTGCCGATGCTTTTTGAAAATATAATTCAAATTCCAATTATGAATCTTTCTTGTTCTACATGCATTTATAATTATCATAGAATCGCTTTCTATATGAATATTTGAAATTCCCAACTGAAATACCACTTCCAACCCTGATAATAATGCTTGTGCTTCTACACTGTTATTTGTACAATGATTTAAATGGAATGAATAAGTTGTCAATAGATCCCCTAATGATTTTTTAATATAGATACCTGCCTCTGATTTTCCTGATTCACTTTTAGATGCTCCATCAAAATTTAATTTAGTGAAGCCCTCTTGAGGTGGGATCCATTTGATTAAACTCCTATCAATTTTTTTGGTACTATTTTTAATAAGACTGCCATCAAATGGAAGCTTTATATCCTTCCAATTCGATAGGATGAAGCTGTCCCAACTTGTGAATAATGAAATTGTGAATTTCCCCTTCTGAACACATGTATTTACCCCTTCTGATATTGTTTTTTCTATTTTCACCAATGACAACTCTACTGGTGATTTAGTTTTCTTGAAAAATTCTCATGTTTCTTTCCCACCAAAATTTCCATACCACAATCATTGGGAGAATATGCCAAATACATTAAAAAAAAGAAGATTGGTAGAGAAGTAGCCAGCTCTAAAAAAGACCCCAAATTGAGTTTGGGAGAGGCATATTAAGATCTAACTTGTTTTCAATAAAAGCCCAACACTGACTGGAAAAATTACACTAAAAAAGAAAATGATCAACTGCTTCAAGCTCTCAATCACATAATGGGCACTTAAAAGGATCTGTAATTTTCAATTTGACCAAACAATCACTTGTAAGGATTCTTTTCTGAATGGAAAGCCACACAAAACTACCCGCTTTGGGTAAGACTTTTTTATTCCAACAAAAGGAAAATGCATGTTGGGGCTGTGATGAGCATTTTGATTGACTTAGAAATGCATATCCTTCCTTAACAAAATATGATCCAAACTTTGAAGCTGCCTGTATTATTTTATCTGGCTTTGAAGATAAGTACACTATTATTTCCTTCATGATGTTATAAAATAGATCAGACTGTTGCAAAGGAATGAGACTAGATGGAGGTTTTTTCCACAATACTTTCCCAGAAAGAGAGTCTGATGAGTGTATATAATCTTAAAAAATTAGACCCCAAGCTTCGGATAGAGATATTCTTACCTCATGAAGCTCTTGATTTTCTGCCAATGGAGGCTTTCCATTCCAAGATTTTTCCTAGAACTTTACACTTTTCCCATCATTTACCTCCCATGATGAAAATTCCACTATAAGATTTCTACTATTTATGATGAAATTCCAAATAGCAGAGCCTTTGGGTAGGTCTTCCAATATTAATATTCTTGTGGGATTATCAATATCTAAATATTTGGGTTGCATTATCCTAGACCACTTAGCCTTTGGGTTAGAGTACATTTTCCATGCAAGTTTGGCCCCGAATGCTTTATTTCTGAGTGAGATTTTGAACTCCAGCCCCCCCTTGTTTCTTTCCTTTTTCCAAACCTTCAAGAGAAATTAGGGGTACTTTTTTATGCTCATGAATGTTACCTTTCTAGAGGAAAGATCTTATTATGTTTTCAATTTCAGAAATTATTGATGCGCGAGATTTAAGGACAACTAGGAAATAATTTGGAATTGAAGCTAAAACTGATTTAATTAGAAGAATCATGCCTGAAAATGAAATCCATCTTTCTTTCCATATCAAAATTATCACTTTAAGCCTAGTTATTACCTTATCTCAATAATGTGCTTTGTTGGAGCCTTTAAAAAATGGTATCCCAATGTAAGTGCATGTCAATTATGCTTCTTGGAATTCCAAAATCTTCACAATTTTCTTCTTTAGATCTTTAGAAGTATTTAAAATGTAAATATTAGGCTTAGATGAATTATTTTTTTTCCTAGATGTTGATGAATACTTATCAGAACCTATCTAACTTGCTTAGCTTCTAACAATGTTGATTTATTGAATAGGAGTGTAATTTTCAAAAAGGGAATGTGGAACTGAAATATTTGAATTTACTATCTGCACCCCATTCCATAGGCCTTCACTATGTTTCAAGATGATGAATCTACTTAAAGTTTCTTCCATGATAATGAAGAGAAATGGTGAAAGTGGATCACCTTGTATAACCCCTTGAGAAGCACTAAAATAACTTGTTGGAGTACCATTTATGATCACTGAGAACTTAGCTCAAGATAAACAAGACATTACCCACCTACACCAGTGAGAGAAAAAGCCAAATTTTGACAAAAACTTATTGAGAAACTTCCAATCAACCTTGTCATAAGCTTTCATCATATCTAACTTAACGATAAAATAGGGCAACTTTGAAGTTGAGATTGTATGTAGCACTTCATGTGTAACAATTGCTTCTTCATATGTCTCCCTTCCAGGAACAAAGCCACCTTGCTCCTGAGAGATAATCCTTGGGATAAGTAGTTGCAATCTCATATAAATGGCTTTTGTGAATATTTTGTAGAATTTATTGCATAATGAAATGGGTCTAAAGTTTGAAAAAAATTAGGCTCTTTAACTTTAGGAAAAGTTTCAATGTTGGTTACATTAAACTATCTGAGCATGAAACCTATTCTTCTAGACTCATCAAGCACCCAAAGAAGCTCAAAGCATATGAACTCCCAACATTTTTGAAAGAATAAGGTTGTGAATCCATCTAGGCCAGGAGCCTTGTCAAGAAAATACTATGGATTTCAGCTCCTCCATGGTAAAGGGTATCATACACATGTTGTTATCTTCACTACTGATGAGATGTGGTATTGTGCTCAACATCTCCTACTGATCATTTATTCTATTAGCATCTATGGTTGATGGAGAAAAAAGGAGTTGTAAGGAAAACTTAACACCTTCATTGTTAATATCTGCTTCCTTTGAGAGCCAATTACCTAAAGATAACTCTTGTATTGAATGAATTGATTTAGTTTCCCTTTTAATCTAAGCAGAAGCATGAAAAAAATTGGTGTTGCAATCTCCCTCTCTTAGCCATAATTCTCAATATTTTTGCCTCCAATAGACCTATTCTCTCACACATAATGCCTCCCATTCCTCTTGTAGAGTTTTATGTTTACCATATGAAACAATGCCCAAACCATTTTGTATTATGCTCTCATGGACTACTGTTAATTCTTTAAACACTATATTTTTCTGTTGGAATATGTTTTTAAAAACTTGTTTATTCCAAACACTAATTTGTTGCTTCACAAAATTCAATTTTTTATGGAACTGGAAAATTTTGGTACCCTGTTCATATGGAGCATTTATCGACCATTGCTCATGATTGTTCCTTTCTAGAAATAGACATTTTTTTCTTTCAATGACGAGTGCATCAATTTGAAAGATACTGATATGCTTGTTCAATTGTTAATGAACAAGTTTTAGGTTACACTAAATCTTTGGCATATAGGTCAACATGCTTATCAATTGATAGTGCACATGAAGTTACTACTACACATGAATATATTTTTGTTGACACTATTAATTTTGAAGATATTAGCATTCAAAATGATTCAAATGTTCAAATTGACAATGTGGAAGGTAGTATTGACTATGTTACTCATTGCAACAATGAATATGTTATCAAAAGTCAATATGAAAATTTTGGGTTAGGGTTAGGTTCAAAAAATTTTGAGCCTTTATTTGAAACATTTCACATGGAATTATATAATGGTCTAAAGAATGATTTTTACATCATGTTTGAGCCTAAGATGGAAATGTTTGTTGATGTATGTAATGTTGATAGGACTGATGTTTATTATGATAACCTTGATTTGAATATGGGAAAGGATAATATGGATATTGATAACTCTTATTTCTAGATCACTCAAGCATGTAATAGTATGACTAATTTGCATTGCTCAAGTGAGTGTGAATATTAGTTTGTGCATATGACTATGTATGAATTTTTTTTGTTCATCACAAAAAATAAATACATGTAAAGTATGGGACACATATCAAAGGATGACTTTAGGGTGTCATATAAGTCCTTTATTCAATCTTATTTTTTAGACTTGGAGCTAAAACTTGACTTCAATGAATGAAGGCATATGTTTATTGATGCGACTATTGTAAAAAGTAGTTATGATAGTTGTAGGTTTGATGTAGAAATTGAATATGATGTTAGATTTTATGATGTTAATTATCAAGTGGATTATGAATGTTTCAAGTTCTCAATCTAGTTGGGGAATAATTTAATGGGGCATGATATTGAGATAGATGATGCAAAATGCCACATTATGTATGAATATGCTTTAATTGCTTATATGTTATATTCTTTTCACATTATGGTATATTTTAGTTAGTACCTAATGTAAAAGTTCATATTTATATGGATGAACATGATAGTATAAAAATTAGGAGTATAAATGTGTGAATTCATGTCAATATCAGTAAATGGATTGATTGTGATAGTATCTTCAAACTTGCCTCAACGATGTCAATAGAGAATAGAGTTTTTGATAGAGGTAAGTGTTTGTACTTAGTTTTTGGGAGCTTGGGGCCACTTGATGAAGTTTTAAAATAGGTTTCAATGCAACATAGAGGAGAAATTATAGAGAAACCAATGGATTTGGTACATGGTCTACTCCCCAAAGATCTGGAACCTCAACATGCCTGCAAGGGGAATTCATCCCTGAATATCAACCACTGGTGGATCCTTCAAATTTTGTAAATTTGAAATGCCCACACACTTTTAGTTAGTTGACTAAGGTTAGGTCTACTTCCTATCACATCTACCCTAGGTTAGGTCTACTTCCTATCACATCTACTAAGGTTAGGTCTACTCAATTTCGTGCTTCCAAGATGAGTTTTGTTACACCTATTACCAACTTTTCACTACAACTCAATTGGTGGAGCTGATTAAATTTTGTTATATCTAAAGTGGAAGTATAATTATTTTTGTGTGTGCATTAAATGTTGTTTGCACTATACTTATCAGGTACAAGTGCGCAAGTGTTTTTAGAATAAGTTTCAGAAGTATTGCTCGATGCTTTATAGAACAAATGGATTTACAAAACTGAATATACAAATGATTAAGCATATCAATTGCTTTCATTCATTTCATAATGCTTTTCACATTACCTATTTCATTTAATTGCAAGAATACAAATGATGGTACAATTTTTCCTTTTGATGCATTTCTCTTAGAATGGAAATGGAGATAGCTAAAACCATTCATTGCAAGAAATGAAATATAAAAATTAAGGAAAGAAATAGATAACATAGAACATATCCGTCATTGCCTATATTTGAGCGGTTTGTAGCTTGCTCCATCTTGCTTCTGTTCCTGACTATACCTGCAAAATATTGAGAAAGGGGTCAATTGAGAGCTCGATATATGAACTATACTACAAGCTTTAACAACAAAAATACAATTCACTCCTCGAAATGCATGGAATCAACCAAAAGAGAAGTATAGAAACAAGAGCTGAAAATGGAATGTCACATCATATATTTTTTATGCTAACATTAGTCAGTTCCTATGCAGGTATAGGAAAATTCATGAAGCTGATCATATTATGAAGACATAAAGCATGTGGAGTAAAATAGGCTCCCACAATGGTAGAGCTTGGCATGCTACCCCTTAAACATTACAAATGGGGCTGAGTGAAGGAATGCAATTCTTATGTTCATCTAAACTATTGTGAAGGAGTAAAGCAGAGTTCAATTCATCAAAACAATTAAGGCTATTGGTCATTCCTAAAAATCAAATAATACACTATTTTGAAAGCTACAGTTGAATAGTAGACTTAATGAGCTCAATCAAATCGACTAAGATACATCAATTTCATACTTGCAAATTTTAATATTACCATATTGTTTTCTTTTTCTACCATAAGTATTGTTTATTCATCATGCTTCATGATATTATGTAAAGCTAAAACAAGGTATACATGCTCATGATGGTGATAGTGAACAAGCGTACATAATGCCTCATCAATAGAACACTATTCAATAAAGTAAGCATGTGAAAGAGATTCAGATTTTAATTTGAATGGAGGATGACAAGCATCAACTTGTACAAGAGTGAAACATGTTGAAGTCATTTCTAGAATATATAGATTTTTACCAAGCATGAAGAAGCTTTAAAGGAGAAATATGAAATGACATGAAAGTCACAATAGTCAATGATAGAAATTAAACAAACGATCTGCATATTCAAATCAAAATAATTTTTGTGTGCAGAATGGTGTCTTTTAAAGAGAAATGTGCTCCATATACTAAAGCTTTTCAGCAATACATGAAGGATACACTCACTATTTGTCCAATTTTTTGAATTTATGTTACAAAGAAGGATACACGAAATTGTATAAAGTGCATATTTTTATCATTCGACCAATATGTGAGTTTTGGCCCTGTGAACCATTAGTCCTAAAGTGAAGAACAAAAATAGAGATGCAATGGTTTTGCTTTGTTTTTGAAGTAAGTAATTATTATTTTACAATAGTAAGCTTGTGAAAGCTTTTGTTTGATAGAGAAGTAAAAATGAAGCAAAAATCACAAAGATCCATTTTCATCAATGAAGAAATCTAAATATCCATATGAAGTGTTCATCTCAAATGCAGAGTGTTCTTGTTTCAAAAATCCTAATTGAGGGTTTTGATAGAGAGTAGGAATAAATGAATTTCTTTCAAGTTTTAGAAATACTCACATTGGGTTTTTGAGCTAAAAGTGTAGTTATACTTGAAATAAAGAATACCCACATGGGGTTTCGTTAAAATGTAGAAATTGTACAATGCTCTCATGGGTCGAGCCCAAAAACGTTTCAAAATGACCTATTTGAGCATGAATGGCCACGACCTAGAGTGAGCTCTTGGCTCATAAAATGTTCATAAATTTTACAAAAGGAAAAAACCCATTTTATTTTCTTCAAATTTGAAGATACCTGAAGCAAACAACAATTACAATGCAAGGGGTTCTTTACATAATTCATATCAAGAACATACATAGTGCGTCCTATGTAATGGCTTGCAAATTTACAAATGGAATCATCCTTTTGCAAAAATATAAAGCTTTCATAAGCGTTCTTTTGAGTGAGAACCAGACAAAGAGATAGAGATTACCATGCATGCCATAGAGGAGCAAAGATGTGCCATGGCCAAGCTCTCACAGAGCTTCCAGATGCAGTGGCCGAACTCTCACAATGGAACCAAGAAGGGAAAAAAGCAAAGGCACAAGAAATGGAGTAGAACACATCAGATAAATATATTATAGCCACGGCCAGTGAGGCCATGTTCTCATCAAATGAGCCAAGAAACAAAAGAGAAGACAAAAAATAAGCTTACCATGACTTGGAGGCCGAGTATGATCAGAGTTGAAGAGAAGCAAAGCTCGAATAAAGGCTCGACTGGAGGCTCCAAATCAAAACCCTAGCACATACATGGAAGCCCTTCCTCAACAGATTATTTTTCTCAAGGTCACAAAAGGTAAATAATTTGAAATTAGGGTTTCCTTTAGGTTTTGTCTATTCCTCATGCCCTAATTCGAAAGTGGTTTTTTCATTTAAAAATAATGCCTTAGTGTTATTTCTTATGCATGCCTTAGGTTGAGCATCTTAGAGGCCTCCATATTATGTTTTTTCCTAAGTCTTTAGGCTTGTTGATGAAATTTTTTTATGGCTTAAGGCTTTAGGGTTTTGGGTAAATAATGCCTTAGTGAAAAAATGGATAATGATAAATGCCTTAGGCTTTGTTTGATTTTTGAGAGAAATCAATTGAAATAAAAATGAGAATTTACTTATGCCTTAGGTAAAGCTTTTATCATTTAGGTTTTATTTTTCAATTGGTTTTAAAGAAATCAATTAAAATATTGTTAGGATATTGCATTATTTTTTTGATTTTTCTAAGAAAAATCAAATTATATTAGAGAGAAGGTTATATTGTTTAGCAAAATACTTTTCTAAATCTTTAATTGAAAAAATAATCAAATTGTGATAGTATTAAATCTGTAAATCATTGTAAAGAAAGAATAAAGCAATATTTTATAAATTGTTTTATTTCTTTGCTATTTTTAGCAAATTGATGATTGATCTTTTCTCTTGGTCAGATTTGAGCTCCTTGGTGAAGAGATAAGGTGTTTTTTTTCTTTTAAAGAAAAGAAGACCTATTTTTAGGAGCTTTTCAGTTTGTACATGCAAAAAGTGTGACTTTTCCACTTTTTGTGCCACCTTTTTGGGCAATTTTTTATGCTTTTCCTTGAGCTTTCTTCTTGATCTTTGATTAGGGTTTTTTAGGTATATATTAGAGAAAAAATAGTTTTTTTCTAAGTTGAGATTATTGTTTCTTAATCTAATACACATTCTAAGAGCTTATAAACTTTTTGTACTCATTTTCAGACTTTGGCATACTCCTTCAGTTCAATAAAAGCAACATTCCTATCTCCAATTTTTGTCTCTATTTGTAGTTTTAGTATGATGTCTACATTGTGATTCTATTTATAGATCCTTTTCATGTCCTATCATTGCAGATCATTGATACAAAAATTTCATTTAATGCAGGTTGCTTGTTGTGTTTAAGTATAAAACCTTCGTGCAAATCAATTATGTACTGGGTGTTCATGAGAGATTGTGAATTCATTGTTGTTTTCTGTAGACTGTTTGTGGGTAGAATATCAAAGTTACCATTAAGTTTTGGAATCATATTAGATAATTTTTATGTTTCAATCATAATTTCTATCCCTTTTCCTAGAAAGTCACTTAGAATAGGATTCATCATTCGGAGAACCAGCTCACTCTAGAGATTATTTCTTCATTTAGATCACCCACATTTGAAGGTCTCTATGTTTCAACATATAGTTTGATTTCTACAAATCTAGCAAAGTGTGCATATCTGATTGATAATAGTTTTTGGCACACCCAGTGGGACTCTAAAAGTTTGTTTTAGAGGAAAGCATCAATATTTTAAGCTGCTATTTTGGTATGCACAACAAAACTTCAGCCTTTAGAGGTGGAAGATAACATATCTAGTGACTTCGTTCTCTTATTTTCAATCAGATCTAGTGTGAACTACCCAAAAATGTGCACATACTGAAGGGTTTGGTGTTTTCTTTAGTATTACTAACCTTTGGAGGAAAAATCATCAAACACCATGGCAACTCTAAGAAGTTTTTTCTAGTTTTAGGAGATCAAGTGTGATGCAAGAGCATCCAGTGGTGTAAGGGCAATCTTGCATCACCCAAAAATAGTTAAATTTCAAGTTTCTCAATTTTTAGATTTTTTTACATTTTTGGATACCCTTTTCATCATAATGAAATTCTCAATTTATGGTTTTCATTTTCTATTCTTGGGTTGAAAGATATTGTAGTTTTAGTTTCCCATATTTGCACCTAAAAATATTTTGAGTTAGATTTGAGGCGCTTAGAGTTCTTGTATCAGCCCCAAAACTTACCAAAATTGGCGTAGTGGATAGTGAAAACATTCTTTACTTCAATACCTTTCCAACGGTTCAAACGGTTTGCGAATCGGAGTCCTAGATCAAAAGTTATGGCCCTGGGAAGTTGGCACACTTTCTAGAAGATACAATTGCAAATGTTCTTTTGAAATTTGAACTTCAAGTTGTAATTTTTCAGTGCCAAACCACTTAAACTCAAATTTGAATGTTGTTTTGGCTCCAAACTAAAGAGGACCTCTATTTATGGGTGGGTTTCTAATTTTTGGGTAACTTTTTGGGGACAAGCTCGCATATTGCGAAAGGGTGATTCTGTAGCTTTCTGTAACTTGAATGTGTTGTAGAACTTGGGGATTTGAGATCCTCTGCATGTAAGAAGCTCCATTTTCTGAATAAATAAAATTATTCTCTTGTTTGTGAGTTATTTTCTAAGTCTCGGGTTGTGCCTTCATCAAGTGGTATCAAAACGGGTTTTCTTGAGCATGTCGACAGATCGCCGATCATGAGGCAGTTCACACCAAGACCGTGGTTGTGGGTCGAGGTCAAGGAAGATGCCTCCAAGAGTGATGCCTAGTAGGCATGGTGGTGCCAGAGGTGGTCGAGGCGGAAAAAGTTTTGGTGGAAGAGATGCACTGGCAGCCCTCCAGAGATAGATTGATGCGTTACAAGAGCAGTTGAGAAGAGGGTTAAACTCAAGGGAGGAAAGTGAGGATGAAGGACAAGAAGAAGGTTCAAATGCAGAAGAGGAAGAAGAAGCAATTGATCAAGACCAAATGCGGCTAATAAGGGCCATTTCGAATATGGGGAAAAGACCCAAAGCAGAAGTACCCAGTTATTCTAGAAGCCTAAACCCGGAAGAGTTGATCGACTGGATCAACGAGCTAGAAGAATATTTTGAGTATGAGGAAATAGAGGTCCTAGATCAGGATAAGTTTGTGAAAATAAAGCTGAAGGGCCATGCCAGTATTTGGTGGAAAGAGGTCCAATTGGAAAGAAATTGAAGAGGAAAAGGAAATATCACCAAATGGGATCGCATGGTGGAGAAACTGAAGAAGCAATTCATACTAGTGGACTACGAGTTAGATCTATTAAAGAAATTGCAATGGTTAAAGAAAGGAAGCAGATCTGTGAAAGAATATATTGAAGAATTTCACAAGATAATCATTAGAATGGGCCACATAGAGGCCAATAAGGAGAAGGTAGCCCGATATCTTAATGGGTTATGACCAAGCATTCAAGAGGAGTTAATCCTAGTCAGAATGACCACCATTGAGGATGTGTATCAGTTTTCTCTTAAGGTGGAAGAGAAGCTGAACACAAGATTTGATGGCAAGCAAAAAAGGACGAGGAGGTCAAAGTGGAAGGGGTAGTGGAAGACCTTCAGGAAGCTGAAATGATGATGAAAATAAAAGTGAAGATGTGGGTACCAGCCGAAGCCAAAGGAATGACAACTTCTACCACCCTCATGATCAAAATAGTGGTGATCAAAGAGGTAGAGGATGAGGGAGATATGGACAAGGATCTGGAAGAGGTGGTTTCAAAGGAACATGTTTCCAGTATGGCGAAGAAGGGCATTGAGCCTATGAATGTCCTCAACACCAAGGAAGGGTAGAGAAAAGGCCAGAAGGTCATGGAAGGGTTGCACATGTAGATGAGGAGGCCCAATATAAACATTTAGATGATACTGAAAGGGGAGAAGCCCTAGTGATTAGGAGAGCCCTGATGACTAAGGAAAAAGAACCAGAATAGAGGAAGAATCTATTTCACACAAGGTGCAAGTGTGAAGTAAAATGTTGTGATGTCATTATTGATGGTGGGAGCACTGATAATCTGGTGTCAGAAGAGATAGTCACAAAGTTGAACCTGAAGAGGGAAAGGAACCCACATCCATATTAGATTTCCTAGTTGCAGAAAGACCACAAGGTTTTGGTCAATGAGCAGTGCCTAGTAAAGTTCAAGATCGAGAGCTATCATGATGAGATACTCTGTGATATCATCCCCATGGATGCATGTCACATGTTGTTGGGGAGGCCGTGGCAGTTCCATAGGTGAGATATACATGATGGCCATGCAAACACTTATTCCTTGACAAAGGATTGGGTTCGTCACAAGTTGAAGCCCCTGAAGGAGACCAAAGAAAAGGTATGCAGTAGTGCTAGAATTTGTTATGTAGATGGAAGAAATTTTTTAGAAGGTATGAAGCATGAGCGTGTGTGTTATGCATTGATTCCTAGGGTGAGTAAGGAGGATAGTGAGAAGGTTCCAGAGGAAGTTTCTAGGATGTTAGATGAGTTTCAAGATATTGTTTTTGATAATGTACCTGAGGGTTTACCACCAATGAGGAAGATCAGCCATCAGCTTGACTTGATTCCTAGAGCCAGTTTACCAAATAAGGCAGCTCACAGAATGACTCCAGTAGAAAATGAGGAGTTGAACAAACAAGTTCAAGAGTTATTGAGAAAGAGTTTAATACGGGAGATTTTGAGTCCATGTGCAGTACCTGCAGTACTAGCACCAAAGAAGGATGGGGAGTGGAGGATGTGTACATATTCCTGAGCCATAAACAAGATAACAATCAAGTATAGATTTCCCCTACCAAGGATGGATGATCTAATGGACTATTTGAGTGGAGCTCAGTACTTCACAAATATTGATCTAAAGAGTGGATATCACCAAATCTGGATTCGAGAGGGAGATGAATGGAAGATTTCCTTCAAGACCAAAGAGGGCCTGTACAAGTGATTAGTCTTGCCTTTTGGGCTAACCAATGCACCGAGCACATTCATGCAACTCATGAACGAGGTATTAAAAGAATTTCTGGGAAGTTTTGTTATTATGTATTTGGATGATATTTTTATTTTCAATAAGATGTTGGATGAGCATCTAATGTATATTCAGAGAGCCTTTGAGAAGTTAAGAGAAGAGAAACTATTGATTAATTTGAAGAAGTGCAGTTTTGTGAAGAGGGAGTTAGTGTATTTTGGGTTTGTTGTCTTAGCAGAAGGTCTCAAGATGGACCCAGAGAAGGTGAAGGCTATTCTGGAATGGCCTACCCCAAGAACTGCTACCGAGGTGAGATCTTTCCATGGTTTGGCTAGTTTTTATAGAAATTTCATTAGAAACTTCAATAGTATTTGTGGACCCTTGACTGAAACAATGAGAGGGGATAGAAAAGAATTCAAGTGAAGCACTGGAGCAGCAAAAAGTTTTGAACTGTTGAAGCAGAAGATGATAGAGCAACCTATTCTAGCCCTCCTAGATTTCAACAAGGTGTTTCAGGTGGATTGTGATGCCATTGGTTGTGCCATTGGAGTAGTGTTCAGCCAAGAAGGTAAGCCCATTGCCTATTTCAGTGAAAAATTAAATGATGCCAAGAGAAAGTATTTTGTATATGATCAGGAATTTTATGCAATAGGGCAAGCATTAAAGAAATGGAGACATTGCTGAAGGAATTTTTTCTATATACTGATCATCAGGCCTTGCAGTACCTAAATAGTCAGGGAAAATTAAATCAGAGGCATATAAAATGGGTAGATTTTTTGCAGAGTTATACCTTTGTTTTGAAACATAGGATTGGGAAGTCAAATAGGGTTGTAGATGCCTTAAGTAGGAGGCATACATTGATGACAAAGATGCAGATTGAAGTGGTTGGGTTCACTGAAGACAAGACACTATATGTAGAAGATCCTGATTTTGCATAGGCTTGGAAAGCTTGCAAGGAACCTGTTATGGTGGACAGGACAAGGTGGCTGGATTTCATAATCCAAGATGGCATGTTATTTAAGGGAAGTCAATTGTGTATCCCGAGGAGTTCCATAAGAGAGAACCTAATAAAGGAGAAGCATAGTGGGGGAATGACAGGACATTTTGGTCAGGATAAGACCACGCTAATATTAGTGAGAGCAATATTATTGGCCCCGCTATCACGTGATGTGAAGCAGTTTGGTACAAGCCAAGTGGTGCGATGTATTAAGGAGGAGCCGTAATTATAGGGCTTATATCAGGCCCTACCTATACCTTAGAGGCCATGGGAGGATATCGTGATGGGACTTTGTTCTTGGTCGCTAAGGACACAAATGAGGAAATGATTCAATCTTTGTGGTGGTTGATAGGTTTTCAAAGATGACACATTTCATTCATGTCGAAGACCCATGATGCAGTCCACATTGTTGACTTGGTCTTCAAAGAGGTGGTGAGGCCACATGGTCTACCAAAGAGTATTGTTTCAAATCGTGACACCAAATTTGTGGGGTACTTTTGGAGGACCTTGTGGAAGAAGCTAAAGACAGAGTTGAGGTTTAGTTCTACACACTAGCCACAAACAGATGATAAGACAAAGGTTGTAAATAGGAGTCTGGGTAACCTACTAAGATATTTGGTAGGAGATAAACCCAAGGGATGGGACTTGATCTTACCCCAGCAAAAATTTCTTTACAATAATTCTGTCAATGTAAGCAATCGGCATCACCATTCTAGATTGTGTATGGAGGTAGCCCAATAGCTCCAAAACTGAGGAAGATGGGACCAAGAGTAGGAAAGAAGCGTTTGGAGTTTCAAAGATTTTGTAGAACACATCAAGGATATACATGAGAAGGTAAGAGAACATATTAACAAGATGAATATGTAGTATAAGGCTAAGGCAGATCAGAAGAGGAGGTATAAGGAGTTTCAGATTGGTGATGAAGTGATGGTCCACTTGAGGAAAGAAAGGTTTCCAATGGGAACATATAACAAATTGAAGATGAAGAAGTTTAGTCCCTGTAAAATTTTGAAGAGGCATGATTCAGGGAATGCATATGAGGTAGAGTTGCCAGATGGATTCAACATTTCCCCTGTGTTCAACATTTCATATTTGACAGAGTATCATGAAGATGGCTCAGAGAAAGTACCAACGATGGAATAGTGTGGGATTCTAGCACCTACTTCAGAAAAGGAGGAGATTGAAGAAATCCTAGATAGTCGTGTGGGAAGGAGTACCAGGAACAGGCAGTATGAAGAATATCTGGTGAAATGGAAAGGAAGGCCTGTTGAAGATTCATCTTGGTTGCCTAAGGTAGAGGTCGACCATTTGGGTTTTCCTCAATCATCTGAGACGTCACGGGGTCACTTCTCAAATTACCCTGGGTGTCTGATGCAAGAGCATCCAGTGGTGTAAGGGCAATCTTGCATCGCCCAAAAATAGTTAAATTTCAAGTTTCTCAGTTTTTAAATGTTTTTACATTTTTGGATACCCTTTTCATCATAATTAAATTCCCAATTTATGGTTTTCATTTTCTATTCCTGGGTTGGAAGATATTACAGTTTTAGTTTCCCAGATTTGCACCTGAAAATCTTCTGAGTTGGATTTGAGGCACTTATATTTCCTGAATCAGCCCCAAAACTTGCCAAAATTGGTGTAGAAAACTTCAAGCACATGCTTGACTTCGAGACCTTTCCAACGGTTCAAACGGCTCGCAAATTGGAGTCCTGGATCAAAAGTTATGGCCCTGGGAAGTTTGCGCACTTTCTAGAAGATACAATTGCAAATGTTCTTTTGAAATTTGAACTTCAAGTTGTATTTTTTTGGCACCAAACTGCCTAAACTCAAATTTGAATGTTTTTTTGGCTCCAAACTAAAGAGGAGCTCTATTTATGGGTCGGTTTCTAATTTTTGGGGACAAGCTCGCATATTGCGAAAGGGTGATTTTGTAGCTTTCTATAACTTGCATGTGTTGTAGAACTTGGAGATTTGAGATCCTCTGCATGTAAGAAGCTCCATTTTCTAAATAATAAAATTATTCTCTTGTTTGTGGGTTATTTTCTAAGTCTCAGGTTGCGCCTTCATCAAAGTGCTTGTATGCTCTTAAAAGATTCTAATTTATGCTTTTTTTTCAGCCTTTGAATGAACAAGCATGCCAATATTTCATAATAATATGTCATACAATCTGTCATATTATGAAAGACCTACTTATAAATATCCATATCAACCATATTCACATAATCATGCTACTGGTTTCAATTCCATAATGTTTCAAAACCAACATACCAAGTATAATTACTAGCCACCCACCCCTACTCAACCTCCATCTTAGCCATCATATGCTCAAAATCATTCCCAACATATTGAAGACCTGAGTTTCAAAGATATAAGGCTGAACTATGAAAGGAAAATGAGTGAAATAAATTAGTAGGAGGAGGTTGCAAGCATAAAGAGTATGTTGCTCAAATTCACGAAGCAAATGGATGAGATCAAGAGACAACTTGAATGTAATCAACAACATAAAGAGTTGGAGGTGCAAAGGAATGAGGTTCAAGCAACCCCTGCAGCCCTATTCATCTTGCTCGAGAGGAGGTTTATAAGTATCAATTTTCAAGCTTTACACAAGGTGAGCTTCCTAGCATACCTAAAGTCAAAATCCCAAGTTTTAGGAAAGATAGAGTTTTAAACTCCCCAAGCCAGCCTTCTAATTTTGAAATCCCAATTTTCCAAAGCCATCATCCCTTGTAAATCAAGGGAAATGATTATGGTTAGCCTAGTATAGTTGCAGATCAACCCCTTGAGCAATAGTTTTCATTGCAGGAAACCTAAGAATTTACCCAAGTTTCTTCACCTAAAGAGTCCATGAGTGAACCCTTTGATCAGGATACCCTACTCTACATAGAGAAGCTTAGGAAGGTAAATCCTTTGTGTTCATCTTTGGAATTTTACCATTTGCAGCAGCAGAGGATTGAATGACAAGAGCCTTCACTTATTCAATCCTTCCATGTTTTCACTAATGAGCTACCTTGTTTTGCAGAAGACGATGAAATTTTTTCAAAGGAACAATTGTTGCAACATACAAAGCAAGAGGTTGTTGCTGATTGCACCATTTTCTCAGCTGAATCCGAGAATGTTGCATGTGTGGAGAGGGTTGGCTCACTGGAGTAGCAAAATATCGATGACCATTTCGAGGTATCCAGCTGGTGCAGTGAAGAAGAAGACTTAGAACATCAGGAGAAATTGCTGAAAGAGATAGAGGATGTTGTGTTTGAGGAACAACAAATTCCAAATCAAGGAATAAGTGATATTTCTCAAGTTCTGATTGATTTGTTCAATGAATTGCTACTTTTTGTGGATAGTGCAGAAATCACATCTCAAATTACATCCATACTAACTCCAAAACAGCAGGAAGTTGTTTAGAACTCTAATGTTTTGATACCTTAGAGGAGCTATAGCAAGGTTGCAAATAGTCTTCCTTCACAAGAAACTAAAAATTAGAGGGAAGAGGACATGTTTTGGGATGACCTTGAGGTTTTTATTTCAATCTTAGATGCCAAACACTCATCTTTTGAAGGAGAAAGTGCGGAGCAGCAGCATTAGGAGACAACAGGGGGTGTCCAAACTCAAGGTGGGGATAGCATGGCTATCGAATGTCAAAACCCTGATAAGAATGATAAATAGTTCAAATAGAAAAAGATCAAGCTGAACAAAAGCTTGACACTACTGTCCAAGGTAAGGGTCTTGATATATTTCCAAGTATTCAAGAAAGTAGTTAGGAGGACACCTTAAAGCCCATTATGAATACAAAAGATAATGATGGGTCTAACAAGGATTTTTACACTAATATAATTGATGATTTTTGTGCAAGGTTGAGTGATATGTCTTCAAATGATCCTCATTAGAAAAATGAGATTGAAATAGTCAGTAACCAGCAAAGAACTAGTGGTACTAGTGCAGGCTTCATCCTTTTGAGAGGTTTCCCCATCAAATATCTATCCAGGAATGTTGGCAAGATCCAAAATATTTCAAGCGCACTTAAGGATGAGGTGGCAGTTGAGGAGCAACAAATCCCACTTATTCATTTTCGCTGAAATGGAGGTATGTTGGATTAGATTCAAATGATATGTGCCTTTGATTTTAATTTACAAGTTGTAGTGCAACAATGTGTGGGGAGTATCCTCTTTTTTCATCTCTTAGTGCAAATTTATGAGCATGCAAGGTATCCTCAATTGATTAGGAGAGGCAGTTAGTTTTCAAAACCCATAAATGGTTTTTTTGAGTACCTTTTTCACTGGTTAGTGTAGGATAGAGTAGTTGCTACAAATAAGTGCATCACACACATTTCTTTTTAGTTTGTTTTCTTTTCCCTAAGCATAAAAGCACATGTTTTCGTTGGCCATTAGGGCTTGTTATTTGCTCTTAGTTCTTCTTGGTTTTGTTTTGTTGTTGCTTGGAGTGTTGTTGTTCAAGTTATGAGTTTCATGAAGGGGCAGATTTGACTTTATGCCCAATGGATTTTTTTAAGATAACTGATCTCAGGCTTAGTTGGAAAGCATTCAGTGGAAATCACCAAAATGTTACCAACTTTTCACTACAACTCAATTAGTGTAGCTGATTAAATTTTGTTATATCTTAAAGTGGAAGTACAGTTATTTATGCATGTGCATTAGGTGTTGTTTGCACTATATTTATCAAGTAAAAGTGTGCAAGTGTTTTCAGACTGAGTTTTAGAAGTATTGCTTGATGCTTTATAGAACAAATAGAAGTACAAAGCTAAATATACAAAATATTAAGCATATCAATTACTTTCATTCATTTCATGATGCTTTTCACATTACATATTTCATTTGATTGCAAGAATAAAAATGATGGTACAAATTTTCATTTTGATGCATTTCTTTCAAAATGGAAATGAAAGAAGAAAACTGAAGAGTCCACACAAGCTGTGGAGATAGCTAAAACCATTCATTGAAAGAAATGAAATATATACAACTTAAGGAAAGAAACAAATAACATAGAGCATATCCATCATTGCCTATATTTGAGCTTCAGTTGATGGTTTTTAGCTTGCTCTATCCTACTTTCATTTTTGAATGTACTTGAAAAAGATTGAGAAAGGGGTCAATTGAGAGATTGGGATATGAAGTATAATACAAGCTCTATAAACAAAAATATAATTCACTCCTCGAAATGCATGGAATCAACCAAAAGAGAAGTATAGAAACAAGAGATGAAAATGGAATGTCACATCATATATATATTTTATGCTAACATTGTTTTTTTTCTATGTAGGTATAGGAAAATTCATGAAGCTGATCATCTTATGAAGACATAAAGCATGTGTAGTAAAATGGGCTCCCACAAGGGTAGAGCTCGGCATGCTACCCCTTAAACATTACAGATGGGGCTGAGTGAAGGAATGCAATTCTTATGTTCATCTGAACTATTCTGAAGGAGTAAAGAAGAGTTTCATTAATCAAAGCAATTAAGACTATTGTTCATTCATAACAATCAAGTAATGCACTATTTTGAAAGCTATAAGTGAATAGTAGACTTAATGAGCTTAATCATTTTGACTAAGATGCATCAATTTCATACTTGCAAATTTAAATATTGCCATAATATTTACTATTTTTTCCATAAGTATTGTTTATTCATCATGCTTCATGATATTATGTAAAGCTATAACAAGGTATACATGCTCATGATGGTGATAGTGAACAAGCGTACATACATTTGCCTCATCAATAGAACACTATTCAATAAACTAAGCATGTGAAAGAGATTCAAATTTTCATTTGAATGGAGGATGGCAAGCATTAGCTTTGATAGGAGTGAAACATGTTGAAGTCATTTCCAGAATGGACAGAGTTTTACCAAGCATGAAGAAGCTTTAAAGGAGCGATATGAAATGACATGAAAGTCACAATAGTGCATGATAGAAAGTAAACAAACAATTTGTAGATTCAAATAAAAATAATTTCTATGCACAAGATGGCATATTTTAAAGAGAAATGTGCTCCATATACTAAAACTTTTCAAAAATACATGAAGGATACACTCACTATTTGTGTAATGTTTTGAATTTTTTTTCCAAAGAAGGATACAGGAAATTGTATAAAGTGCATATTTTTATCATTAGGCCAATAAGTGAGTTTTGGCCTTGTGAACCATCAGTCTTGTAGTGAAGAAAAAAATTAGGGATGTAATGGGTTTGCTTGGTTTTTGAAGTAAGTAATCATTCTTTCACAACAATAAGCTTGTGAAAGATTTTGTTGAACAGAGAAGTAAAAATGAACAAAAAATCACAAAGATCCATTTTCAGAAATGAAGTCTCAATACCCATATGAAGTGTTAATCTCAAATGCAGAGTGTTCTCCTTGTTTCAGAAAGCCTATTTGAGGGTTTTGATTGAGAGAAGGAATAAATGAATTTATTTCAAGTTTCATAAATACCCACATTGGGTTTTTGAGCTAAAAGTGCAGTTATACTTGAAATAAAGAATACCCACAAGGGGTTTCATTAAAATGTAGAAATTGTACAATGCTCTCATGGGTTGAGCCCATAAACATTGCAAAATGACCTATTTGAGCATTAATGGTTGTGGCCTCAAGTAATCTCTTGGCTCATAAAATGTTCATCTATTTTACAAAAGGAAAAAACCCATTTTAGTTTCTTCAAATCTGGAGATACCTGAAGCAAATAGCAATTACGATGCAAGGGGTTCTTTACATAATTCATATTGAGAACATACATGGCACGGGTTGTGTAATGGCTTACAAATTTATAAATGGAATCATCATTTTGTACAAATAAAAAGCTTTGATAAGATTTCTTTTGGGTGAGAACCAGATAAAGAGATAGAGATTACCATGCATGCCATAGAGGAGCAAAGATGTGCCATGGCCAAGCTCTCACAGAGCTTCCAGATGTAGCAGTCAAACTCTCACAATGGCAACCAAGAAGGGATAGAAGCAAATGCACAAGAAATGGAGTAGAATGCATCAAATAAATATATTATAGTCGTGGCCTATGAGGCCATGTTCTCATCAAATGAGCCAAGAAACAAAAGAGAAGACAAAAAGTAAGCTTACCATAACTTGGAGGCCGAGTATGATTAGAGTTGAAGAGAAGCAAAGCTCAAATGATTGCTCAAATGGAAGCTCCAAATCGAAACCCTATCTCATACATGGTGGCCCTTTCTCAGTAGAGTATTTTTCTCAAGGTCAAAAACGGAAAATAATTTGAATTTAGGGTTTCCTTTAGGCTTCATCTATTCCTCATGCCCTAATTCGAAAGTGTTTTTTTCATTTAAAAATAATGACTTAGTGTTATGTCTTATGCATGCCTTAGGTCACGCATCTTAGAGGCCTCCCTATTATGATTTTGCCTAAGTCTTTAGGCTTGTTGATGAATTTTTTTTATAGCTTAAGGATTTAGGGTTTTGGGTCAATAATGCGTTAGTGAAAAAATGAATAATGATAAATGCCTTAGGTTTTGTTTGATTTTTGACAGAAATCAATTGAAACACAAATGAGAATTTACTTATGCATTAAGTAAAGCTTTTATCATTTAGGTTTTATTTTACGATTGATTTTAAAGAAATCAATTAAATTATTGATAGGAGATTGCATTATTTTTATGATTTTTTCTAAGAAAAATCAATTTGTATTGGAGAGATAAGTTTTTTTTTTTGCAAAATATTTTCTAACTATTTAATTGCAAAAATAATCAAATTGTGAGAGTATTCAATCTGTAAATCATTGTAAAGAAAGAATAAAGTAATATTTTATAAATTGTTTTATTTCTTTGTTGTTTTTAGCAGATTAGTGATTGATCTTCTCTCTTGGTTGGATTTGAGCTTCTTGGTGAAGAGATAAGGTGTTTTTTTCTTTTAAAGCAAAGCAGGTCTATTTTTAGGAGCTTTTCAGTATGTACATGAAAAAAGTGTGACTTTTCCACTTTTGTGCCACCTTTTTGGGCAATTTTATATGCTTTTCCTTGAGCTTTCTTCTTGAGCTCAGATTAGGGTTGTTGGGGTATATCTTAGAGAAAAAATTAGTTTCTTTCTAGGTTTATATTATTGTTTCTTGCTCTGATACACATTCTAAGAGCTTGTAAACTTTTTGTACTTTGTTTTAGACTTTGGCATACTCCTTCATTTCAATAAAAGCAACATTCATATATCCAATTTTTGTCTCTATTTGTAGTTTTAGTATGATGTCTACATTGTGATTCTATTTACAGATTCTTTTCATGTCCTATCAGTAGATCATTGATACAAAAAGTTTATTTAATGTAGGTTGCATGTTGTGTTTAAGTCTAAATCTTCATGCAAATCAATTATTACTGGGTGTTCATTAGAGATTTTGAATTCATTGTTGTTTTCTGAAGACTATTTGTGGGTAGAATATCAAAGTCACCATTAAGTTTTGGAGTCATATTAGATAATTTTTATGTTTTAGTCATATTTTCTATCCTTTTTCCCAGAAAGTCACTTAGAATAGGATTCATCAATCGGAGAACTAGCTCACTCTAGAGTTTCCTTCTTCATTCAGATCACCCACATCTGAAGAACGTTTCCATGTTTCAATAGATAGTTTGATTTCTGCAAATCTAACAAAGGGTGCATATCTGATTGATAACAACAACATTTAATGCATTCTTTACTACAACTAGGATAGATTTGGTGTTCTAAAAAGCTACAAATTTCAAGAATTTGAGGGAAACTCATTTCCTATTTTTGCCACAAATATCTCCATTTGTTAGTTTCTTTAAGGTGTAAGGTAAAATGATGCATTATTTAAAACCCTCTCAATTGTGAGGTACACCTCTAGTAGGATCAATTACAAAGAAGGTACCAAATTTTGGCTTGTTGAGTGAGATCTAATAAAAAAACTATGTTTTATTTAATTTATTACACAAAATCACAAAATTCATTGCTCCAGGATTCCCCATTTGTATGCAATGAATTTTCACTATTTTGTTAGAAGGAGAAATTAAAAATTTTCCTATTTCCTAATGTTTTAAAATGATTATATTTAAAACATTTTAAAATGTTTTAAATAATTTGAGGACATAATATTCTAGCATCTTTAAATTCTTTTATAAAGAAACTTTAATTCTCAATTTCATTAGGCAAAGGAATGAAGGTAAAAGTGATAAAGTTTGCATTAAATTTTCTACTAATGCACAACGTACTTTTAAAAGTCCTAAGTATGATAAAAAATGAGATAGTTTTACCTTGTGTGATGGATTATGGAGGCTAGATCTATTAAATGCAAAACAAACACCAAAACACATCACAATTTTATAGTGTGCAAGTTAATGTAAAAATAAGATGGTGTTGTATTATGCGCTAGGCATCTTATTGGCTCATTTTGGATGTATTTGGTAAACACAACTCATTAAAGGTTTTAAATGGCACATGTAGTTTTAAGAGTTAAGAAGTTGTATGTTTCCATCACACATTGTATAAAGGCAAGTTGTTTTGTGCTTAATATTTGTGATGCATTTTTGCCAATCAATGGAATTTAAATTTTCCACATGGAGGAACATATTTAGGTATTGTTCAGTGTTGTAAATCATTAAAATAAATGACTTTCATCTTTATGGTGATCTAACAACCATTTATATTGCTTGAGAAGCATTTTTAGAAAAAAATTAGATCTTTTGAGTGTCTCATATGTGGGAGTAAATGGTGACTCCCCAACACCCCCTGGAACAATTGCTAGAACAAAATAACTTCCATAAGAGAGAAATGAAAGAAATATTGCTTCAACAATGCAAAATTGAATAATGGTTGAATATGCTTCAATAAGCTTGAATGCATTTATGTACATGAGATGTCTTGCTTATAAAGGCAAGGTAGACAGATAGAATTAGACAAGATAATGACAAGTGTCTTAATCCTATGACATGAGACAACTAACAAACTAACTACCTAGGAATCAAACAATACTTAAAGCTAGATAAGATAAGTTTTAGAAAAGACAACTAAGACTTCTAGAAAGAATCTTATATCCTAAGTAAACTTAACATGTGAATATGTCCCCTAATTACCTAGTGAATGAATTAGCTAGGCACAAGACATTAATTCACACCAACAACCCCCCTTAAATGCAACTTAGGGAGAAGATTATTATGCAAACCATGATGAAAAGTATGGGTCCTAGCTACAAGGCCATGTTAGGTACACATTTAAAATGCAAATTCAATAAATCTCTCACAAGTGGAGAAAAGGAGAAAATGGGAAGTGGGACAAAAATCCTCTCCGAAAGAGAGAAAATAAACAAACAAAATAAAGAAAACATGATGTATGAAGTACTCAATGATACCCCCCAAGGACTACATCCATCATGTATATACAATCAATGGCCCCCCATAAGAGTGAAAAAGAGAGACAAGATATCTTCCCCACAATGAAGAAGCTCCAATGCTGATGAAGAATTCCTGAAAAAAGAAAAAGATAATCCAATGTCTACAAGAAACACATCTTCCCTTAAGAAGAAACGAATCCATAAGCTGATGAAGAAGCCACTCCATATCCAATTGAAATGAGGAAGAATGAATGATCAACATATATTCCTTTGAATATTGAGTAGGAGTCTCCAAGTTTAAATGAGCCACAAAATAATCATGGTCAAACTCAACCAAGAAACATAAAAATCAAGTGAAGGAGGAGACTCATGAATGTCAATCTCTAAAGACAAAGTAGATGGTATAACAGTTGTGTTGAAACTTTCATCAAATAGGAGAGAAACTCCCTCAAGTGTGTCATCCAAATCTATAGTATGAGACTCCATGAACAAGTCTTAAATACCTGTCAAATACTCATACCACAAAGCAAGATCTAGAAAAATATGATCATCCTACTAAATAGAAGCATCGATTGTTGAAGAAGCAGGAGGTGGAGGAGTAGGAATCTTAGCACTGGTCTCTAGAATACCAAGGTGTAGATGACCAAACTTATCCTCACACATTTGGCTCACACTCAATGGAGCGTGTGATGCATTCAAATGAACATTATCTTTTGAATCAGAATGTGAAAAGGGATACACACGAGATGAATGATCAACCATCCTAATAGCAACAATATCCCTAGTCTCCAAGTCCCTTATGTACACTCTATCTGGAGTGAAAACGATTTTACCTCAACCCCTATGAGTAATTTGATAAACAAAAAGGAGATTAGTGGACAAGGAAGGAACACAAAGAACATCATTAAAAGTCCCTTTCCCCATTTCAATAGAAACCTTCCCACTTACCTTCATATAGGTATTGTTACCCATCAATATATGAGGTGAATTAAAAGGCTCAACAGAAGAGAACATTTCCATAGAAGATGCCACATGATGAGATACCCCTGAATCAAGAAGCCATCTATTAGATTCAGAACTTGTAGATGCCAAGAGTGCTTTCCCTTGCATCTTGTTCAAACCTATTGTATACCTTGCCTTCTCTAACTGAGATGATGATGAGGGGGATGTTGATTGAGATGTTCAAGAAGTAGAAGAAACTGATGAGGCCAATTGAATGTTATTCTTTTGAAGGTGTGTGAGTTCATCAATATTTTTATTATAACATCTATTCTCATCATGTCCTAACCTTTTGGAATATGCACATTTGAACATCTTCTTTTTAGATGATTCCTCTTTAGAAGATTGATCTGTAAATGGATATATGACTTTAACTGCATTAAGTGAATGCTCATGAATGTTAACTGTGAACATAATTCAATGCCTTAAACCTAATTCAAAGATCTTGAAAAGACATTAAAGAGTTGGAGTAACAAAAATAATAAACTAGGAAGGAGAAATAATAAACTAGGAAGGAGAATTATAAGACAAAAAGAAGAGGAGAGGAGAAGACACGGTCTTGATAACGGAGTTCGTCCAAGTAGGACTACATCTCCGGGTCCATCTCAATTGAGTGACCATTCCATTAACAATGCCCTAGATGCTTCAGTACAAATTCTGAGAAGAAGAGCTTTCAACCTGAAATAGAAAGTTGTAACAAAAATTTGAACTCCATCACCTCCCAAAAGGTCTACAAAGGCTTACAAATAGAGAAAAATTACAACATAAAAATCTGCAACAGAAAAGTCTACACAACTCTCATAATCTTCCCAGAATATTCTGCACCATCTGGCTTACTCCTCTTCAAGAAAAATTCACCAATTCTTCTCCTCCCTTAACAAAGGCTCACATAAGGAATTTTTATAGGTTTTACTCATCCACTCTCAAACAAAAGAGCATTAACTCCAAGATCCAAAATAATAGGATCTCAAACCAACTCAAAGGAATAAAATGGAAAAAGTCTCAAAACCACCCAAAGACTCTCAACCATTCCCATGAGACTCTCAACCTCTAATTGAGAATTAGAAAATTGGTTGTGAGGTGGCTTCTCACATAAAACCAATTTCTAAAATTACAAATTAATGAATAATACATGAGTCAATTTTCCACTCACCAGTATTAATCATTTTACATTTAAAAATGAATAAATGCATGAGTTTATTCAAAGCTCATTTTAAGCATAATAAAATGCATGAGCATCTCACTTAAAGCATTAATCACATAAATGAAAAATGCATGAGACTTATCCCACTTACAACATTAATAAAAAATGTGTGAGATTATAAAACCCATCAAAGCATAAATTCACCAATTTCCCTCTTTGTCACCAAACCTCAAGTTCATCATAATGAGAAAAGTAAAGTTCCTTTTCGTGTGGAGATCATCCCGGATCAAAGATGGTGTAGACTCAAGAGTGTTATGTGAACGAGAATCTTTAGCTTGCTCATTAGACTTGAAATCCTTGTTTTTGCTTCTTACCTTTTCCACTTGAAGCCTTTGTATCCTTTGCAAGAAGAGCATGAGATGTAGAAGACTTCAATGTACCCATGTGAACTAACTTTACTTGTTCTCTTGTCAATTGCACTAAAAATTCATTAAGAGAAGGCATTTTTTGTGCATTTCAAAGGGCATCCATTGTAGCATAGAATGTATAAAAAAACACTAAACAATTAGGAACAAGCTTAGCAAGAATAGAAAGAATCAACTATTCATCCTCTTTAGTGACCCCACAATTAGATAACTACAATCTAAGAGAATTGAGATTAGAAAATTATTGGATATTATCAAAGTATGATGGATTAAGACCCATTAGTTCATTCTCCAACTTAAATTTACTCATCTTGGCTTACCAAAGAGACTCTCTAAAGTAATCAAAACTTGACTAGGATGTGTGCAAGATGCAATATGATATCTAAGATCTAGAGAAATGGAAAAAAGAAGAATACTGAGAGCTTCATCCCTTCTATCAAACCATTTCCTTCTTTTTGTAGCTCGATTGGGTTCTAGATCTTGGCCATAGGTGATTCTTTGCAACTTTATTTTAACAATAACATCCCCATTTGTGATTTCCACTCATGTTAGTTATTGGGGTTAGAAGTATAACTTTTGGAAAATCCATGATGCAATAAGATATTACAAGAGAGGAACAACAATTTCCCTTCACAATACAAGAAATTAACCAATTTGTCCCAAATAAATTTACACTTTTTTAAAAATTTACAACAATGTATCCCAAACTACCAAATCAGCTACAAACTAAAAAACTAAAACTCTAGAAACAAATTTGCAAAAAGTGCATGAGTAGAACTAAAGTGCTCCTAAATACATTCCTAATGCCACGAATTTGGGGAAAAATAGAGTCTAAAGGAAAAAGATACAAGCTCATAGGTGA
>VDFB02379711.1:22580713-22788285 GCA_007258455.2 Sequoia sempervirens | reverse complement strand
AAAAGTTACCCAAAAATTAGAAACCTACCCATAAATAGAGATCCTTTTTTGTTTGGAGCCAAAACAACATTCAAATTTGAGTTTAGGTGGTTTGGTGCCGAAAAATTACAACTTGAAGTTCAAATTTCAAAAGAACATTTGCAATTGTATCTTCTAGAAAGTGTGCCAACTTCCCGGGGCCATAACTTTTGATCTGGGGCTCCGATTCGCGAACCGTTTGAACCGTTGGAAAGCTCTCGAAGTCAAGAACGAGCTCAAAATTGCTACACCAATTTTGGAAAGTTTTGGGTCCATTCTGAAAGCTCTAAGTGCCTCAAATCCAACTCAAAAGATTTTCAGGTGCAAATATGAGAAACTAAAACTGCACTATCTTTCAACCTGTGAATAGAAAAATAAAACCATAAATTGAGAATTTCATTATGACTTAAAAGGGTATCAAAATGTAAAAACATCTAAAAAATGATAAACTTGAAATTTAATCCATTTTGGGTGATGCAAGATTGCCCCTTACACCACTGGATGCTCCTCAAGATCAATAATTTAAAATTTTCACATATTACATTCCTAACTACATTATGTTTATAATGTTTATAATGTTTAGTCACATATTTATGCTAGCAATCTGACTTCCAATATATGTTCTTAATTATTTTTATTTATATATAAAATAAAAGAATATTTTTATGTTTAATTAATTTTAAAATGATATTTAAATTATTTGAATTGTATTTAAATTTAATTTTTTAATTATTTTATATTTTATATTATTTTCATAATTTTGATTTGAATGTGGATTTGTATTTATAGTTAATAATATTATTTTAAAAATGTTAATATTATCTCTTTAAATTATTTGTATGTCTATTACAAATTTATATTTTTCTTTAAATATTTTTTATATTTAACAATCTATTTAAAAGAGACTTATTATTTGAATGTGCTTGTACTTAATTTTTAATTATTTTTATATTTAATATATTTTTATAATTTTGATTTGAATTGTGTTTGTATTTATAATCAATAATATTATTTAAAAATACTAATATTGTCTTTAAATTATTTGTATTTGTATGTTTACTATAAATTTGTATTCTTCTTTAAATAATTTTTTATGTTTGACAAATCAAGTCTTAAAAATAATTTTTATAATATTCAATTTAAATTGTATTTAATATCTATCTTTTTTTTTTGTAATTTATTATATGTTGACTAAAATATTACATTCCTAACTGATTATTTAAATGTTTAATAATAATTTTGGAAAAATAATTTAAATTTAGTCACATATTGCATTCCTAACTAAATTATTTATATGCTTACTATAAAATGATTTCTCCTCTTAATAATTTTTAAAAGTGACATAAAACTGGTTCTATAAACTATTTTAATTTACTTTTGAGTGCTTACACTACTCTTTAAATTATTATTTTATTTTCTTTTTTTAGAAGCTTGTGTCTTTATTTAAATTATTTATATGTTTAATAATTTTTTAATTGATGTAAACCTAGTCTTACCCTTGTTTAAATTGTGAAAATGTTTTTCAATCTCTATTACTCTAGCTTAAAGTTGCAATCCTTGAGAGTGATAACTTTAAAACCTCATCCATCTCAATAGAACATTTTATACAAATAAAAATAAAAATTCATCTTTTGATGATTTAACAACTTCTTTTAGATTTTTGAAGAAGAAATGTGGGGGTAGAGTTTTGATACTTAAAAATTGTTTCTTTTTTGTTGGAAGTATGCACAATTTAATCAAAGGTAAAATAAACTATATCCATTTCTTTAGAATTTTGTTGAAAACATTTTTAGTATAATAAACTTTAGAGGCAAAGAAATACCCACAATATAAAGAAAGTTAGAAGAAATCATGCCCATTTGTGTAGAATTTTGTTGAAAATATTTATGATATGAAAAATATCAAAGGCAAAGAATAACCATAATATAAAGAAAGGTAGAAGAAACTATGCCCATTCCTCTAGAATTTTGTTAAAAAAATTTGTAGAATAAGAAAAACTAATGACAATCATCTACGTTGTTATGTAAATAATTAAACATATAAATAATTTAAATAAAGACACAAGCTCTTAAAAAGAAAATAAAATAATAATTTAAAGAGCAGTGTAACCACTCAAAAGTAAATTAAAATAGTTTATAGAACCACTTTTATGTCACTTTTAAAAATTATTAAGAGGATAAATCATTTTATAGTAAGCATATAAATAATGTAGTTAGGAATGTAATATGTGACTAAATTTAAATTATTTTTTCAAAATTATTAAACATTTGAATAATCAGTTAGAAATGTAATATTTTAGTCAACATATAAATAAATTATTAAAAAAAATAGACATTAAATACAGTTTAAATTATTTTTAAGACTATTTTAAAAGATTTGTCAAACATAAAAAATATTTAAAGAAGAATATAAATTTGTAGTAAACATACAAATACAAATAATTTAAATACAATATTAATATTTTTTAAAATACTATTATTAATTATAAATACAAACACAACTCAAATCAAAATTATAAATAAATATATTAAATATAAAAATAATTAAAAAATTAAATACAAGCACAATTCAAATAATAAGTCTCTTTTAAATGATTGCTAAATATAAAAAATATTTAAAGAAAAATAAAAATTTGCAATAAACATATAAATAATTTAAAGATAATATTAACATTTTAAAAATAATATTATTAACTGTAAATACAAATACACATTCAAATCAAAATTATGAAAATAATATTAAATATAAAAATAATTAAAAAATTAAATCTAAATACAATTCAAATAATTTAAATCATTTTCAAAATTATTAAACATAATTTCTCTTTGATTTTTCCTTCGGTGGGGGTTTCTCTTGCTTCATGTTTATTCCTTCTTTCTTATGTGTTATCCTTCATTTTTTTGTCTTTTGCTAATTTTGGTTTTTAATACTTTGTGTTTTTTTTTTTTTTTTGGTTTTCTTTTCTTTCCTCGTTTTTGGCTTTTGATTATATATATAGACACACACATATATACATATACATATACATATGTTATGTATGTATGATTATGTATATATGCTTGTAGGTTGTGTGTATATATATACACACTTTATTTTGGTGTTTTCTTAGTTTTGATTTTTTGTTTTTTGTTTGTGTGTTTCTTTTCATGATTTATTGTTTTGTTTTAAACTTATATATATATATATATATATTTATATTCCTCTTTTTATTGTGTTTTTCAAGTCTTTTCCTTTTAGTTTTGGTTATTGGTTTGTTTCTTGATTTATTGAGTGGTATTTAAATTTATTTTCCTCTTTTTTACTCTTGGTTTCCAAATTAATTTTTTAGTCCTTTCTTTTTCACTTCATTTCCTTATTTCTCTTATTTTTCTTTCTTTATTTTTGAGTGTTCTAAGTTTTTAATTTTCTCTTTTAGTTTTTGTTTGTGTGTTTCTTTTCGTGATTTATTGTTCTGTTTTAGACTTATATATATATATAAAACTCTCTTTTTATTGAGTTTTTCATTTTTTTCCTTTTAGTGTTGGTTATTTGGTTGTTTCTTGATTTTTTGATCTGTATTAAAACGTTTTTTCCTTTCTTCTCTTGGTTTCCAATTTATTTTTTATTTTTATTTTTTAGTTTTTTCACTTCATTTCCTTATTCCTCATTTTTTTCATTTTTTTCTTTTCTTTTATTTTATCATTTATTGGTGGTCTCAATTATTGAGTCACACCTTTTGGTTTTCTTGTTCTCTTTCTTTCAATTCTTTTATTTTTTAATGTCTTGTTTTCTTTCTTTCAATTCTTTTATTTTTTAATTTTTTAATTTCTTGGTTGTCTTGGCCCACGTGTATCTTCCCCCTCTCACCTCTTGGTCTTTTTAAGATTGGTCTAGGTCTGCAATTGCCCAATTTTTTCTCTTGTTGCTCTCAGCTCTCATCCTGATGATGGATCACGGAGTGTGATCCGAAACGTTGATGCAAAAAATTCACACACAATCGAATCCAGAAATCACTCCAATAACAATATAAAAAATATTCTTTTATTTTATATATAAAAAATAATAATTAATAACATATATTCAAAGTCAGATTGTAGCTTAAATATGTGACTAAACATTATAAACATAATGTAGTTAGGAATGTAATATGTGAAAAAAATTAAATTATTTTTCTAAAATTATTAAACATTTAAATAATCAGTTAGGAATGTAATATTTTAGTCAACATACAAATAAATTATATAAAAAATAGACATTAAATACAATTTAGAAATAGTATTTAGAATTATTGCAAGGTAGTTTATAATAGTAAATATAAATTAGAAATATTGTAAGTAGTTTATAATAGTAAATATAAATAATATTCACTTAGATTGCCAGCTTAAATATTAGGTAGACACTTATAACTAGTTTAAAATTAGGAATACTATTAAAAATATTATTAAAAATCAAATTTAAATAATTTCTAAATACTATTCCTAAGTCTAGAAACCCAAACGCACTAATAGTAATATTTGCAAATAACCATACTGTATATACTTATTCGTCCATTGTACGTGTGCTCCAGAATAAAAAATATGAAATACAGAGGTTGTCAGGTACTTGTTTTAATCATATGCTATGCAACATGAAGTGGCACATCCATGGCCTAGTGCGTTCCTGGGGCTGGATAGCCGCTACCCCAGAGTATAGTCAGAAACCCTATTGAAGAAATGGATGCAAACAAAAGTACACTACAGGGATGAAGATTTGACTGCGACCAAGGATAATGGATACCAGTCGAATTGACAGTTGAGATAAGTCAATGGAGAATGTTATTCTTCCCACAGAATTTTTAAAATGTTTTTCCCAAAATATTTGCAAATCTTTTTCCCAAAACACAATAAATTTTCCCTAAATTTATAGATAAATCATAGAATTTTTTTTGCAAAATTTTTCTTTTTGTGAAAAATAGAATAATTGTACCACTCAGGAGGTTGTTTGGGAAAGCAAATTTTTCCTCAAAAATAACTTTACCCAAAATTGATGAATTTATAGTTAAAATTCATCGTGGCCAGCTAATCTCAATGGTGAGGTTCTTGAAACCCCAATCTACACCCAACAAAATATTCAAGCCAAAATAAAATCTTGATATTTGGGAAGGAATCTGCAACACCTAGAGCTCTGAAACCATGTGGGAGTAAATGGTGACTCCCCAAAACCCCCACGAATAGTTACTAGACCAAAACAACTTCCAAAAGAGAGAGAATGGCTAGAAAACTTGCTTCAACAATGCAAAATTGAATAATGGTTGAATGTGTTTCAATAAGTTGGATGTAAATGTACATAAGATGCCTTGCTTATAAAGGAAATGTAGAGAGATAGGATTAGATAAGATCATGAAAAGTGTCTTAATCCTATGACATGAGACAACTAACAAGCTAACTACTTAGGAATCAAGCAATACTAGCTAGATAAGTTCTAGAAAATCTAACTAAGACTTCTAGAAAGAATCTTATATCCTAAGTAAACTTAGCATGTGAATATGTCCCCTAATTACCTAGTGAATGAATTAGTTAGGTACAAGAAATTAATTCCAACCAAAATGATAGTGATAAAAATTGCCCAACATCTCATTATCACAACCTCCAACTTCTTGGGCTACATTCTTTGAGTTGTTTGCTTTCTTTTTAAACTTCAAAATGTTTCAAAATAGCTAAAAGGAGAAGCATTCATGATAGTGATTTTACTAGTAAATAGGGATCTTGTATAGGCTGCAACTAGAGCTTCTCGCCTTCCAAAACTTTCCTTGAGAATTTCTTGTGCGTTGGGAGAAAAATAAAAAAAATGTTATGACCACTTTTGAAGCATTAGGAAAGTTAAAAATGTCTAGAAACCATTGAAAATGACCTTCACTTGGTTTACCAATTGAGATTCAAGGAAAAATGAATTAAATGTATAGCCATGGTAGGTTTTATGTGCAATTGGAATGATTGTCTTATCAGGAAAAAGTAAGTTATAGTGGGAGTGAGATACTTGCAGATAACATGTACAGGTAAAAAGACTACATGTCATCTATTTGAAAAATGTCAAACCAATTAGAAAGACAAATGAAGGCTCCAAATATTAAATACATGGTTAAAATGCATGACTAAAATCATGTATTGAAATGTTTGTAGTAAAGGTAAATGCATATGAGTAGGAAATTTTACCTACAGGACAAAGTGGCAATTGGGTAAGTGGGTTTTGACCTAAGGGTTAATATTTTTCACTTGCAAAGTGAACTATAGTTGGAAAATGGGTTTTTACATGTAGGTGGAAAGGTTGCATGGGATTTCTAGGTTGAAAAAGACACAAAATTTAGTTGCAAAAGAAGAGGGAAAATGATGAGTGAAGAAGCATTTTCCTGAAGCTAGTTAGTTGTAGATCTAAGGGAGCTGAATGTGCCAAGTGTCAACTTTGGAATCCATCTAAATTTTCTTCTCTTTATAATGTGTTATCTTCTTCATTCTAGGGGTTCCAATTTCTAGGTTTAGGGTAAATTGTAATTTTGTATAGGGATTGTCTCTAGAATCAAGATTTCTTCAAATTTCAAAGTTGAATGCTATAATATATTTTTTAATGGCAAGCAAATCAGTCTACAACTTGGGATGAGCTATGTCATACTATAATGTCTCCAGAATGTATGTAGTATCTTTTTAATCAAATTAATCAAGGATTATAATTATTTATATTACACATTTGCTGCAAGAAGTATTTGGTTGATGGCTCTTGTTTAAGGAGCAGGTTAAAGTGTGCTCTCAATTAAATTCTAAACATATTGTGCTGCATTCAGGATCTCTAAGAATGTTACAAATATGTCCTAAAGATACCTCATTATTCTAAGGAAATAATGGTTTAGTGTTCACTAGTTTTGTGTTCATACTATTACAAGATACATTATTTCATCTTGACTCTATCATGGACAAGGAATTGGTTTAGTATGTTTCTTTTGTGTAAACCTTGGAAGGAATCACCATTGAAAAACTTAAATAATCTTTCTCATTTCAAATTTAACTTATTTTTGTTTTTCTGTATCTTCATGGAGATTAAAGAACACAAAGGTTATGCTTGGGAATGATCAGGTTGTAACTCCTTTGTGTAATAGAGATGAATATTTTTCTTAATTTATCTACTCTTAGTATTGATCCAAGGTGTAAAGGGATCCTACCTAAATGTAATTTTCTTGTACAACACCCTTTATACATTCATCTGAGAACCATCCACATGTTAGAATTTTGTAATGTGTTGTTTAGTGCAAGCTTTATCATATTTTGAATTCTTTAAATAGTAACACCCTCTTCAGTCTTGTGGAGTTCAAAGTATAGAAGGTTGGTTATAGCCTTGTTCATTAGCCTTTCTTATTCTTGGTGTGATTATAGTGCAAGATATTTTTCTGAACCTATTGCTCCCTTAGTTTAGGCATTGCAATTTTCCTTAGGGTTAGGGGCTGTAAGAAAAATCACCAACAAAATATGAACTTTCTTATTTAATATGGGAAGAAATCTCATTGATAATTGCATAGTGATATTTATAGTTTAGTGATAGCCTATACATTTGGTTTTATCATGCTCTTCTTTAATCCTATGAAACCACTCTTAGGTCTTTGAGTAATTTTATTTTATCATGAAGGAGATCTGGAGTTTGGTATGTTTATGGTAAATATAGGTCAAGGGATTTATTCTCATGTTTTTATAACCATTCATGTATTTTAACCTCAAACATTCTCATCTTACCATCATCATATATCGGTTGTAATCTCATTGTCATGGATTCTTTTGTTGTAGATCAAGGATTTGATTTTCCTCTTGGCTTGTTAATTACCTTAATTCATGTATTGGTCTTCAAACAATGAGGTTTTTGGTTAATTATTTATTTATTTATTATAAGAAACTTACTGTTATGGTCTATACTGCACAATACCGATAATTATTGTTTGATTGGGTTTTAAACTAGTTGTTAGAAGCTCAACCTTATTTAGGTCTACAAACAAAGGAAACAAATGTTAGTTAACATCAAGATTATGTGGGTCTACAAATAAATTAAATTACTATTAAGTCATTGTCAATCTTATATAGGTCTATATACCCAAGAAACTCTTGTTTCAATTAATAAGAATATTGCCAAAGCTTAAACTTTGTTTCAATATCTAAATTTTGATGTTTTAGCTATATAAAGGTCATTGCTTGGGAAAATGAATAAAGGCTTACCTTAGATACTTGTATATCTTGGACCAACTATATAAAGACCATTTCATTTAATTTGAGGTCAAAACAAGGAATATGTGGTGTGTATCATGACTATTCTATATAATAACAAAAAGGATAAATATTGGATTATTAAGGAGATTTAGATAGCACATCTAACTTGTTAATTTGAAGAATAAGTTATAGATTCAATCCCCTTTTAACTATTGAGCTAAATGTATGAAATAATCACTTGTTTGTTGAAAATTTTCTATCAAACTCTTCTTTTCATGTCATGTAATTATCAATCATAGATTCTTCTATGAACTATTCTCTATGTTTTGCAATTTTATTCAAACATTTTCTAGGTTTTTTCCCCTAGATTCTCCCACTATCCAAAACATTTTGAATTTTAAAATTTCATCAATAAATGAGAAATTTATCACAATTTTACTAAAAAATTGTTAGTTTGATTTACAATTATACAATAATAAATAAATGTTTCCATAAAGGTAATTTTAAATAATAATAAGAAGAATGTAATATTAGCATTACCATTATATTAGTGAAATATAATGATATAAAGATGAGATTTGTTTTTCAATTGAAATCCAAATTTAATAGTTACGTAATAGTATAAATATGCACCTCATATTTTCAAACTAAACTCTAATGGTTAAACATTCAAAGCATTAAATTTAGTTATAATTGTATGAAATGAAATTATTTTTAAACTTATTTAATCAATTTGCATGGAAAAAAGTATGATGATACATGAATTTTTTGCTTTTTCTAAATTAGAGATTTGCACATGTCAATTATTTATCTACTACCATAGGGAAAGATTGAATTGATGGAAGGTGTAAATTTAATCATCTGCATGAAAGGATAAGATTTTTCATTTAATTAATATTATAGACATTGAAAATATACTGATTTACATCGTGCATCTGATCCCGACTTACTAACATCGTTTCTTCCTAAATCATCCTTCGGTCTAACTGTTTAATCAAATTCCCTTATCTGATTAAATTCATCAATATTTTTCTCTTAAATTAAATAAATCATTTGGTCTAATTAAGTCACTCTCTTTTGTTAATTAAATCAATTCATTTGATCTAATTATCCCTATTTAATTAAATAATCAATTTATTTGATTAAATCTCTAAAGTCTATTTGTTAAATTAAATAAATTAAAACCTTATTTGATTTAATCTAATACCATCCCTTTTAATTAAATAAATCAAAATATTTGTTTAATTAGCCCCTTTTCACATTCCTCTTTTATCTGATTTAAATAAATCCATAAATCTAAATCAAATAAGTCACATCAACTAGTCTCTCTCATTAAATTAATTAACCTTTGATTAATTTAGTCTAATATCATGTCACATCCTCTAGCTAATGCAAGTTTCACATGAAAATAGATTTAATTCATTTATTAAATCCCCATTTTCCTCACAAGGCATCTCTTTGGAATATTCTCTCAATTTAAATTCAAAAATTTCAAGTCAACATGTACATCCAACAAGGCATTTAAAACCTCTTACATGTCTTTTTCCTTGAGCCAAGTGGCATTTATTGCATTTTCCCTTCCCTCTTACATGTCATTTCAACAAATTTGAATTTCAAATATTGGCATTTATTGGAAAAAACCCCAAATCTTGCACATCCATCATCCATTCATAGCTTGACAAGTGGCACCATATCATTGGATGAATGTTAGTCCCACATTGCTCAAATTTGGACATTCATCCATCTTGAAATCTTATAAATGAAGAGCTCCTCTCCTCATTTTGATCATCTACAAACATTGCAAAGTTACCATGCTCAAATATCTCTTGAAGTTTAACCATTATCATTAAATCATAGCTAGGTTATTGCAGATTTGGCTTTGAGTCTCCATCATTCATCATCAAAAGTGGATCACATCTCTTCACCAAGTCTACATTCGAAGCTTGCAATCATAGGAATTGGGAAAGGGCCAAATTTCCACATCAATTTGGTACCAATTCCCCCATGGGATCAAGTGTTTGCTATTTAAATTAGGATTTCATCTTTATTTCATCTTTTGTATTGTGTTCTTGCATATTTTCGTTCCTAGTTTGAATTGTAAATGGATTCCATGGGGAATCCTTGTTTATGCCTGCAAAATCTAACTTAAGGTGTTTGTTGTCTTTATTTTGTAGGCACAATAGATTGGGATTCACAACTATGATCCTTGTATAAGTTATCATATTCAATGAGTGCTTTCTTACTATGATTATTATGTATGTTACTATATTCATAAGTGTTTTTGGAAATTTTACCCTCTCGGATGGGTGTTGAATATGGACTATTAGGGAGCATAGAGTTTTTTTTCTTGTTTTACTCAGATTAGTTGTATATGACTATATGCTTGTCCAAGAAATTGTAGACCATTGAAATAGATGAATTTATTATATATTTTTTCTCTATGTCATATCCTAGTATCAATCATAGCATGTTCTAGTATGATATAAATGCATGTAGATATACTATGCATGCATTAGATTCCATCCTATTCATTGATATATTTTTCTAAGAATATCATGTAGGGTTAGTGGTTCTTTATATAAAGAATAACTCTTTTGGGAAGTGTAAGCTTTGTGGTTGGGTGAAAAAAACACCTGGACTACATTCTCATCTACCGATTTGTAGATGACTGTGAGAGAGTTGATGCTGGTCAAAAACTTTCCTATTTGCACTTCCACACAAATATTATCTTTTTATTGGCATATGTAAGACCCCATCTCATGTTGCCATGTTGATCTTGTTAGTCATTGGTGGTTTATGTCTTACATTTTATGTTCTTTTATGTTACACTTGAGTGTTGGTTATTCCTATATAATGAAGATGTTCATATCCTTGATTATCCTATCTAACTACTTGTTGTTGTGATTTCTTATGATAGCCAGATTTATCCCTTTTCTTATCTACATAAGTATGCAATGATTGAGATGTTTAGTTATTGGAAATATCATTATGAATATTAAGTGGATATATTGTGTTAGATGATTATATGTATTCTACATGTGAGTAGGTGTGAATATAAAGGTAATGATTGATATTCAATGTTTACTTGTTATAGGTTAAATAGATTTTCTGATATAAGTGGCTATATTTTGATAATAAATAGTATGATCAATTATTGCTTGACTCTAAAAGGTATTATGCAAGTGGGTATGTGCAGGATCATGATGGGCCAAAAAATGGTGATATGATGGGTATGTGGCTGATGACTTTTTTTCACCCAAAATTGATGAAATGAAAAGCATTTTTAAAGGAGATTCTCAAATTTTCACCAATATAAATTATGCTTTACTTTGAATTTAATAAATAATTATTATTCATTTTCTATTTGAATTATGACTAAAGTCCTGATTGATAGGCTGATTGAAAAACATCTATAGATTTCAAACAAGATCACATTTTTGAAACTGAAACATGTGTCACATTCTATGCTTCACATACTGTAGGATTAAAAAAAAAATGAATTTCATGAACTTTTGACCAAGTTAAGGTGGTCGACATCTCGAGTTTTATATTTTAAAATTTGTAATAAAAATCATAATTAATTATTTACTTGGAAAAAATTACAAAAAAATATGCATCAGCATTGGGACATGAGTCCTCTACTTATATCTAAAATATTATAAAAAATTTTATCATTTTATTGTGGTTAGGTGGTCAAACAGACACCTACTTTTATTTTTCCCTAAAATTTAAGTACTACTACATTGAAATTTAAAATTTCCACCAAATAGATTTAAAAAAACCTAGTAGTTTAGAAACAACATTCAATTTGCTACAAATTATATTCTTACATATTTTTGAAATAATATAAATAAATTATTCAATTTTTTATGTCAAGTTGCCTAACTCTGATTTTTCTGAATTTTTCGCCACTTAAGGGCCTGTTTTTTCCATGATGATCATGCACATACCCAAGTAGGAAAAGTTAAATTATATGTAGTTGTGAAGATTAGTGTATTTAATTATCTAGTCAATTATTATTCTTTGAATATTCTTTTTCATATTATTATTTTTTAATTATTATTAATCATGAGTAATACTGGCACCTTTTTTTGGTTGAGTAAAATTGGCCAATGTCAATCAAGGGGTCGCATAGCTACTTTCTTTATGCTATTCTTGTGAATTTCTAGTTTGTTAAGGGCATGAAATTTAACCTTGTTTTCTATGGTAGGGTTTGTGTGTATGCAAAAAAAGACTATGAATCCCTTGAGTCACCTTTTTAATTTGACTACTTATTTAATGTTTTATGAAGTCCTTAATTGGTTTTATTTGTTCAAAAAATTTCCTAGTTTGTAGGTTTATAGGCTAGGGGTATTTTTATCCTATAAAACCCCTTTAATAGAGTTGGGAACCCAGTCTAATTACCTAGTTATGAAAAGTTTAGAATATTGGAGTTGGTTGGGTGGTTGGAAAGCTCTGAAAAGGTGGTTTCCTATCCCTTTCTATTTATTTTTTCTCCTTGTGAAGAGAAGGGGCCTCTCTCTATGCCTTGACTTCTCTCATTTGATTTTTCTTTGCTCTTGTCTCTTGGTTGCTTTCTCATTTGAGAGGAGATTTTTTGGGAATAATGGAAGGAATGGGCTTGTGGAGGAAAGGCTTCCACAAGATGGATAACAATATTTTGGTAAGATCTTCCCTTTGTATGTCTTTGTTGATGAGTAAATATTTATTTGTGATGTTTTGATCCTTTTGGTGAAAATATATGATGAAATTATTTGTGCTCTTGGTTGTGAGTTATTTGTCAGTTTTTCATTTCTTTGCGAGTTTAAATAGTGGTAAATATACAAATGGTTAAGTTTTAATTGTTGGGTAGAACATGTGAATAGTTTTTAATGTGTGTACAAGGAGAAGAGTTATGTGACCCCTAGAGCTCAAGGGTGGATTGAATTTAAATCCTATGGTTTGGAGGATGGATTTTGGCCATATTATTTCATTTGTCTAATTCTCTTTTAAGTGTTTATGCTAAATTTTGGAAACCATTTGGGAGACTCCTCAAGCTTAGCTCCAAGCAAAGTTATTACAAGTCTTGTGGATCTAGGAGCGATTTAAGCCTTCTTGGGTGAACTTGTACATTATGTCATTTTATGTAGATCTATAAGTGTAATATGCACTTTATAAAATTTTATGCAATAATGCTATAGGATTGCAAGAAGAAAATGAATTATATGTGGAGCTTAAGTTATGGAAATTCTAGGGTTCTTTTGATAGGCTATACTTAGGATATTAATATAGAGAATGTTATACCTTTAATATGGTTTGATAATGCATACCAAAGACCAAATAAATAAACTACATTTCTAAGAAAAATAATCCCATCTTGCTTCTTTATTTGCAAGAAATAAAAGTTGTGTGTTAGAGAATTAAACTTTCCAATGATGGTGTTCATTTTATTGAAGATAGTTGGGTCAAAAATCAAACTAAAATTTTAGTTAATGCAGGAGAATGGTTAAAAATAAATAACCAAGGATTTGTCTAAAGAGTTTGATTATCCATTTAACATCTATATAAATGTAAATTTTCTTAAGGAAAAGGAAATATTCCCTTAAAATGCAAGTTTGAAGGATAATTGGGACACAAATATATATATTTTAATATATGAATATACTTATTCAAGCCAAAAAATTTATGAAAATGCTTATATGTGTTTATATATATGATTAGTTATTGTTTGTATATATAAATTACATACAATATATATATATATAAATCAAAAAAAAAATTATAATGTAAATTTACTTAAAGTATATTACTAGTTTATTGTATTATAAATATTAATTAAATATTTCCAAGTTTAGTTGAAACTTTAAAAAGTATAAAAGAAAAGGGGGTTGGTTGTAGCTGACCCAACCATGGGACAACCTACACAAGCCACCCATGGAAGGGTGGGAATCATCAACCCCTGAGAGAGGGCTTAGCTTCTCCCTATTTTGGGAGGCCTCACCCTATTGAGTAGGTTGACGATAGAGTTTTAAAATAGTTCAAAAATATATACTTCAAATTCTTAATGTATCTTTTCAAATGTCAATTTTAATATGGTGGTTGATAACTCATGGTACACTCTAAAAGGGTGATTATTACATAGGTGGATATATTTAGCCTTATTTCATGCTTAAAAAAAATATTTTGTTAATCAATATGCCATGTTAGGTCTTTGTAATCTTAAGAAACTATCCAACTTATCCCAAAACTCCATTTCTCTTAGTTTTATCCTAGTGTCGCTTGTTTTTGTTGATCTGCATATAACACCACAAGAAAAAAAAGCAATGTGTTTCTAGGTAATACATACAATAAACCATATAAAATTTAAAATCAATTCATGATAGTATGTTTGTCTGTAATGTAGATCCTTTGAACGAATCTGAATATGAACATGTGTATATATATACACACCCAAAATCTATGTATATATACACATATAATTATTTAGTTTTGCAAATCTTCTAAATAGGATTGAGGAAAAAAATTCTTTTGGGTAGCATAGCTACAAAAAAAAATCACATCCAAAATTATTTGGGAAATAGAAGTTCGAATATTAGAAGGAATAGGTTTTAGTTAATAGGTTAGTTTTTAGTTTGGGGAGTTAGTTGTTTTAGTTATTACTTTCGAACTCGATTACCTTCTAAGTTTTAGTTGGACATGCATTAAGAATTTGTGTAATGTTCATGGATTTATTGAGTATGATTTAATCATAACTAGGAGTAATTTTAATCCCATGAATTCAAATTAAATTGGGAAAATTATATGGAAAAAATTGGTTTATTATTTTGAACCATAGATTTTTGGCACCCCTAGACCTTTTTAGCACTTCTAGGGTTTTCACCTAAAAGGAGAAAGAAGGGACAAAAGATATAGCTAGTTCACTCAAATTAGGATGTGTATGATGTTATTTAGATTAAATGGAATGATGCAAGTACAATTATATGAACTAATTGACTAATTATGTACGTAAAACCTAAGATTTATGCAATGTTGGAAAGCATAATGTGATATGCAAAAAATGACCTATGAATGAAAAAATGTAAAACATAAAAGAAAAAGGTTGAATTAGAGTGCACCTAAGCAGAGATTGGAGAATATGGAATGTTCTAGATAAATATTGTTTGAAATCATAGAAAATCACCAATGGGACTCATTCGCCATTGATGGTGAATCAGTCCTGCTTCTAATGAAAACTATTAGGAATGGGTTTTTGAGTGTTGAGATCCGAAATTTAACAAAACTTAGATTTCCATCTTTAAGGTGGGACTCATTTTCCATTGGTGGTAAATCAGTCCTCTCCCAAAAATTCTGAGAAATCAAGGAATAATTTTGTAGCACCATATCTAAGATTATCTGCTTGTCAGGTTGCAAAAGTCAAATCTATAGAAAATAGATACAAAGTCTTCTCCAAGCTTGAAATAGGATGTAGTTGACTTGAAGCACCTTGTTGACTCAAGTGTTGACCACCTTTCAACACATAAATTCTTGTCAAATCTGCGTACAAAAGTATACAAACACACATGCAAGAGGGGAAAAATGGTTAAGGGTTAGGTTATAGGGATTTTCCTTGGTCAAATCCAACTTTGGGAATCTAACCCTTAATGAAATGAAAGAGATAGATAAACCAATAACATGAAAATGCTATCAACTTACCAAACCCTTGTTGAAGAAAATCTAAGAAGTACCAATGGTTGCTCTTGAATGCTTGATTGATGCTTGATTATAGGATGCAAAGTGATCAAATGCTAATTGAATGCTTGAATAAGTTATGAGATTGTAGGAGATGTAAAATGAGGAGAAAAACACATATTTATACACAATTGTGCCTTAATAACTCGATGATACCTCATCATAGGCAAACATTGATCAAGTAATTTTGAATAAAAACTTGAAAGAAAATTTGAAGTATTTTGATTTTGGAGCCAAAAGGGACTCATTTGCCACCCATGGAAAATGGGTGCCACCTTGAACTTGTAAGTGGATGTCAGGAATTATCTTGCATTTAATGTTGTTTGTCAAGATTACATTAAAAAATACACTTAATTAAGCCTTATAAGGGCATAAAGGGGTCAAATAAAGCATAAGAAAGGTGTAAGTAGTGAAATTATGCCTATAAATTTGTGAAAGCTTGTTACAAGACTTTACAACACTTCAAAATAGGACTTGATAAGTGATGAAAAGGTGATTTCTAGTTGAATTATAATGAAAATAGTCTAGAAAAGTGTAGAAATGTTTTACAACACTTCACAACACCTTCACAAGATGTCATTATTTTCATTTTAAGGACTTAAATGTGCATGTTCAAGCCACATTACATCAATAAATAAAATAAAAATAGACCAAAAATTGTGAAGCAAGGCCTAAAAGACCATGAAAATGACACGGGGCCATTTTCTATGGCACATTTATCCCCCACATTAGTGAGAGGATGAACTTGCTTCAAACTCACACTAACGTAGTCATGCATGTTGAGAGAGGGGTCCCAATGTGCTTATGCTAGCAAGATGGAATGATAATGATCAAGAGGGATGATCAGGCCCCCAAGATGAAGATCCCATGGAAAACTAAACATAAGAACAAAGGAACACAAGTGTTGAAATGAAATAATAGAATGAAGCTTCTCAATCATCTATCCAACTAGTTGTGGATTAGATCTAGGCTAATTGTTTGAAGTAAGAAATGTGAACTCACTCTGGGGCGATAGAACTCATGGCAGTCCATCGAGTGAGGAGCACCAAAAAGGTAAGATACATATGCTAGTTGGTATGCACTCAAAAACACAAAGGTTGCTATCGAGAAATTCATGTTGTTGAATGGGCTTCCTACTCAACCATATTAAAGTTATACCTCCTGATAAATTTAACAAGGTTCCATAAAGGAAAAGGTTGGTTTGTGCTTAATGCAAGTTGCGTTATGAAAGGTGGAAAAAATGCAAAGATGTAAAAATGTAAAATGAAAAATGTAAACATGTAAAATGTAAAATATGTTCAAAGGAGTCTTGTTAAGTTTATATGAGGTCTATCACTTAGGGAAAATTGTGTCTAATGTCTCCAAAAGAGAACCAATCAAAGAATAAAATATTCACAACTTAGGAGATACAGTGCATCACATCAGACCACTAATAAGAATGTAATATGCTAAGATAGATCACACTTATGAAGGATATCACACCTAATGTCATCCACAAAGTGACAAACACATCATATGAAATAACAAGGCTACACTAAGAATCAAGTATGTAATATGAAATTATGGTAATGTATGCCCCCCACTTTAAAGGAATTGCTACACACCGTTCTGTGAGAAATTACTTTAAAGTAGCAAAGGAAATAAAATGCAAAAAGAAAACAAGAAATGAGAGCCAACTTGGAAATCCCCTATGCCAAGTCATATTTTTTCAAGTTAGGCTATGTCATGTAAAAGAAAAAAAAAGAAAAGGGAGTTGCCCCTAGAAAAGAGAACACCAAACACGTAAGGGATCTATGGATTCTGGGTGAGTATGCTTGTTGCTTCAATGTTTTGTAAAAGAGCTTGGAACTTTCATCATTCCCCAAACCACATAGAACTAGAAGAATGACACAAAGAGAGAAAAAATGGAAGGAAAACAAAGTTTGTTTTGGGTCAACATGGAAGAGACATTGTGGTCTCAATGTTGCTGCATCATCCCCAGAAGGAAAACACAAGTGAAAAGAAAATGAAAAGGTGAAAGAAAAGGAAAATATTTTGGGTCAACATGAAGGAGACATTTCAGTTTCAATACCTTGTGTCATCCCCAAAAGGAAAACACAAGAAAAGACAAAGTAAAAAGGAAAAGTGACTAATTGGGTCAACATGGAAGAGACATAGGATGTATCAATGCTTTGCATCATCCCCAAAAGGAAAACACAACAAAAAATGAAAAAGGAAAAAAAGGACCTTTTGGGTCAACATGGAAGAGATATAGGGTGTCTCAATCCTTTGTGTCATCCCCAAAAGGAAAACACAAAAAAAAAAGTGAAAAAGGAAATGCACGACATATAGAAGAATAGAGGTACAAATATAAGAAGTGTACAAGGAGAGGGAAAACAACAAACACACAATACACACATAAAATAAAACCCAAAGAAAAAGAGAAAGAAAAATAAATGCAAGAATGATAGTAAGGAAAATGAAAGTTAACCATCTAACAAGTCATCCGCCTCCCAATCATGTTCAGTCTAATGCAAGGGTGGTTGACTATCCAAAGGAAGAATTGCAAGTTTCAAACCAAGAGATGTACTGGGTTCCTCACTTGGTTGAGAGGATTTATCATTTAAGCTCATGGTAGATGAAAATAAATAATTTAGATCATTATTCACTTCTTCATCTATTTTTTCAGTCTCCTCCTCATCATCATCATCAAGATTGATTACAACAAGAGGATGAAGGGTGATTTCTAAGGAAGGATGTATCAAAATTTGTGGCTATTGGATTTGTTCATTTTGTTGTGAGGGTTTGATTGTGTTATCTTGTGGTGGGTCAAGATGGTGGCCATCTATTTATTTGATCAAAGGTGGAGGTTGGTTTTATTTAGTTTCTTCTATTTGAGACTAACAAGAAAGGAGATGACGATGATATCTATGCTCCCTAGCACCACAATTTCATTTTATTTTGTTTTGAATTTCTTGAGGTGTAAGAGCGGGTTGATCCATCAAAGGTTCATTTTCTTCTAGAGGGGGAAGAACAAAAGAAACAAAATAAGATGAGTCAATAACTTTCTCTAAATATCTTTATACACTTCTTTTATGTGAGGTATGACATAATTAGTTTCATTTTCCCTTGGTCATTTAAACAATGTCAGGGAAGTGTTGAATGGTGGTTGTTCATGAGGTTGTATGGTTTGTTCAATGTTGAACTCAGGTTGAAGCATGGTCTCATCTATGATAGGGGGACTCGAAGTGGACAGGGACATGTTACGAAGAGACAACTCAGCTATTCATTTGGCTTTGAACTTCTGATAAGTTACAAAAAAGAAATCTTTATGGGGGATGATGGGTTCCATAGGTGTTGACCAAAAGGATTCTAAGGAAAAAATACCATTAGGGGATAATGTATTAAAGCCACTATGGTCTATGGTAAATATTTCATTGGCATCTGGAAACGTTAAACACTTGTGAACAATTGAGGGGACCTCTTTCATCAAGTGAAGCCAAGGGTGGCCTATCCAAAGACAAAATTGATTTGATTATGGAATAATAGAAAATCTTACATCCAAAGTTTTAGGTCATGTTTGTAAGGGGAGTATGATCAATCTGATCGTAGGGAATGGAAAACCAATATCTGTTTTAATCCATGTAGTTGGTTTGTTGTAATCATCTTGATATAGCTCATGTAATACTAAAAAATATTCTATGATCAAGTTCTCACCATAGGTGGTATCTATTTGTTGGCCTTGTTCTTGCACCAAAATGTCAACCTCTCAATGCCCAATACAAGTGTTAATTAAGATCCAGGAGAGGCAGTTAGACCATGTCACAAACCCAAGCATTGTGTTGCAAGGAAGACCAAGGGACACACCATCTTACAACAATCCCCCCCAAAACACAAGTGAGGGGTTTGAACCTATGACCAAATCCGATACCAATTGTTGGCCTTGTTGTTGCACCAAAAGTTCAACCTCTCAATGCTCAATACAAGTGTCAGTTAAGATCCATAGGAGGTGGTTAGACCATGTCACAAACCCAAGTGCTATGCTACAAGGAAGACCAAGGGACACACCATCTTGTAACACTATTAATATCCCATTGGTGGGCTTATCATAGATTCTTCTGGCTATGTAAAGAGGACCATCAGGAAAAATTTTAAGTATATCTTTAGAAGCAAAATTGATATCAAGAGTTTTATTGGTTGGGCCCTTAGAGGGTAGTGTCTATCACACCCACAAGTTCATCCATGGGAGTAACTTAGGTAACATTTGGAGTTATATCATGTTCATTATTTTTATCAATTTTCATGACTTGAGGATTTGAAGGTTCACTAGCCTTCACAAATGAAACATTGTGTTTAGGCATGTGATTGGTAAACATTTGTAAATTCTGGTTAGGGGGTGCAACAAACTTATTACCTTTATCATTAACACCTGCAATGGAAAAACAAACTGAATCAATGAGGTCTTGAACTAAGTGTTTGAGACACTTACATTGTTTGGTGTCATGGCCATTTTTCAATGAAAATGGCAATAAGAATTAGGTTTAAAGGTGGGTGGTAAAGGTTTGGTGGTATCAAGTTGTTTCATAGTAGGCAAGGTGATCATTTTTTGTTGGAGCAATTGGTTCATTGTATTATGGAGGGTATCAGGTAAGGGAGTAAATTGTCTCTTCAAATCCCCATAGGTATAATGCACCACTTCTTTAATAGCTACCACTTGACTTGGAATAGGTTGGGTTGGTTGTGAAGAAGGTGGATTGAATTGTAAAAAGCCTCTATTTGGTTTGCAAAAGTTTTGTGTGTTGTTTTCATTTTTTTTCTTAGACTTCTTAGCATGGTTAGAAGTGGACTTTGAATCATGACACAAAATTAAGCTATGATATTCACATAGGGTTGTACATAAGTGAATGAATGAAGGAAATTTCATCATAGATAACTTATCCTGAAGGTTTGTGTTCAATTTTTTGATAAACATCTTCAAGAGATGTGAATCAAGAATTTTTACATCCACTTGAGCATACAATGACTGATAACATGAAATGAAATCAGTTACTTTCTCATTAGCATTTTGTCTACAGTGCATTAGGTCAACCATTGTCTTTTTAGGGGTCATATGAACTTGGAAGTGACTTACGAAGGAATCCACAAGCTCATTAAATGATTGGATAGAATGACTAGGCAGTTCTGAGAACCACTCTAATGTAGTATCTTTCAGGGTCCTAGGAAAAAGTTTAGCTAAGAGTTTATCAAGGAAAAAATTACTACATAAAGCTATATAAGCATTGACATGGTTAATAAGGTTTCCTTTACCTCCTTATTTCTCAAACCTAGGCAATTCTATCCCTTGTGGCATCTGTGTGTGTAAGATTTCTAAGGATAAGGAGCTATTACAAACATGATATGTGGGTGGAGCGGTTTGACCTTGGCTAATGGTGAAATTTTTTTGTTGCATGGATGAAATGGTATTAAGGAGCTATGTAATAGGGATCAATGTAAGTGGTATGAGGTGGAAAGGAAAATGGAGATGGAGTGTATGTAATGTTAGGGGAAGTGAAAGGGATGCTAAGAAGGGTGAAGGTGGAAAATGGATTATCCAATGCCACAAATGAACTAGGAATGCTAGTTGGAATTTCAAAAGAAGGAGCCACATGACAAACCTATTGCATAGTTATTGTAACCTAGGGAGTGGTATAGGTTGGTATAGATGCTATGGTTGAAGGGGGAGGAATGTGAGGTCCTCCTTGGCTTGCAACTATGTTTTTTGATTGGGAAGTATTAGGAGCATGTTTATTGTATATTTTAGTAATTATTTTCATAAATTGTAACTCATCATCACTTTCAATCAAACAATGAAGGTTTTCTATGGCTGGTATGGCAATGGTGGAAATGTTTTCAAGTGAAAATTCTTGTTTTAAGTGTGCAAAATCATAATGAATATGAATGACCTTTTCTTGCAGAATGGAGTTGTTTTGTATGTCAACATTCGTTGGATGGAAAGGTGAAGGCAGAGAAGTGGTATTGTCCACGCCTAATGCACCATTATCCATACTAGGAGTAGGATCTCTTAAGATCCCAAGGTCCACAATGAAAGTGCTATCATGGGAAGCCATGAGTCTAGAACATTGTCTCACTAAAGTATTATCAATGGGGCACCAAACACTCATACAAGTACCACAAAGGATGGGGTGAATGTAAATGCAAGTTAATATAGAAGTGCTAAATGAAAATAATAGAAATTTTGTAAACTAAAATAGAGAATGAATAGTAGAGAACAAAAATGCAGGAAATTATCTGAGAAATGTGGGTATGTGTAGTATCATCATAGAAAAAAGAGGCCCTTAAGTGGTGAAAAATTCAGAAAAATAAGAGTTAGGCAACTTGATGTAAAAATTTGAATAAGTTATCTATATTATTTCAAAAATATGTAAAAATATAACTTGTCACAAATTGAATGTAGTTTCTAAACTACTAGGTTTAGTTTTTTTTTTAAATCTATTTGGTGAAAATTTGAAATTTCAATGCAATAGCACTTAAATTTTAGGGAAAAATAAGAAGTAGGTGTCTGTTTGACCACTCTAACCACAATAAAATGATACTATTATTTTATATGATTATACATATAAGTAGAGGGCTCATGTCCTAATGTGATGCATATTTTTTTGTAATTTTTTTCCAAGTAAATAATTAATTATGAATTTTTTATTACAACTTTTAAAAAATATAAAAAACTCGTATGTATGACCACCTTAACTTGGTCAAAACTTCATGAAATTGAATTTTTCTTTTTTTAATCCTATAGTATGTGAAGCATAGAATGTGACGCATATTTTGGATTTAAAAAATGTGATACCATTTGAAGGATATAGATGTTTTTCAATCAACAGGTCTATCAATCAAGACTTTAGTCATAATTCAAATAGAAAATGAATAATAATAATTTATTAAATTCAAAGTAAAGAATAATTGATATTGGTGGAAAGTTGAGAATATCCTTTAAAAACCCTTTTCATTTCATCAATTTTGGGTAGAAAAAAGTCATCAGCCACATATCCTACACATACCCATCATATCGCCACTTTTTGGCCCATCATGATCCTGCACATACCCATGCCTAAGAATACAATCTAAAATGTGCAGGTGGATTGATTTTCCTAGGGTGGCGAATAAGTCCAACTATGAGATTTTTTTTGTGTTTTTCAGAAAATTTAAAGTGATGCTAATGCTTTTCAGGTGCTAATGATGGATGTAGATGCATAGTTTCAATTTTTCCAATGATATACAATACAAAAATGAATTCTAAATGAGTCTTTCACTAATGCAAGTTAAGAAATTCTAGAATGCAAAAACAAAACAATACCCTAATTGAAAGTTGATGCAAATGAAGTCTAAGATGCAAGGTGCAATTGAAATTAGAAATGCAAAGTGTTCAATATGTGGGTTCAGCAAAATGAACCATAGATTTTTGGCACCCTCGACCTTTCTAGCACTTGTAGGGGTTTTTCATCTAAAAGGAGAAAGAAGGGCCAAAAGATCTAGCTATTTCAGTCAAATTAGGATGTGTATGATGTTATTTAGACTGAATGGAATGATGCAAGTGCAATTATATGAGCTAATTGACTGATTATGTATGTAAAACATAAGATTTATGCAATGTTGGAAAACACAATGTTATGTGCAAACAATGACCTATGAATGAATAAATGCAAAACATAAAAGAAAAGGGTTGAATCAAAGTGCACCTGGGTAGAAATTGGAGAATTTGGAATGTTCTCAATGTTGTCTAAAATCATAGAAAATCACCAGTGGGACTCATTCGCCATTGATGGTGAATCAGTCCTGCTTATGATGAAAACTGTCATGAATAGGTTTCTAAGTGTCAGGATATAGAATCTAACAAAGCTTAGATTTCCAGCCTTAAGGTGGGACTCATTCACCACTAATGGCGAATCATTCCTCTCCCAAAATTCTGAGAAATCAAGGGACAATTTTGTAGCACTAGATTTGAGATTCTCTGCTTGTTGGGTTGCAAAATCAAATATGAAAAAAATGGACAGAAAGTATTCTTTGAGCTTGAAATAGGGTGTAGTTGACTTGAAGCACCTTGTTGCTTGTCAACCACCTTTCAACACCTAAATGCTTCTCAAATATTCACACAAAAGCTTGAAAACACACATTTAAGAGGGGGAAAATGGTTAAGGGTTAGGTTATAGGGATTTTCCTTGGTCAAATCCCACTTTGGTAATCAAACCCTTAATGAAATAATGAAATGAAAGAGAAAGATAAACTAATAACATGCAAATTCTATCAACTTAGCAAACCTTTGTTGAAGAAAATATGAAGGTGTACCAATGGATGCTCTTGAATGCTTGATTGATGCTTGATTATAGGATGCAAAGTGCTCAAATGCTAATTAAATGCTTGAATAAGTTATGAGATTGTAGGAGATGTAAAATGAGGAGAAAAACACATTTATACACAATTGTGCCTTAGTAACCCGATGATACCTCATCACAGGAAAACATCAAGTAATTTTGAATAAAAACTTGAAAGAAATTTTGAAATATTTTGATTTTGGAGCCAAGAGGGACTTATTCACCACCCATGGTGAATGATTCCCACCTTGAACTTGTAAGTGGGTGTCAAGAATTATCTTGCATTTAATGTTGTTTGTAGGGTTTGCATTCAAAAATACACTTAATTAAGCCTTATAAGGGCATAAAAGGGTCAAATAAAGTATAAGAAAGGTGTAAATAGTGAAATTATGCCTAGAAAAGTGTGAAATCTTGTTACAACACTTTACAACACTTCAAAATAAGACTTGATAAGTGATGAAAAGGTGATTTCTAGGTGAATTGTAATGCAAAGAGTCTAGAAAAGTGTAGAAATGTTTTACAACACTTCACAACACCTTCACAAGATGTCATTATTTTCATTATAAGGACTTAAATATGCATGGTCAAGCCACATTACATCAATAAATCAAAGAAAAATAGACCAAACATCGTGAAGCAAGGCCTAAAATACCATGAAAATGACAAGGGGCCATTTTTCTATGACACATATTTTAACCCACAGTTAATCTTGTAAAATTTTCAACTTATCTTAGAATTAAATATAGGTACTAATATTGTCAATATTCATGAAATCAATATAAATATTCATCTATCCTTTTGTAATTAGTGTCTTCATGTACATTATGATGCATTAAGTGGTGATTGACATTTAGTTGCAACAAGAGGATACCTATTAGGATTGCATTAATAGCTCATCCTTGAATGTTACTTGGTCATGCTAATTTTCTATAATTGGTGATTCATATGTATCTAGTGAAATTAGGGAGCCATAAAAATCAATATTATGTATTCAATAAAGTCTTGAACTATGTTTTATCTTGTTATAATTAATTGTTGCCCTTGACAAGGATTTTCTATTGGAATATTTCAATGGCCATTTCTTGGAATTGTTCTTATCCATGATTGAAACCATCCTTTCTAAATGTTTTTCCTTGAATTCAGTTGTTCAAATAATTGATATTAGAATTATCTTAGTTAAGGAAATTGAGTTATCGTTCTTTCCCTTGCCTTACTTTTGTTATCAATATATGTTTAAATGTTGAAGATCAAATTTAGTATTTTGGTAATTAATTATGATCAATAAGTTGTAGGGAAAGGAATTAGTGGTTGGGTTGGGGGTTAGATAAAACCAATAGTGACCTTGGTGTCTAGGCATGATAAATTTATGTTTCTTGAACATTTGTTTTGGGAAACTTTAGTGTTGAGATTATCGTTAAGGTGTGTAGACATGAATTTTTATACTAGTAGAAGTTAGTTGGAGTTGTTTGTTGTGGTTAATGAAATTTGATCATTGCATAGAAGTCAATTATTGCAAATACTAGTACTATTCTCATTCATTAAGAAATAAAGAGTAATGAATACTTTATTCTCTAACAATATTTCTTTTTGATTTTCAATCAAAATAATATCGTCATTGGTTAAAAATTTAGATCAAGCTAATAAAAATAATAAAACATTATGAGTAATGTCTATGTTGGATCAATTAATAGTAGAGTAAAATTGTTGGTAAGTGATAAAATTTATGTTTGGTGGAACTATGACTAATAATATGTATATATATATTACATTGTGAATAATGATGATAACTTGTCTAGAAGTTAAGTTGGATTTGGAATTGAGAGAACACATATTTAACTAATGATAATATATTGAGTAAAATTGGTAATAATATCTTTAGTAATATAAGGGAGGGTAGTATTAAATATAAATATTGGGAGAGGTGTTAATATTAAACATGATATTTAAGAGATATAGTATTAATTTTATGTATTAAAGAAGATATTGTTATGATATTTAGTTATCAAGAAAATAATAGTGTTAGTGTTAATGATGTTAGCAAATATAAATATTAAAAGGGAACGATAAGGGATAAAGGTAAATACATAATAATATAAATGTTATTAGAAACAATGTCATTTGGGATATTCATTACTAACCTTATCATTAAAATTTTACCATGTTCATATGTATGGTTAGTAATAATTAGTGTTTATACGTATCTATTCAAAAAAAATGTGGTTATGTATTATTTAGTTGTGTAAATTTTGGGGCTTGACATTTGTTATTAGAGTGGGGTTCCAACAGTAGCAATGTCAGGGTTGTTAACTTATTTTTCGTAGGGTCCCATTGTGTGCAATGTCTTTATTATTAAGTAAATATTTGATTTGTTGATATTTTGGGGTGAAGTTGAAGATAAGATCAATTAAGTGACTTTTTCCTTATTCTTACAATAAATAACTTAAAATTAGTATATTAATGAAAATTGCTAGATCTATATTCTCTTATCCTTGAATTTAAATGCCTTAGATTCTTAACAAGGTTGTTGTGATTATTATCTCCTTGTCCATGTTAGGAGCAAGTTGTTTTTTCTTTAAGAAGATTTTTTTTTAAAATTACTTAAGCTTATGAAAAGTTTACTTTATAGGATTTATTTGAAGAATCTTTGATCTTAACTCTTAGTGTTAATTTCTAATGTCTCTATTTATTTGAATTCTTGGTTGAATATAGTTGTTATTGAATTCATGTAATACTAATAATATGAATGATGAGGGCCACACCACCCAAAAACCCATAGAAATCACAAAAAAAAATACCAAGATAGAAGATGTGAGACAAAAAAAAATGACTCACTTTCAATTATTTTCAGAAAATGAAATTATAGATTCAAATATTACATGCTACAGCCTCATGGTTTTGATTCATTACAACAAAATCAACTCTAAAAAGAAAATCTACTATTCGGAGCCACAATTTGCACTATCAGGGCCACCTTCTACAACCCCCACATAAACCTTTTTATTTTCCCAAATAACCACCCTAGAATGTTCTAGAAAGTTCAAATTTCCCCTTTTGTTTTGGTGCCAAAAGTCCCATCACTTGATTTCTAGCCTAGGAAGAATTTTTTAATGAAATTCACTTTTTAGAGGACCAACTTCACGGCGCCATAACTTTTGATTCCAGTTTCTGACTTGCTATTATTTCATATCATTGGAAAGCTCTTGATGAGCTCTATAATGTCTGAACCAACCATGGGTTGGTTCAACCACTTTTGGAGCTATTTTGAGGCCTCTAAAGTTTTATATCTAAGTTTAAAGCTGGATTGGAGACATTTCTCCCAAATAATGTAGGGTATTGAGGTGATTCTTTCGTGACCGAAAGTGTTTTTTAGTTCTGCTCCTTGGGGTAAATTTTAACATCCATACAAGCCTATTTAGGCTAATTACTAAAAATAGTAAGTTCTTGGTTTTTGCTATTTTTGACACATGACTGTCTTACACCCCTTAAGTGCCATCATGGGACTCAAAAAAAATAAAGAAAATAGTGAAAACGATTCTTTTGAATGATGCAATATTTACCTACATCACTAGATGATCTTGCATTAGACATCCAGGGTAGTTTGAAAAGTGACCCTATCACTTCTCAGGAGTTAGAGGGAAACCAAGATAGTTAACCTCAGCCTCAGAAAACCATGATGAATCTTCAATAGGCCTTCCTCTCCATTTCACCAATTACTCTACATATTACCCATTTCTTGTGCTTCTACCCACACGCCTATCCAAGATTTCTTCTATCTCTTCCTTCTCTGAAGTAGGTGTTGGAATTTTCCATTGTTATTTTATCATCCCCTCCTTTATATCACCTTCATTATACTTTGTCAAATGAACAATGTTGAACATAGGAGAAATGTTTATTCCACTAGGCAACTCTACCTCATAAGCATTTCTTGAATCATGCTTCTTTAGGATCTTGCATGGTCCAAACTTCTCCATCTTTAACTTGTTGTAGGTACCAACTGGAAACCTTTCCTTTCACAAAAGAACCATGAATTCATCTCCTACCTGGTTTTAAACAAGTGTAGGACAACTGAGAGGAGGTGTGAATCAGTTGTCACACAAATCCATACTTAAAAACTTTATCACTCATCAACTTGTTAACCACACTATTTTATTATTAAATATGAGCATTAAATATAAATAACAGAAAGAAAATCAACACAATGAACACAAGGATTTTTACATGGAAATACCAGTAAGGGAAAAACCATGGTGAGGGTTAACTCACAATATAAATATTATAAAAAGGCTCATTGTCTAATAGGGAGGCTCATTTCCTATAGATACAAAAGAGAACAAAATATCCACCACTGCAATTAAAACACATTTGTAGGATTATAGAAACATTTGTCTCACTATCTTCAACACAACTCACACACACACTTCTGCTCCTATGATTTGTGGCTTATGCAATTAAAACACATTTGTAGGATTATAGAAACATTTGTCTCACTATCTTCAACACAACTCACACACACACTTATGCTCCTATGATTTGTGGCTTACTTTCATCACTTTTCATCACACTGTCATACAAATCTTCACAATTCAACTTGCTTTTATACCATTCTCAACCTTAGAAACATTTACCAAGGTTGGCCACAAAACAACATTTCATAAACTCAAATTAGGTTGGAAACTCAAAATTCCTACAGTGGAAAGGAATAAGAGTGGACCAATAAAATTATTTTCTTGCCCATCTACATGATTCTTTAATTGAATTTTATTCTTAAAATGAAGCATAAAAATCAGGTCAGCCAAACCTAATGAAAACATAGATAAACATTGGTGGACATGCTTCCCAACAAGAATATGACATGTGAATGATACAACATGCTTCAATATACATGAAATTATATCTCAGAATCTTCTAGATACATCCACAACAAAACAACACGCTTGAATCACTTAATTCCTTTCACTAGTCAACTTGGACTGTGAAAACTCATATAGGAATCCTGAAACATGACTTCCTTATTACCATACACCAAACCTCTTCACCAGAGCAAAGGAAATACCTTCACAAGACATATCCCAGATCTGCATGATCTAAAACGAAACAATGGAGGATTGCGAAGTAGAAACATTTCTCCTAGTCCACAAAAGATCAAAACTTGCCAGGCAATCTAATTACCGGTGAACACAACTTTCATGAACCATCTCACCAAAAGCTAAAACTTAGCATATGTCACCACTAGATCCTTATTAACAATCCTTCAGATCCGCATGAGCATTGGATCAACATAGGAGAAATGTGGAGCACAGATCAGAGAACGTTCTGAACACACTCAACACTCTGACTTCTCTTCTTTATTTAATTTCCTAAAAAACACTTGGAAACTCACCAATACTACACAACTACAACACCATAAAGATAGCTCCATGTACTCATTGCATCTCAGAAGTATCTCAGCTATACATAGATAAACATCAGCATACTGAACTGTGTTGACATCAATGACAACACCACCAAACTAGCTCATATTTGTAACAATATCCCCCTTTGTCATTGATGGCAACACAACCTTTTCTCCCCCTTTGACATCAATGGAAAAGAAAAACAATTTTGATTACTCCCTCTTAGGAGTGCACCTATACTACAACAATGAAACCATGTCTACTCCCCTTGTGGACTAGACCCAACAATTAGTCTAGATAAATGAAGAATATTTGAATTAACTAGATAGATGCACCTTCATGTGCACCTAGTTAGCATGGCCAATGACCCCCAACATCTCCATAAGATGCTCAAAATCATCCTTCGGAAGAGCCTTGGTAAAGCTGCAATTTGTTCATTTGTTGTCTCATATTCTAGTCTGACCTCATTCTCCAACACCTTCTCTCTTAGAAAATGATACTTGATAGATATGTGCTTCATTCTTGAATGCATAACCAGGTTCTTTGAAATGTTTATTACACTTGTATTGTCACAAAAAATAGAGATAGGGTCATTACATACCACACCAATATCTTTTATATTTTTCTTCATCCACAAAACTTGTGTGTAGCAAGATGTTGTAGCAATATATTCTACCTCTACAGTAGATAAAGAAACTAAGTCTTGATTCTTACTCAACCATGAAACCAATCTTCCACCAATAAAGAAAGAACCACCACTTGTACTCTTCTAATCATCTACACATCCAACCTAATCAACATCTGTACAAGCACTCAGGGTAAAATCATTACTCTTAGGATACCATAGTCCATAATCCAGTGTTCTCGTAAGATATCTAAATATCCTTTTAACAACCATAAGGTGTTCTTCTCTAGGATCTGCTTGAACTCTAGCAACTAAACACACTGCATGCATAATATCTAGTCTGGTAGCCATGAGATACAACAATCCACCAATCATGGATCTATATTTGCTTTGATTAGTTTTAGCAGATTCATCATCCTTGCTCAACTTACATCTAGTTATCATAGAAGTATAGAATGGTTTAGAATAGTCCATCCTAAACTTTTTCAACAATTCTTTTACATACTTAGACTATGAGATGAATATCCCTTTATCAATTTGATTCACTTATAGACCAAGGAAGAAATTCAATTCACTAATCATAGACATCTCAAATTCTTTCTACATTTCTTTAGCAAAATTTGTACACATTCCATCATTTCCACCAAAAATGATATCAACATAAACAACTACAATCAACATCTTATTAACTTGTAATTTGAAATAGAGATTACTATCAGCAAAACCTTTGCTAAATCCTTTCTTTGTCAAATATCTATCTAGTCTTGCATACCAAGCTCTGGGTGCTTGCTTCAATCCATACAATGCTTTCTTTAGTTTACAAACCATATCCAGTTTTTTAGATAATTGAAACCCTTTAGGTTGCTCCATGCACACTTCTTCCTCCAACTCACCATTTATAGAATTTGAATTAACATCCATTTGATATACCTTAAAGTTCTTGTGGGAAGTGAATGTCAAAAATATTCTAATAGCTTCCATTCTGGCCATAGGGGAAAAAGTATCTTCAAAATCTATACCTTCAATTTGTGAATATCCTTTTTATACCAATCTTTCCTTATTCCTTACTACTCCATTTTCATTTAGTTTGTTTCAAAACACCCATTTAGAGCCAATCACATTTTTGTTCTCAAGTCTAGCGACTATTTCCTATGTCTTATTCTTTTCTATCTATTGTAGTTCATCTTTCACAACTCTCATCCAAATTTCATCTTCACATGCTTCTTTTATAGATTTAGGTTCTATTTTAGATAGTAAACACAAATTTATCTCAATTGCAACTTTTCTTCTTGTCTTTACCCCTTCACTCTTGTCTCCAATTATTTGATTTCCCAGATGATTCTTTTGTACATATTTAGGAGTCCTAGCAGCAGGTTCTAGTTCATCCTCTTCTTCTTTCTCTTCTTCTTCTTCTTCTTCTTCTTCTTCCTTCTCCTAATTTTCTTCAGGTATATGTCCACAAATAGGATCATCAGGTTCAACTTCACTTATCTCAATAGGTCTATGTATGTCTTCATCAACTTTCACATTAGCACTTTCAATGATTTTTCTCAATCTTTTGTTGAAGCATTTGTATGCCTTGCTAGTAGTAGAGTATCCAAGAATATTCCTTCATCACATCTAGCATCAAACTTTCCAATATTTTCATCATCTCTTTTAATATATCATTTGGTTCCAAATACCTTAAAATATTTAACAATAGGAGTCTTACCAGTCCATAACTCAAAAGGTTTCTTTGTGTTTTTGTGTCTGATATGAAATCTATTAAGAACATAAGTAGTAGTATGCATTGCCTCTCTCCAATACACATTTGGTATATTAGACTCTTTCATCATAGTCCTAGTGGCTTCTTGAGCTGTCCTATTTTTCCTTTCAACAACTCTATTCTATTAAGGGGTTCTCAAAGCATAAAACTATCTCTTTACCCCATGCTTCTCATAGGATTCATTAAGTTCAATAGAAGTGAATTCACCACCTCTATCAGGTCTCAAACACTTTATTTTTAGATTTACTTCATTTTCCACTCTCACTTTGAATACCTTAAATCTATCCAAGGCCTAATTCTTTTCTTTGAGAAAAGAAACAAGGGTCATTTGAGTATAATCATCAATAAGCAACATAAAGTAGTTGTCTCCATTCAAGATTCTAGTCCTGGTAGGACCATAGAGATTTGTGTGAATCAACTCTAGCATTCTAATTGTAGAATTTTATTTTCCCTTAAAGTTGCATCTTGTCAGCTTCCCTAATTGGCAACTTCTACACATAGCATTAGCAGGTCTTGTGATTCTATGTAGTCCTTGAACAATCTCTTTAGCTCTAATCTTGACTAGGTTATCAAAGTTCACATGTCCCTTTCTCCGGTGCCATAGCCAACTTTTACTGATTTGAGATACAAGGAAATGACCATCAACTACCTTTTACTAATAGATGTTTCCATGAACTTACTCTTATCTTTGGTCATGTGATTAGAACATCCATTATCAATTACCCAATAGTCTTCATCCTGTCTTGCATGAAAAGCGGTAACCAAAGTACCTTCCCTCATATTCTTCTTAACCTCTGAATCCATCTTACTTACACTTTTTCCAGAGATAGTAGATACATATTTATTTTTCAAAGCTAAGAATACACATTCACTATCATCAACCTTATTATCAGATTCGTCATCAGAAATACCTTCCTCTTCCTTAACATAGTACAACTTCTTATACATTTTATCCTTCCTATCCTTATCCTTATAATCCTTATTCTTCATATGTGTACCCCTATTCAGAAATCTCGAAGCATAATGACCAATGTTACCACAACTAAAGCATTTAAAGGGTAACATACCTTTTATATTTTCTAGTGCCTTTCTTCAATTCCCGGTGAAGTTTGCTTCCAACTCTTCATCATCACTATTCAGTTCTTCATTCTTAAAAGCCTTGAATTTCATTTCTATCTTCTCTTCTATCTTTTCATCTTTCTATAACTTTCTTATCTCAAATGATTGCAAGGTGATGAACAAGTCTTCTAGATTTTACTTCTTAGGATCATACATTTCTTCAATAATAGAGATCTTATCGCTGTAACATTCTAGTGTGAATGAAGATTCCAAACCTACATAAACACAAGAAACAATCACTATATTAGATCAAATGCAAGTTAGTATAATGATTCCCCAAGAAATCCATTTGAATTGCAAAGGAAAAGAAATGAAATGAATAACATAAACTAGCATAAGCCAAAGATATTAAATCCTATTCAAATGCAAAGCAAACTCTTAATCTCTTGGGGGAGTTGGTGCCAATTTTCTGTGGAAATTGGCCTTTTCCCAACTTCTCTGCAAGCCTTGGTGATTTGATGAAGATGTGATCCACTTTTTTAAAGATTGAAGTGTGCTCCAAGATTAAAAATCTGCATGACCTAGCTAAGGTTTTGATAAAATTGATGAAAATTTCTATGGATTTGAGTAAAATAACTTTTCTCAAATTGTGGATGCTAAAATGAGGAATGAAGCCTCTTATAATTTATAGAAGAACAAGATGGAAAATTTCCCAATATGGAGCAATGTGGGACAAAAGATAATCCAATGGCATGATGCCACTTGTCAAGATGTGAATGGGCCAAGGATGTGCATGTTTTGATGAATGTGCCCATAAATGCCTTTATTTGAAATTTGAAATTTGTGAAATGACAAGGTGGATGAAGAGTCAAATGGAGTAATGGCCACTTAGCTCAATGCAAAATGAAATAAATGTCTTGTTGGAAGGACAAAGTCCACTTGGATTTGAATTCAAATTTAAAGGACTATTCCTCTATTATGCCATGATAAGAGAAAATAGAGATTTAATAAATGAATTAAATATATTTTCATGTGCAAGTGGAAAAATCTAGAGGATGGGACATGCATTAGAATTAAATTGATCAAGGGTCAATTAATTTAATGAAGGATTAGGTGATGTGACAAATTTGACTTAGATTTATGGGTTATTTAAATCAAATATGAGAAGAATATGATTTAGATATTAATTAAATAAAGATTTTTGATTTATTTAATTAAAGGAGATGAATGTTAGATTAAATTAAATAATTTTTTAATTTATTTAATTTAATGAGATAGAATTTAGAGATTAATTAAATAAAATTGATTTATTTAATTAAATAGGGATAATTAGATCAAATTTATTGATTTAATTAGCAAGAGAGAATGATATAATTGGATAAATGATTTATTTAATTAAGAGAGGAAAATTGATGAATTTAATCAAATAAGGGTATTTGATTAAATGGTTAGATTGAGGAATGATTTAGGATGAAATGGTGTGAGTAGTTGGGATCAGATGTACAATGTCAATCGGTACATTTTCCATGTCTACATCTGTTAATTTGTGATCAGGATCTTCTCAATTATATCTTCACCTTCTAGTTTTCCTCGATTCTTAAAATCATTTGTTATGTGTTCAACTCTCTAAAGGTAACTTGTAAATTCTTCACCATCTTCCATATTCAGGTTTACAAATCTACACTTTGTTGCCAACCTCTTTGTCAATTTGGGTATGTGCAGGATCATGATGGGCTAAAAAGTGGCAATATTATGGGTATTTGTAGGGTATGTGGCTCACGACCTTTTTTTACCCAAAATTGATGAAACGAAAAGGGTTTTTAGATGAGATTCTCAGCTTTCCACCAATATAAATTATGCTTTAATTTGAATTTAATAAATAATTATTATTCATTTCTATTAGAATTACGACTAAAGTCTTGATCAATAGGTTGATTGAAAAACATCTATAACTTTCAAACGGTATCACATTTTTTGAATCTGGAACATGCATCACATTCTATGCTTCACATACTCTAGGATTAAAAAAAGAAAATTTTAATTTCATGAAAATTTTACCAAGTTAAGGTGGTCAGACATACGAGTTTTTTATATTTTTAAAAATCTGTAATAAAAAATTCATATTTAATTATTTACTTGGAAACAAATTACAAAAAAATATGCATCACATCTAGAAATGAGTCCTATACTTATATATAAAATATTATAAAAAATAATTATCATTTTATTATGGTTAGGGTGGTCAGACAGACACCTACTTCTTATTTTTCTCTGAAATTTAAGTACTACTACATTGAAATTTAAAATTTTCACCAAATACATTTTATTTATTTTTAAATAAACCTAGTAGTTTAGAAACTACATTCAATTTTATATAGATTCTATTCTTACATATTTTTGAAATAATATAGATAACTTATTCAAATTTTTATGTCAAGTTTCCTAACACTAATTTTTCTGAATTTTTTTCCACTTAAGGGCCTATTTTTTCCATGATGATCCTGCACATACCCATTTCACCTTTTCATTTCCTTCATACATGTCTTCCAACTTCTTCCAGACCTCATATGCAGTATCTAGAGAATTAGCCTTGACTCGCTTAGTTTTAGATAAACCACAACAAATCGCATACTTCACCTTCTCATTTTCTTCATAAGTAGAGATCTCATCTACCAAATTAACACCACTAGATAGAAGTGTATACTTATTCTCAATAGGCTTCTAGGTCTTAAAACCAAGAGAGATAATGTATCCTCTCATCTGTCCCTTCCAATCATTGTAGTTAGTTCCATCAAACATAGGGATTTCCAATTTGTGTGCCATTGAATCTTCCTTAAGTGATTAAGATCTACACAAGGAATGACAAGCTCTAATACTTAAAAAATTTATCACTCGTCAATTCTTTAACCACACTATTCTATTATTAAATATGAGCATTAAATACAAATAACAAAAAGCAAATCAACAAAATGAACACCAATATTTTTATGTGGAAAACCCAATAGGGGAAAAACCACAGTGAGGGTTAACTCAAAATATATAGATTATAAAAAGGCTCACTTCCCAAAAGAGGACTCACTGTCTAGGTACAAAGGCTAACTACCTACAAAAAGGACTCACTTTCCAATAGGGAGGCTCACTTCCTATAGATACAAAAGAGATTAAAATATCCACCACTGCAATTAAAGCACATTCATAGGAGTATAGAAACTCTTGTCTCACTATCTTCAACACAACTTGCACACACATTTCTGCTCTTATGATTTGTGGCTTACTTTCATCAGTTTGCATCACACTGTCATACAAATCTTCACAATTCAACTTGCTTTTATACCATTCTCAACTTTAGAAACATTTACCAAGGTCAGAAACTCAAAATTCCTATGGTGGAAAGGAATAAGAGTGGTCCAATAATTTTTTTTTCATGAACCATCTACATGCTTCCTTAATTGAATTTTATTCTTAGAATGATGTGTAAACATCAAGTCAGCTAAACCTAATGAAAACATAGAAAAAATTGATGCACACACTTCCCAACAAGAAGATGATACGTGGATGACACAACATGCTTCAATATACACTAGAGTATATCTCAGAATCTTCCAAATACATCCGCAACAAAACAATAGACTTGAATCACTAAATTCCTTTCACTAGTCAACCTAGACTATGCAAACTCATACAAGAATACTAAAACATGACTTCCTTATTACCAAATCCCAAACTTCTTCACTAGAGCAAAGGAAAAAACTTCATAAGACATATCCTAGATCCGCATGATTTGAAACAAAGCAACAGAGGACTACAGAGTAGAAACATTTCTCCCAATCCACAGAAGATCAAAACTTTCTAGATAGTCCACATACCGGTGAACAAAACTTTCATGTACGATCTCACCAGAAGTTGAAACTCGACATATGTCACCACTAAATCCTTATTAACAATCCTTCAAATCCACATGAGCATAGGATCAACACAATAGAAATGTGAAGCACATATCAGAGCACATTCTCAACACACTCAACACTCTGACTTCTCTTCTTTATTTAATTTTCTAAAAAACACTTGGAAACTCACCAATACTACACAACTACAACACCATAAATATAGATACATGTACTCACTACATCTCAGATGTATCTCAACTATACATGTACAAAAATCAACATACTGAATTGTGTTGACATCAATGACAACATCAATGACAACACCATCAAACTAGCTCATATTTGTAACACCTAGAAATCCTTATACCTCCTTTTTTGATCTACCTAAGACTTAAATTGTGAGTTCATCTTGTTTATGTGTTTCTTCACTTCTTCATGCAAATTCTTCTGGTGCTTAGCAAAATATTTAGCCTCAGTACTACTCTTCTCCCCCTTATCCATCTTTCTCAATTCAGAAGCAGTTCTTGGACTACTCCCATACACAATATGGAATGGTGATTTACCAGTGGTCCTATTGACAAAATTATTATAAGAAATTTTTTTCTGTGGTAGAATCAAATCCCATCCCTTAGGCTTATCTCCAACTAAGCATCTTAGTAGGTTACCCAAACTCCTATTCACCACCTTTGTTTGTCCATCAGTCTATGTATGGTGTGCGAAACTAAACTTAAAATATGTCTTCAACTTCTTCCATAATGTCCTCCAGAAATAACCAACAAATTTGGTATCTTTGTTTGAGACTATACTCTTTGGTAGATCATGTAGTCTCACCACCTCTCTAAAAAATAACTCTACAACATGAACATTATTACTGGTCTTATGACATAGAATGAAATGTGCCATCTTTGAAAATTTATTTACCACCACAAATATGGAATCATGCCCTCTATGTGTCCTTGGAAAGCCAGAACAAAATCCATGCTAATATCCTCCCATGGCCTCTTAGGTATAGGTAATGGCTAATACAATCCAGTATTCTGACTTGTTCTTTTTTCCATCTAACATAATCTACAACTTTGTACACACTTCTTCACATTTTATTGTAACATTGGCCAATAATGATTCTCACTGGCAAGAGCAATGGTCTTATCTCGACTAAAATTTCCAACCAATCCTCCATTATGCTTCTCCTTGATTAGATTCTCTCTCATAGAACTCCTTGGAATTCACAACTAGCTTCCTCTAAACAACATCCCATCTTGGATTAAGAAATCCAACCACCTTGTCCTATCCAATGTAACAGGTTCCAAACAATCCTTCCAAGCCTCTACAAAGTTTGGATCTTCTGGATACAAACTCTTGAGCTCATTAAACCCAAAAACCTTTATATTCATCTCTATCAACAAATTTTTCCTTCTACTTAAGGAATTTGCAACTCTTTTTGACCTTCCACTCCTGTACTTCAAGACAAAAGTATAACTCTACAAAAAATCATCCCATTTTAAGTGCCTTTGATTCAACTTTCCTTGACTATTGAGATACTACAAAGCCTGGTGATTAGTATATAAAACATTTTTTTTTGGCAACAAATAGTGTCTCCATTTCCTCAAAGCTTGAACTATAGCATAAAACTCTTGATCATAGACAAAATATTTCTTCTTAGCATCATTTAACCTCTCACTAAAAAAGGAAACAAGCTTACCTTCTTGACTCAAAAACAACTCCTATGGTAGTGCCACTAGCATCACAATCTACTTGAAAGACCTTATTGAAATATGGAAGTGGCAAAATAGGTTGCTCTATAACTTTCTTCTTCAACATATCAAAACTTTTTGCTGCTCATATAGTCCACTTAAAATCTTTTCTATCCCCTCTCATTGCTTCAGTTAGAGGTGCACAAATACTACTGAAACTCCTAATAAACTTTCTATAAAAACTTTCTAGACCATGAAATGATCTTAGCTCTATAATACTCCTCAAGGTAGGCCATTCAATGATAGCTCTCACATTCTTTGGATCCATTTTAAGACCATCTTCTAAGACAACAAATCCTAGAAACACCAACTCCCTTTTTACAAAACTACATTTTTTCAAATTGATCAATAGCTTCTCCTCCCTTAGCTTCTCAAAAAAATTATGGATATGCATCAGGTGCTCCTCCATTGTCTTACTAAAAATTAGAATATCATCCAAATAAATAATAAAAAAATTTCCTAAAAAATTATTTTAATACCTCATTCATAAGCCACATAAATGCGCTTAGTGCATTGGTTAGCCCAAAAGGCATGACTAACCAATCGTACAAACCATCCTTGGTTTTAAAGGTTGTCTTCCATTCATCTCCTTCTCTAATACAAATCTGGTGATATCCACTCTTCAAATCTATCTTTGTGAAATACTAAACTCCACTAAAACAAAACATGGTGTCATCCATTCTTAGGAAGGGGAATTTGTACTTTATGGTGATCTTGTTGATGTCTCTAGAATCTATACACATCTTCCATTCCCCATCCTTCTTTGGTGCTAGTACTACAAGAATTTCACATAGACTCAAACTCTCTTAAATCAATCCCCTCCACAACATATCTTGCACTTGTCTATTCAACTCTTTGCACTCTGCTGGATTCATATGATGAGTTTCCTTATTCGAGAAACTAGCTCCAAGAATCAAGTCCATCTGATGACTAATCTTTCTTATTGGAGGAAAAACTTTAGGTATGTTATCATAAATAATAGCTTAAAAATCATTCGACAAATCTGAAACCTTTATAGGTACCTCAGTAGTATCTTCTTTATCAACTCTAGGGATCAATGCAAAACACATATGCTCATGCTTCATACCTTCTAGGAACTTTCTTCCATTAACCAAACAAATTATTACATTACTGCATACCTTTTACTTTGTCTCTTTAAATGGCTTCAAATTCTAACAAACTGCATCCTTTGTGAAAGAATAGGTGTTGGCATGCCCATCATGTACTACTTGTTGATCAATTTGCCATATTTTTCCTAACAACATATGAAAAACATTAATACACATAATATCACATAATACCTCATCATGGTAATTTCCAATCTTGAACTTCACTAAAAATTGTCCATTTACCAATGATTTATGGTCCTTCTATAATCAAGCAATCTAGTATGCATTTGGATGCCTTCTTCTCTCCAATTAAAACTTACTAACCATTTCTTCTAAAACAAAGGTTATTAGTACTACCACCATCAATAATAACATTGCAAAATTTACCTTCACACTTACATTTGGTGCAAAAAAATTCTTCCTTTGAGTTGTCTCCTCCTCATTCAGCAAGGATCTTATAGTAAAATGAACCTCTCCTCTTTATGCATCCTCAGAATGTGAAGACTCAACATCTTCATCAATATGTACAACTCATGCATTACCCTCAGGTCTTCTATTTGTCCTTCCTTGATGTTGAGGACAATCATAGGCTTTATGTCCTTCTCCACATTGGAAACAGGTTCCATCGAGGCTTGCTCTTCTTGATCCTCATCCAGATCTTCCCCTTCCTCTTTGGTCTCCATTATTATGATCACAAGGACAGTAGGTGTTATCTTGTCTGAATCAAGACCATGTGAAATTCCTCTATGTATTCTTTCATTGTCCTTGTCCCTTGCCTCAAGCTCTACATATTCTTGAGCAACTCCAATTCGTAATTTACTGGAATAAATTGTTTCTTCAATTTTGACACCATTTTGTCCCATCTAGACATTTTATCTTTCCCTTGTCTTCCTCTTTCTAACTGGACCTTTTTCCACCATATACTAGCATGACCTTTCAACTTTGTCTTTGCAAACCTCACTCTGTGAGGATATTCAATCTCCTCAAACTCAAAAAAAATCCTCCATGTCATTGATCCAATCAATCAATTCTTTAGGATTCATATTTATACTAAAAGTTGAAACCTCTATTTTAGGTCTCTTCCTAATGCTTGAGATTTCTTGCATCAATCTTCTTTCTCCAAGATCCATTGGATCCTACTCTTCCTCTTCCATTTCCTCTTCTATTTCATCTTCATTGTCATCTTTGTCTTGTTGCACATCTTTTCTTTGAACCTCTTGTTGCAAGGTTTCTAATTTCCTTCTAAGGGCTCTAATTTCATCTCTAGATGGATCTCTTCCTCCACCACCTCAACCTCTACCTTTTCCATACTGGGAAAGTCTTGGAGGAATCTTGAATTCAATCCACACTCACAGGTCCTGATACAATTACCTCACGTTTGGGGCTCTATCATAGGCTCAAGAAATCCTACTCTGATACCACTTGATGAGGACCACACCACCCAAAACACATAGAATTCACAACAATATATACCAACATATAAGATACAAGACAAAAAAATGACTCACTTTCAATTATTTTAAGAAAATGAAATTATAGATTCAAAGCTTACATGTTGCAGCCTCATGGGCTTGATTCATTACAACAAAATCAACTCTAAAAATAAAATCTACTATTCAGAGCCACAATCTGCACTATCGGGTCTAGCTTCTACAACCCCAACTTAACCCTTTTTATTTTCCCCAATAAGCACCCTAAAATGTTTAGAAATTTCAAATTTCCCCTTTTTGTTTTGGTGCCAAAGGTCTTGCTGCTTGATTTTTGGCCTAGGAAGAAATTTTTAATGAAATTCACTTTTTAGAGGACCAACTTTGTGGGACCATAACTTTTGATCTGGGTGTTTGATTTTCGATTATTGAATATCATTGGAAAGCTCTCGACAAGCTCTACAACACATGAATTGACTATAGGTTAGTTCAACCACTTTTTGAGTTGTTTTGGGGCCTCTAAAGTTTTATATCTTAGTTTGAAGTTGCATTGGAGAAATTTCTCTAGATGGAAACTTTAATTTCTCCCAAACTGTGCAGGGTATTGAGGTGATTCTTTAACGAATGGAAATGTTTTTAGTTCTACTCCTTGGGGTAAATTTTCACATCCATACAAGCATGTTTACGCCGACTTACTAAAAATAGTAAGTTCTTGATTTTCGCTATTTTTGACACTTGACTATCTTACACCCCTAAAGTGCCATCATGGGACTCAAAACAACTAAAGAGAATAAAGAAAACAATTTTTTTGGGTGATGCAATATTTCCTTACACCATTGGATACTCCTGCATCAATTAACTTGATCTTTGGGTTAAACAATGTTAGTCTTGTTGGTGGGCGAATTGGCTTTTGAACTAGTTAACCAAATCATAATTTTCTTAAAATAAGTAAATTACCTATGTTCATCCAAATTTACTTCCTTGCTTCATAATGAAGATAATTTCTCATTAAAATATAAATGAAGGATTGTAGAGTCATTTCCTTAAGTAATCATGGGATGTTTGTTGTTGTAAAGAGTGTCATGCAATTTATATGTTTCCTTGGTTGTGCATTACAATTTAATACAATATAGTAAAACCACCATAACATGAGCTAATTATTAAGGATACTGTATTCTCTAGATATTTGATAATATTTGTTTATCGTCACAATTTCATGATGAAAAATATCTAGTTGAGTTGTTGATTTTAGATAAGTGTGACCTTTTGTTATGAATCATACATAATGTTATTCACATGTTGTTTGCACGCTTAAAGATTGTAAATATTAATGTTGATTGTTTGAAAATAAAAATTTTACCTATGGATGAAACTCTTGTTTTCTTTGCTCTATGATAGTAACTTGAAGTTGTTCAAAAGATTTGATGTTGTAGAATTGCTAAATAAAATTAAAAATATTATCATAGTTATTCAAGTAGAAAACTAAATGTAATAGATACACATGAAGAAATTTAGACTCAGATATTAGTAATTATCATTTATGAATACTGATCCTTAAATTTCATGCAATGAAACTATAAGTTGAATCATGTTTGCAAACAAGGAGTTTATCCTCAGTGGTATATTGCATTTTCATCTATGTTGAAATTCTTTATTGTTTCTATGCAACAATTTTTGTTCTGAGTGTCATGTTGGGGATTGGGAAATATGTGGTACCTTGTGTTATGTGTCATTTATTATGTTCCTTCTAGGGGAGTTGGCACCCATCTTGTGAAGAGGAGAATTTGTGTCCTCCATGTGGAAGGGGTTTGAGTGGGTGTGGCTCCCACAATAGGGGCATCTTTATTTTCTATGCAATAGTACCCATGCTTATTTAGGGGTAAGAGTATCTCGTATCTTGTGCATATTGGATTGGTTGGAAAAATAAGGGTGTTATATGGTACATTATGAAATATGGAGGTGTTGATGTGAGACTGGCTTTTGAATAAATGACATATATTTTCCCCTACTAGGTAGATCCCCTACTCCTCCTATGTGGAATTCCTTCTTGCAATTCCAATGTGACATGTGCTTGGGTGTTGGTAACTATATGAAACTTGTAAATAATTTGTGAACTGTGGGTGCTAAGTAGTCTAGATGTGATCCAAGGTGGCCAAGTTTTTTTCAATAAAATTAAAATTGTTTGTATTTTTGATAAGTGTCGACAAAGGCTAAGAAAGTGCATTATAATATGTGTTGTGAGAAAGCAATAAATGTTATGTTCGTTAATAAAGTTTGAGATACTAGGTATCCAAATTGGGATAAGGGTGTGTTGTACATCTAGGATGATCTACTTGTGTTAATTTATGTGTGATTGCATGTTGGAATTCCCCTAGTGACAACCACTCAATTCAAACAAGAGTTCCACTAGTGTATTAAGGGTTGAGGGAGTTCCTTGTTCATTGGAACATTATGATTATTGATATGTCCATGTGCTAACCAGTGGAAAAATTTCAAATATTATGTTCCCCCTTGGAATGTTGAGCTAGATTTTTTCCCCCTTTAAGGACCGCATTTGTTTGTCTATAATGTGAAACCTTTTTTTCCTTGAGTTGTATCCCATGGGTTGAGGATGGATCTTGTGTGCCAAACTTTGGATGAGATTACACTTGGGCTATGGATGCTACATATATTGGATATTCAAAGAAATGGGTGTTAGATACAATGTTCTCATACTATCATTGGTCTATTCACACAAAGGTAATGGTTCATGAGCATTGTTGGAAATAGAGAGAGAAAAATGCAATTTTTAACTATTATCATTCAACATTTGTTGTGATGAGGGTGTAACCTGAGACTTACAAAATAACCCACAAACAAGAGAAATTTTATTATTTAGAAAATGGAGCTTCTTACAATCAGAGGATCTCAAATCCCCAAGTTCTACAACACATGCAAGTTACAGACAGCTATAGAATAACCCTTTCGTAATATGCGAGCTTGTCCCCAAAAAGTTACCCAAAAATTAGAAACCCACCCATAAATAGAGCTCCTCATTAGTTTGGAGCCAAAACAACATTTAAATGAGTTTAGGCAGTTTGGCACTGAAAATTTATAACATGAAGTTCAAATTTCAAAAGAGCATTTGCAATTGTATCTTCTAGAAAGTGTGCCAACTTCCCGGGGCCATAACTTTTGATCCGGGACTCCGATTCATGAACCATTTGAACTGTTGGAAAGGTCTCAAAGTCAATAATGCACTTGAAATTAGCCATGCCAATTTTGGCAAGTTTTGGGGCCGTTCCAGGAAATCTAACTGCCTCAAATCTAACTCAAAAGATTTTCAGGTGCAAATCTAGGAAACTAAAACTACAATATCTTTTAACCCAGGAATAGAAAATAAAAACCATAAATTGGGAATTTCATTATGACGAAAAGGGTATCCAAAAATGTAAAACATCTAAAAACCGAGAAACTTGAAATTTAACTATTTTTGGGTGATGCAAGATTGCCCTTACACCACTTGATGCTCCTACATCAGACACCCAGGGTAACTTGAGAAGTGACCCCGTCACATCTCAGATAGTGGAGGGAAAGACCCAAATGGTCAACCTCTACCTTAGGCAACTAGGATGAATCTTCAACAGGCTTTCCTTTCCATTTCACTAGATATTCTTCATACAGCCTGTTCCTGGTACTCCTTCACACATGACTATCTAGGATTTCTTCAATCTCCTCCTTTTCTGAAGTAGGTGCTGGAATCCCACACTGTTCCATCATTGGTACTTCCTTTGTGTCACCTTCATGATAATCTTTCAAATCTGAAATGTTGAACATAGTGGAAATGTTGAATCCATCCAGCAACTCTACCTCATATGCATTCCCTGAATCATGCCTCTTCAAAATATTACAGGGACCAAACTTCTTTATCGTCAATTTGTTATATGTTCCCATTGGAAACCTTTCTTTCCTCAAGTGGACCATCACTTCATCACTAATTTGAAACTCCTTATACCTCCTCTTTTGATCTTCCTTAGCCTTATACTGCATATTCATCTTGTTAATATATTCTCTTACCTTCTCATGTATATCCTTGATGTGTTCTGCAAAATCTTTGGCTTCAACACTTATTTTCTTCCCTTGGTCCATCTTCCTCAATTCTAGAGCTATTCTGGGGCTACCTCCATACACAATCTGGAATGGTGATCTACCAGTGCTTCTGTTGACAGAATTGTTGTAAGAAAATTCTACCTGGGGTAAGATCAAGTCCCATCCCTTTGGTTTATCTCCTACCAAACATCTCAGTAGGTTACCCAAACTTCTGTTAACAACCTCTGTCTGCCCATTTGTTTGTGGATGGTGTGCAGAATTGAACTTCAACTCTATCTTCAGCTTCTTCCACAAGGTCCTCCAAAAGTAACCCACAAATTTGGTGTCACGATCTGAAATAATACTCTTTGGCATACCATGTAGCCTCACCACCTCTTTGAAGAACAAGTTAGCAAAGTGGACTGCATCATGGGTCTTCTGACATGGAATGAAATGTGCCATCTTTGAAGACCTATCAACCACCACAAAGACTAAATCATTCCCTCGTTGTGTCCTTGGCAAACCAAGAACAAATTCCATACTTATATCCTCCCACAGCCTCTCTGGTATAGGTAAGGGTTGATATAAGCATGTATTTTGGGTCACTCCTTTAGCCATCTGACATACTCTGCAGCTTTATACAAACTTCTTCACATCCTATGACAACTGAGGCCAATAATAATGCTCACTGATAATGGCAATGGTCTTATCCCGATCAAAATGTCCTGCCATTCCTCCACTATGCTTCTCCTTCATCAGGTTCTCCCTCATGGAACTCCTCAGGATACACAATTGACTTCCCTTAAATAACATGCCATCCTAGATTATGAAATCCAGCCACCTTGTCCTATCCATTATAATAGGTTCCTTGCAAGGTTTCCAAGCCTAAGCAAAATCAGGATCTTCTGCATATAGTGTCTTGAGTTCATTGAATCCAACCACTTCAATCTGCATCTTTGTCATCAATGTATGCCTCCTACTTAAGGCATCTGCAACCCTATTTGACTTCCCACTCCTATGTTTCAAAAAAAAGGTATAACTCTTCAAAAACTCTACCCATTTCATATGCCTTTGATTTAATTTTCCTTGACTATTTAGGTACTGCAAGGCCTGATGATCAGTATATAGAACAAATTCCTTTGGCAACAAATAATGTCTCCATTTCTTTAATGCTTGAACTATCACATAAAATTCCTAATCATATACAAAATACTTTCTATTGGCATCATTTAACTTTTCACTGAAATAGGCAATGGGCTTACCTTCTTGGTTAAACACTGCTCCAATGGCACAACCACTAGCATCACAATCCACCTGAAACACCTTGTTGAAATATGGGAGGGTTAGAATAGGTTGCTCTGTCACCTTCCAGTTCAAAACTTTTTGCGCTCCAGTGCTCCACTTGAATTCTTTTCTATCCCTCTCATTGTTTCAGTCAAGGGTCCACAAATACTATTGAAGTTTCTAATGAACTTTCAATAAAAAGTAGCCAAACCATGGAAAGATCTCACCTTAGTAGCAGTTCTTGGGGTAGGCCATTCTAGAATAGCCTTCACCTTCTTTGGGTCCATCTTGAGACCTTCTGCTGAGACAACAAACCCCAAGTACACTAACTCCCTCTTCACAAAACTGCACTTCTTCAGATTAATCAATAGTTTCTCTTCTCTTAACTTCTTAAAGACTCTTCGAATATGCATCAGATGCTCATCCAATGTCTTACTAAAAATAAAAATATCATCTAAATACACAATAACAAAACTTCCCAGAAATTCTTTTAGTACCTTGTTCATGAGCCACATGAATGTGCTCGGTGCATTGGTTAGCCCAAAAGGCATGACTAACCACTCGTACAGGCCCTCTTTGGTCTTAAAGGTAGTCTTCCATTCATCTCCCTCTCGAATCTAGATCTGGTGATATCCACTCTTCAGATCAATCTTTGTGAAGTACTAAGCTCCACTCAAATAGTTCATTAGTTCATCCATCCTTGGCAGGGGAAATCTGTACTTGATTGTTATCTTGTTTATGGCTCAGGAATCTATACACATCCTCCACTCCCCATCCTTCTTTGGTGCTAGTACTACAGGTACTACACATGGACTCAAACTATCCCATATCAGACCCTTTCTCAACAACTCTTGAACTTGTCTGTTCAACTCCTCATTTTCTACTGGAGTCATTCTATGAGTTACCTTATTTGGAAAACTGGCTCTAGGAATCAAGTCAATCTAATGACTGATCTTCCTCATTGGTGGTAAATCCTTAGGTACATTATCAGAAATAATCTCTTGAAACTCATTTAATAACCCAGAAACTTCTACTAGTACCCCATCACTATCTTCCTTATCCATTCTAGGAATCAATGCATAACACATACGCTCATGCTTCATGCCTTCTAAAAATTTCCTTCCATCAACAAAATAAATTCTATCACTACTGAATACCTTCATCCTTCTTTAGGGGCTTCAACTTATGGTAGATTCCATCCTTCATTAGGGAGTAAGTGTTTGCATGGCCATCATGTATAGCTCTCCTATCGAATTGGCATGACCTCCCCAACATGTGACATGCATCCATGGGGATGATATCACATAGTACCTCATCACGATAGCTTCTGATCTTGAACTTTACCAGGCATTGCTCACTGACCAAAAATTTGTGGTCTTTCTACAACCAGGCAATCCGATATGGATGTGGATGCCTCTCCCTTTTCAGCTTCAACTTCGCAACCATCTCTTCTGACATCACAACATTTTTCTTCACACTTGCATCTTGTGCGAAATAGATTCTTCCTTTGTTCTGGCTCCTTCTCTTCAGTCACTACGGCTCTTCTGACCACTAGGGCTTCTCCCCTTTCTACATCATCTGAATGCTTAGATCGAGGTTCATCATCTACATGTGCAACTCTTCCATGACCTTCTGGCCTTTTGTCTACCCTTCCTTGATGTTGTGGACATTCATAGGCTCGATGCCCTTCTTCACCACAATGGAAACAAGTTCCTCTAAAACCACCTCTTCTAGGTCCTGGCCCAGATCTTCCTCACCCTCTACCTCTTTGATCACCACTATTTTGATCACAAGGGTGGTAGAAGTTGTCATTCCTTTGGCTTCAGCTGGTACCCACATCTTCACTTTTCTTTTCATCATCATTTCGACTTCCTAAAGGTCTTGCACTTCCCCTTCTACTTTGACCTCCTCATCCCTTTTTCTTGCCATCAAATCTTTTATTCAACTTCTCTTCCACCTTCAGAGCAAACTAATACACATCCTCAATGGTGGTGATTCTGACTAGGCTTAACTCCTACTGAATGCTCGGTTGTAACCCATTAAGATATCGGGCTACCTTCTCCTTATTGGCCTCTATGTGACCCGGTCTAATGATTATCTTGTGAAAATATTCAGTATATTCTTTCACAGATCTACTTCCCTACTTCAACCCTTGCAATTTCTTCAACAGATCTAACTCATAGTCCACCGGTATGAACTGTTTCTTCAGTTTCTCTACCATGTGATCCCAACTGCTGATCTTTCCTTTTCCTCTCCGATTTCTCTCCAACTGGACCTCTTTCCACCAGATATTGTCATGGCCCTTAATCTTCATTTTTGCAAACTTAACCTAATCTGGGTCCTCTACTTCTTCATACTCAAAATACTCTTCTAGCTCATTGATCTAGTCGATCAACTCTTCTGGGTTTAAACCTCCAGAATAACTAGGGACTTCTATTCTGGGTCTTTTTCCAATTTTTGAGATGGCCCTTATCAGCCGCATCTAATCTTGATCGATCACTTCTTCTTCCTCTTCTATGTCTGAATCTTCCACCTCTTCTTCATCTTCACTTTCTCCTCTCCTTCTCGGGTCTAACCCTCTTCTCATTTGTTCTTGCAATGCATCAATTTGTCTCTGGAGGGCTCTGAAACCCTTGGCTGCCAATGGATCTCTTCCACCAGCATTTCTACCACCTCTGCCACCTCTGGCACCACCACGTCTACCAGGAATCACTCTTGGATGCATCTTAAAGATCTTGAACCCATAACCATGGTCCTGGCACAAACTGCCTCACGATCAGCGATCTGTTCACACGCTCAAGAAAACTAGCTCTGATACCACTTGATAAAGGTGCAACCCGAGACTTAGAAAATAACCCACAAATAAGAGAAATTTTATTATTCAGAAAATGGAGCTTCTTACATGCAGAGGATCTCAAATCCCCAAGTTCTACAACACATGCAAGTTACAAATAGCTATAGAATAACCCTTTCGTAATATGCGAGCTTGTCCCTAAAATGTTACCCAAAAATTAGAAACCCGCCTATAAATAGAGCTCCTCATTAGTTTGGAGCCAAAACAACATTCAAATTTGATTTTAGGCAGTTTGGCGCCAAAAATTTACAACATGAAGTTCAAATTTCATAAGAGCATTTGCAATTGTATCTTCTAGAAAGTGCACCAACTTCCCGAGGCCATAACTTTTGATCCGAGACTCCGATTCACAAACTGTTTGAACCGTTGGAAAGTTATTGAAGTCAATAACGTGCTCAAAATCAGCCACACTAATTTTGGAAAGTTTTAGGGACGTTCCAGGAAATCTAAGTGCCTCAAATCTAACTCAGAAGATTTTCAAGTGCAAATCTGGGAAACTAAAACTGCAATATCTTTCAACCCAGGAACAAAAAATAAAAACTGTAAATTGGGAATTTCATTATGACGAAAAGAGTATCCAAAAATGTAAAAACACCTAAAAACTGAGAAACTTGAAATTTAACTATTTTTGGGTGATGCAAGATTGCCCTTACACCACTGGATGCTCCTGCATCATGCTGAAAGAATATAAAGTGCCAAATTTGAAAGACTTGGGAATTTGAAATATTATAACATTTATTCCAGGGCTACAAAATTATATGGATGATGACAAAGATATGTGTTGGTGAATGATGTTCTCTTGGGTAGGATTCATTATACAAATAACTTGTTTATAGGCTAATTTATATATATATATGATTATGGCTATTTGGTTGGCACGTCCCAGGTTGTGTGGGTCTGTGATTGGTTACTATATGGATATTTTATGGTTTTGAGACAACCATATTATTATTCTATGGTTTGATACCACCATATTATTATAAGTGATTTGAGACCACTATGTTTTGTCGACTATGTGGTTTGAGAACCACCATTCCCATCCAACCCTCGAGTGGCTCGAAGAAGTCACATAGTGCATGTAATGTGCCAATATTTGTGAAATGTGTATTATTTTGAAGATTATTTTTTTGTTTTCACCACTAGTATTACATTTTTGGATATTTAATTTGTGTGGTCTTTTTACCTCGAGGACTTAAATTGATTTAAACTATTTTTACATGAATTGAAATTTTTCCTTTGTGTTTGATTTACCATTTTACTTTAATTTCTTAAGATTTTATTGTAAATGGTGAAATATTATTTATCTTCTTAACTTTGAGGCTTCTATGAACTATTAGCATATATGTCATGATGTGAACTCTGTAAACTGTTATATCCAAGAGGGATCACTAATAGGTCATATGGGGGTGTAGATGCACTAGAGAATTTATTTTTTTGAGGATGGGGATATAAATTAGAATGGTATGGGATAGTCATAATCCATTCTCCCATAGATCTTGTGTGTGATTCTTGCATTCCTTCTTTCTTGGAGGCTAATACCATTACCAAAACAAGGGGAAGGTACTAGGAAATGTATGGAGGTGTCCTAGAGGGCCTCAAGACCATCTTTCCTAATATTATCATGATTACTCAGTGATGGTAGTTTCTTTAGTTCAGTGATATAGCATTGACACTATTCCTCCTCATAAATCCCATTCCCTAAATTGTGGGATATGTTAGTGTTATGTTGGTGGTGTGAGTGTTGTAAACCAATTTTTGTGATGCTTATGGATTAACTATAGGAATTTTTGTAATAAAATGAAATGAATGATTTCCTAATATTTAAATTCATTATTTTATTGTAAAATATTTGACCTATTTTTCAAAGTAGTGGTGATTGAAGTGAACACATTTATGGTGTATTCCTTAATAATCATATGAGTGATAGAGGAAGTAATGTGAAATTGACATATGTGTGACATGAATAAATCATCTTTTGGGTTGTGTAGATAGTTAATATTTTAGAATGTACCTTAGAAGTTAAAATTGTTTGTTTCATTACTGGAAATTTGTGCATAAAGTATTATTGACAAGTTCTTGTGCTCACCCTCACATTTAGGACTTTCATGAGGTAGCCCAATCCTAGGGGGGTGTAAGACTCTATCTCATGTGGCATTTTTTGATATTGGTAGTCATTGATTGTTCATGTCTTATATTCTATGTTCTTTTATGTTAAACTTGAGTGATGGTTGTTCCTATACAATGAAGATGTTCATATCCTTTATTATCATATCTAAGTAATGGTTTCTATGATTTCTTGTGATAGCTAGATGAATCCATTTTCTTATCTACGTAAGTATGAAATGATAGAGATATATATTTATTGGTAATATCATTATGAATATTAAGTGGATTAGATTATGTTAGGTGATTATATATATTTTGGGTGTGAGTACGTGTGAATATAGAGACTGGTAATGATTGATATTCAATATTTACTTATTATAGGTTGAATAGATTATTGATATAAGTGGTGATATTTTGATAATAAATAGTACGATCAATTATTGCTTGACTTTCAAAGGTATTATGCAAGTAGGGAAAGTTAAATTATATGTACTTATGTATATTAGTCAATTTAATTATCTAATCAATTATTATTCTTGAAATATTACTTTTCATATAACATTTGTTTCAATTATTGTTAATTAGGAGTAATACTAACACCTTTTTTATCATCGAGTAAACATGTAAAAATTGGCCAATATTGATTAGGGGGTCACATAGCTACTTTGTTTATGTTATTCTTGTGAATTTATGGTTTGTCAAGGGCATGATATTTAACCTTGTTTTGTGTGGTAAGGGTTGTGTGTACGTGAAAATTTATTTTATTAGTCCCTTGAGTCACTTTTTTAACTTGACTACTTATTTAACATTTTGTGATGTCCTTATGTGGTTTTATTTGTTTAAAAAGTTTCCTAGGTGGTAGGTTTATGGGTGAGGGGTCTTTTTATCCCATAAAAACCCTTTAATAGAGTTGGGAACCCACTCTAATTACCCACTTATGAAAAGTGGCAAAAATTAGATGGTTTGGGTGGTTGGGAAGTTATGAAAAGGTGGCTTCCCCTTCTATTTATTCTTTCTCCTTGTGAGGAGAAGGGGCTTCTCTCTAGGCCTTGTCTTCTCTCTTTTTCTTTTTCTTTTCTCTTGTATCTTGTTTTCTTTCTCATTTGGGAGGATAAAGGCTCATATCCCACAAAGAAAGAACAAAGAAGGGTTGGAAATATTTCTTGTTTGAATTGATACAATAGCATCTATCATATGTTGGATTATAGTTCCAATGAAGTATAAAATGATCTCCACACTAATTTAAATCAATATTCTTCTTTGTTCACAATCTGCTCAATTCTACATCATGCACATGTAGGTGAACCACAATACATGGCATGTATCTCTTCAACACTTGCATATAATCTATTATCTCTTTATCATATAAGGTAACAAAGACTAAAAAATGAACCATGTTCAGATAGGACATGAATTGATATTGACCCCAACATGACTTTTTAATGCATGGACAAAGTAGTAATATAATAATTATATTCTTGAGGCATGAAAACTTGTCCATTTATTTAGAAATTTGAGTTTCAATATTGTAACCCTCAAACTCAATGGTATATTCAAGAAAAACCAACAACTGTGGTGATTTGTTAGGTCCATGATCGATCCAGAAGACTTTTTTTATTCTTACATTGCCATAATCAAAATAATATATGTTGTTATTGATGGGAACGAGGAAAGACACAACCTGGATGTCCTCTAGCATAGGTAGTGATGTTTGACTACTCAGAGTGTGTGTAGTATCATCTGATCATGTATCATCCGCTTCAGGGGGACGTAATTGGTCATGCAACATTTCCCTTGCATCGCTAATCTATAGATTACAACCACAATAATTAAGTAGTATACAATGTGAAATATTGGAATTTTAAAATTCATGGAATGTTTGACCTAATTCATAGTTTATAAAAGCTTGAGAAGATGAATCTGGAGGTATTTCCCTAAGATTACATACATAATCTATTGCTTGAACTAGTTGTCCCTCAAGAAATCTGATGATGATATGTTGGTTATCTACATTCTATGTGCCTTCTAGATTTATTCCCGCAAAAGGTATTACATTGTCCCCTTTAATTTTATGCACACCAACTTTAGTTTTATGAGATTCCATATCAAGAAAACATGATATGGATGAATCTATCCTACTAAATCCATTTGTATGTGAAAGAAAATCAAAATTAAAAGAGGAAGAAAAAATCCCTATTGCAACCTATAGTTAGTATGGTGCATCATTGGTTATGAAATCCTCCAAGAATTCTTCTTATTGTAGTTCAGGTGTGAATAACTGGTAAGACTCATATTATTGCTCATCAAAATATCCATCCATTGATTGTATTTATGTATTTCCATTATTTTTCTATGTTGAAATGGTATCCTTTCCTTCATCTAGTGACTCAACTACTTCATCAACGAAAAGTTCAGGTCAAGTGTCTTTTCTATCACCAAGTGTAGAAATACCCCCATGTCCTATGTCATCATAATCATGTAACTTTACATTGAATGCAAAGAAATAAAAAATTTCTTCATCTATGTCAAGAGGACTAAAAGATAATTTATAATTTATTTCTAAGCCCATGTTATGAAGCTGATCATCAAGCATATGAAAATCATCCTAAAAAGGAAGGACTCTTGATTGTCACCAGATGAATCAATCATTGGATTTTCCTTATCATTGTTTGGGTTACATTGTGCCTTCTCTATTGTTGTCCCAAAATTTGTTTGTCAATCTTGTTCACCTGAGTAATAATTTGATTCATGTCCCTCTTTTCTTGGTGTGTTTTCTACAATTATAGTAAGGAAATCTACATTGGATGGCTCTTACAACTTGTGTCTCTATTTCCTTGATTGTTATTTGGAATGACATACAAGTGAACTCTAAATGTGCCACATTATGTATTCATAGGTCAACCTGTCAACAACAATTCCTCCAATGTATTTTATGTTGTAAACCTAACTATTCTCTCAAAAGTCTTTCCATAAATTCATCACATTCCACCAATAGTAAATCTTCTTCACTACTTGTAGAAGAAATATGATCACTAAACCCATCCTCTTGTGGCTCATCTATTTTAGCTAGATGTTTTATTTTAGGTACTTGACCATCTTCTATAGAGACAACATCATCATTATTTTTTATTTTGTAGACATTTCCATTTCTTCCTTTTTATCTTCAACATCTTTGGCAACTATATTCAATACTTGTATATTTTTTTGATTCAACATTTGTATGTTCCCCATTAGCTTCCAGTTATTCTTCTGCCTCAGTGTACACAAATTCTATTATAGATTATTCCTTATTTCTAGTGTTCTAATGTTCTACTAGGCCTAAAAAACTTTTAACTTGATTGATAATATCCTCACATGAAGGGAAAGTGAGTTCTAGATGGGCTACATTGTGCACTATACACCAGCTAGATAAGAGAATGTCTTGTAAACACAATCCATTATCTTTACTCAAATTTTCTTTAACCAGACTTGTGAAGACTTCACCTGTAACATCAAAAATTTCTTCCAACTTTGTAGATGCCTATGGTTTATTTACTTCCCAAAAGAATATTTTCCCTTTCAAAGCCATCCTTATTCTATCCAAAAAAAGTTAGACATTCCAGCTCATTATGCCTACAAGTATTATGAATTATGCATTTTTCTGATAGTGCAAGGTGATGAAAACTCTTGAGAGTCTTAATCTATAATAGCTTATTCAAATATTCTTGAAGCTAAGCAATATTGATCTACGGGTTGTCCTTACAACAAGAAATATGAAATTGTTGCCACTCCATTTCAACTTATATTTTTGCTTGACAATTTTTTTTATTTTTTATTTTTCAAATATAAAGAGATATATTATACCTTAGATTTGTACATGAAGGCTCATTTTGCTTCTATATTTATTTATTATGCTCAACCCTCCTTATATTTCCAATTCTAATGATGATTGTTTTAGCATTGCACAACATAGATAAAACACAAGTGTTGTATCTCTCATGGAAGGTAAATCTCTTTAGAAAAAAATTAGAAAATAACCCCAAGGTTTATAAGGTTAGACCTTGAAAATGCATTAAAAAACTTAGTGATGATGTGATATGTTGGTAATCATGAGGGGTCTTAGAATTCAACAAGGCTAGAAGCATTAAACTCAAATGAGGTTCTATGAAATCTAAAAAAGTGCATAGACCTCAACTATAATTTCTAGATCAAAGATCTAAAAATGACCTTTATCATCAAATCTTGTGATGTGGTGATGATTTTGATTTTAAAACTAATCCTTGAAGAATGATCAAAAGATGTAGGGTTCAGAGAGAGATCCAAAACTAGCAACTACGAATAATCACATCAATGATTAATGCTTCAGATAGACAGATCTTTCAAAAATCCAATTCCTACTTAACCGAGGTGGAATCTATAATCTCCCAAAAATGATGCAATCTTCCAAGGAATAATCAAACATTTTTACATTGTAAACATCCTACACATATCCAATTCTTGGTTCAATATGAATAAACATTCACAATTGAACTACTACAATAAAAAGGCTCAAACTTACTATACACAACAACTCACAATCAACAAGCCACTAATAGTATCGATCAGAGATGAACCAATGTCAACTGAAACTAACATTAGACAATCAAAAATAAGAAACTATAACACTTTCAATCTCAACACAAAAATTCACCAAATCAATGACCTATTTGCATTAATTTCTCCAACATATTCTTAACAATCTCCAGTTCTTCCTCTCCTAAACTAACTCCTACTAACTAACTACTTCTGCAACTCCTAAAATATCCCTTTACAAATGAGCAAGCACAAGACTTTTATAGATATTACATTTTAGATCAAGGGAAAAGATTGCATCCAATTCAAGCGCCTAGATCAATCAACATTTAATATTTGAAGCATATAAGGTTTTGGTAGCACATGCCTCATTTACTTCCAATCAGGTATTTTTGTTACAAATTTGGCCCTAGGAGAATCAAATATTCCCCTTGGTTTTGATGACCACCCCTCATTAGAGGAATAAAAATAGCCTCAATGGTTGTCCCCTTTAAAATACTTTTCTAGCTAGTAGGCATAGATTCTCATGCAGATTTGCATTTAAATATTGATATTTTCCATTTAATTTCAGTTTAAAATCTCCTTGCTAGTGAATAAGGCCTTGCACGAATCATCTTGACCACTTAATTAAATTACAATTCCCTCCAATATATGGCACGGTTTCATATGCCAATCCTTTAATCAATCAATCCTTTATTCCTCCAAGCATCCTAAGAAATACAAGTTGTGTCATAAAATATCATAATTTAAACCTCCAGGAATGATAAATTTCCTTTATTTAAACTATTAAAATCTATCAATTTATAGTCCATCAAGAAAAATTCATTTAAAAAAAAAAAATTATTTCGAGAAATTTTCCACTTCAGGAAAACAAAAAAATTCAAGAAAAAATTCCATTTTTGAAAGTTTCCATTTCAAGAAAAATTTCATTTTTCAAAATTTCCATTTCAAGAAATTTTCCTTTTTTGGGAAACTTTCCTTTTCGACAATTTTTTTTCCACAAAAAATCCATTTTGGGAAATTGACTTTTGAGGGGATTGGACCACTGTGGGTCAGAGAAATGTGAAATCCATCATGTTGCAGGCTGGAGCAATGCAGAAGTTAGAGAGTTTGGCACAGACAAGTGAAATTTCCACTTTTGAGGGAATTAGACCACTATGAGCTACAACAATGTGAAAGCCATCATGTTGTAGGATAGAGCAATGCAGAAGCTAGAGAGCATGGCGCAAGTGAGACAACATCCCACAAATGGAAGCCCACATCGAGTTTTCCACATTACATGTAAAAGCTTAACAATCTTGATTTTGCATGTGGGAAATGATGGCTCCAAGGTATGAAGTATAATAGACTTTATATTGTTAAGAAATGGTTAATGTGGGAAAAGAAAATGTGGAATCCAGACAAGTCTACACCATAAAATAGTGTGGGTGGAACAACATTGCACACCCATCCTTCCATAACCAACTTTCTGCAATGTTTCAAAACATAGTCATTTTGGATCTAACTTATTTAGACACGTGGGGACTTAGATATTAAAGGCACTAAATGTTCAATACTTAAAGTTTTCACTCATTTCTTGTGTTGTGGAAAAATCAATTGCAGAAGCCAAAATTTTGCGAGCTAGAGCAATGCAGAAGTTGCAGGCTTCGGTGCCGATGCACTAGAAACTAGCAAACGGTTTTCCTCAAGGCCCCATGACTTGGAAAATTTTGAGATTTATCTATTTGAGCACATAGGGAAATGGATATGAAGGATTCCTATGCCTAATACTTGATGATTTTACCTATTTTATGAAATGCAGAAAATATGATGGTGGAAACTAGAGGTTTGTAGGTTGAAGCAATGCAAAAGTCAGAGGCTCCAACATCAGTGCACTAGAAACCCTCAAACAATGTTCTACAATGACATTCCCAAACAAATTTTCTATAAAAGGTCAAAACTTAGACTTTTAGTGCAAATTGATTTAGCATGTGGAGAAACCATCAAGCAAAGGTGAGGTAAAAGGATTATAAGTTAATTTCACTGGCAAATCATTACATAAATGAGGCAAATGACCATAAAACCAAAAATGCAAAGCATAATCACTATCCAAAGAGAAAACTCATGTAGACCTAGTAAGCACCAAATATGGCTGAACCCTGTAGCAAGAGTGAGCAACTAGAGAAGGAAAAACAAAAAGAGGGGATCCCTACTTTCAATTGGGCATGTGTGAAAAATGCACAAAAAGGTCGCCCATGGAAGGGTGGGCAACATCAACCAAAGAGGGTCGAGTCGTCCCTCTTTTGGGAGGCCTCACCCCAATGAGTAGGTTGAATATAGAGTTTTAAAATAGATAAAAAAATGTATGCTTTAAAAGCTTAGTTTATCTTTTCAAATGTCAATTTTAATATGGTGGTTGACAACTTGTGGTACACTCTAAAATGGTGATTATTGCATAGGTCGATATATTTAGTCTTATATCATGTTTTAACAAATTCTTGGTAATCAATATGCCATGTTGGGTCTTATTGATCTAAAGAAACTATCCACCTTATCCCAAAACTCTATTGCTATAATTTTATCTTGGTGTCACTTGTGTTTGCTAATCTAAAAATGACACCACAAGAAAAAGAAAAAAGAAAAGGAATGTGTTTAGGTAATGCATATAATAAACCATATAAATTTTAATGGCAATTCATGTTAGTATGCTAGTTTGTAATGAAGATTCTTTGAATGAATCTGAAAATGCACTTGTGTGTATCTTCTGAATAGGATTGGAAAAAAACATTTCTTTTGGGTAGCATACCTAAAAAATAACAATCACATCCAAAAATAGTTGGAAAATAGAAGTTTAAATATTAGAAGGAATAGGTGTTAGTTAATAGGTTAGTTTTTAGTTTGGGAAGTTAGTTGTTTTTGTTTTTTACTTTCAAAATCTATGACCTTCCAAGCTTTAGTTAGAGTTGCATTAAAAATATGTGTAATCTTCATGCATTTATTAAGTGGGCATGATTTAATCATAATTGGGAGTAATTTTCATCCAGTGAAATTAAATTAAATTGGGAAAAATGTTGGGAAAATTTTGGTTTATTATTTTATTCTGTAATTAATCTTGTACAATTTTCAACTTATCTTAGACTTAAATATAGGTACTATTAAATATTGTAAATAGTTAGGAATTCATTGTAAATATTCTTCTATCCTTGTGTAATTAGTGTCTTCATGTGCATTAGGATGCATTAAGTAGTGATTGATGTTTCACTACAACAAGAGGATACCTATTAGGATTGCATTAATAGTTCATCCTTGCATGTTACTTGGTCATGTTAATATTCTATAAGTGGTTATATATATGTATCTAGTGAAATTAGTGAGCCATAATAATCAAAATTGTTGAGATTATGGATGCATAGTCCTTGAAGCTGCAGACTTCGATGGAGGACCTTTAAGCCAGGAAAGATAATCAACCACCCAGAAAGTGTTGCAACTAAGCATGCACAATAGAGATTCTATATTGATGAAAAGATATATTACAAATAAACAAGATGTTTGATTATATAGGCAAGAGGTAAAACCTAATATGCATGAGATGTTGCCATGTGTCTTGATCTAACAACATGTGACAACATGTGAACCCTATCTAGATGATCATTAAATGAGGAGATAAGTTCTAGAAGGACAACTCATCTTCTAGAAGGAATCTTATCCCACCAAACAAGGAAGGGAATATTATCCCATTTATTAAATGATTTATCTAATAATGCAACCTAGGACTAAATGATTTATGACCTAAGTTAACTTATGCTAGTGTAATAATTAATTAATTAATTAATTACACCAACAAAAATTACATACTCAATAAAGTATTGAATTATCTTATATCTTGTTATACTTAATCGCCACCCTTTTCAAGGATTTTCTATTTTAATGTTTCAATGGCCATTTCTTGGAATTTTTCTTATCCATGATTGAATCCCTCCATGTTCAATGTTTGTTTTTAAACATGGTCTTTCGAATAGTCGATATTAGAATTATCTTCGGTAAGGAAATTCAGTTATCATTCTTTCCCTTGCCTTTCTTTTGTTATCAATATATGTTTAAACATTGAAGATCAAGAGTGTTTTGGTAATTAATTATGATCAATAAGTTATAGGAGAAAGGAATTAGTGGTTTGGTTGTGGGTTAGATAATATCAATAGTGACCTTGGTGTCTATGCATGATAAATTTATGTTGCTTGAACATTCATTTTGAGAAAATTTAGTGTTGAGATGATCATTAAGGTGTGTAGAGATAAATTTATGCTAGTAGAGTTAGTTGGAGTTGTTTGTTGTGGTTAATAAAATTTGGTCTTTGCATAGAAATCAATTATTACAAATACTAGAACTATTGTCTTCCATTAATAAATATAGAGTAATTAATACTTTATGCTCTAATGATATTATTGTTGTTATTTTTAATCGCAATAATATCGTCATTGATTCATAATTTGGACAAAGTGAATAACAATAAAAAAAAAATATTAGTAGTGGCTACGTTGGGTCGATTAATAGTCAAGTAAGATTGTTGGTAAGTGGTAGAATTTATGTTTGGTGAAACTATTAGTAATAATATGTATATATTTACACTATGGATAATGATGATAACTTTTTTGGAAGTTAAATTGGAATCAAAATTAATAGAACACATGTTTAACTAACAATAATATATTGAGTGAAATTGGTAATAATATCTTTAGTAATATAAGAAAGGGTAGTATTAAATATAAATATTGAGAGAGGTGTTAACATTAAACAAGGTATTGAAGAGATATAGTATAAATGTTAAGTATTAAAGTAGATATTGTTATGATCTTTAATTATCAAGAAAATAATAGTGTCAGTGTTAATGATGTTAGCAAATAAAAATATTAAAAGTGAATGATAAGGGATAAAGGTAAATAAATGCTAATATAAATGTTATTAGAGTCAATGTTATTTGGTATATTCATTACTAACCTTATCATTAGTATGAACTACCATGTTTGTATGTGTAGTTAGTAATTACTAGTGTTTATACGCATTTGTTCATAAATAATTGTGGATGTGTATTGTTTAGTTGTTTAAATTTTGGGGCATGAGAGCATATGTACTTTCAATTTGTACATCTATTAAATTATGGATTATTCTAGTGTATTTGTACATTGATTTTAGTTTCATTATATTATTATGACTTCTTGGAAATTGAATGCCTAAGTCAAGTACTATATCAAATTATCTCATGTACTTATGTTCATGTATGAATGATATGCAATACAACGTCATGACTTGTATGGAGTTATTAATCTTGTACTAATGCAATCATGATTATTTCATGTTAATATGATTCACTATGTTGATTATTTGGTTTTTGTACAATGAATTTAAAATCCATTCATTACATAATTTGACATTCTTAAGACTAAAAGTAGAGCATCTATCTTTAGGTTTCACCTAGACTCAACATAAGATATATTTAATCAATAGGAGATAGTCGTCCTATTCTAATACTATTGTAATATTTCAATAATATAATATAATATAATATAGAGGCTAAATGCCTTTTTCCTAAAAAAAGGATATATGTCCTTTTCTAGGTTGTGTCCATATATGTAGAACATTTCCATGTCCATGAATTTATCATTCTATTCTCTACTATATAGATTTGATCTTCAACTATATGTGCATTTTGGCTTCTTGTTTCATTGGTTTTGTAAATGCTTGCTTTACTAGGACTAGTAATATTTAAAATATATTTGAAGGGTTTTTAGATTATTCTCCCAAGCTAACCCTTGGGAAAGATTGGTTTTATAGTCATGCAAAGGGTTAATTGGTAACAAGGAATCATACAAATTTCTTAGATGAATATGTCCAAGTAATTGTTATTATTATAGTGCACCAAATTGAAATGTTCTAATAATTGCTCCTTGAATTCTTAAATGATCTAGAACAATAAAATATATTATTGAATATAAGAAGATATGAAATTAATGCAATTGAATTCTTTTTGTGTGAACCCTTTTCCTAGTACTTGCAAAACAACATAAGTAAACAAGTTAAATAAGGAATTGCAAGCTAAAACAAGGATTCCCCATGAAATCCATTTACAAACTCAAAATAGGAAAGAAAACAATGAAGAACCAAATAAGAACAATGAAATAGCTTGAATCCTAATTTAAAAATGTAAACCCATGATCCCATGGGGGAATTGGTGCCAATTTGATGTAAAAATTGGCCCTTTCCCAATTCCTATGAGGAAATCTTGATATGTTTAAGATAATGTTGATCCACTTTGATGAAAGATGAGAACTCCAAGCCAAATCTGTGAAAAATCCTAGCTAAGAATTTAATGATGGATGGAAATGGCTAAATATTTTAGCATAATAACTTTGCAATGTTTGTGGATGATCAAATGAGGATATGAGCTCTTTATTTATAGAATTTCAAGATGGATGAATGTCCAAATTTGAACAATGTGGGACTAACATTCATCCAATGATATGATGCCACTTGTCAAGCTATGAATGGATGATGGATGTGCAAGACTTGGGGTTTGTGCAAGTAAATGCCAATATTTGATATTTAAATTTGTTGAAATGACTTGTAAGAGGGAAGATAAAATGCAATAAATGCAACTTGGCTAAAGACAAAGGACATGTAAGATGAATTTATTGCCTTGTTGGATGTAAATGTTGACTTAGAATTTTTGAATTCAAATTGAGAGAATATTCCAAAAGATGCCATGCGAGGAAAATAGAAATTTAATAAATGAATTAAATCTATTTTCATGTGCAACTTGAATTATCTAGAGGATGTGACATGGGGTGAGATTAAATTAATTAAGGGTTAATTAATTTAATGAGAGGGGTTAGATGATGTGACCTATTTGACCCAAACTTATGGATTTATTTAAATCAAATAAGAGAAGAATTTGAAAAGAGATTAATTAAATAAGGATTTTGATTTATTTAATTAAAGGATGTGGTGTTAAATTAAATCAAATAAGGTTTTAATTTATTTAATTTAATGAACAGACTCTAGGGATTTAATCAAGTAAATTGATTGTTTGATTAAATAGGGATAATTAGAACAATTGGATTGATTTAATTAACAAGAAAAATTGAATTAATTAGATAAAATGATTTATTTAATTAAGAGATGAAAGTTGATGAATTTAATCATATAAGGATATTTGATTAAATGGCTAGACCAAGGGATGATTCAAGAAGAAATGATGTTAGTGAGTCAAGATCAAATGCATGATGTCAATCAGTATATTTTACATGTCTACATTTTTCCCCTCTTTGAAGCAATGCACTCGTTGCGTTGGTTCAAAGAATAAATGACCTCAATCAAAGCCAAGATTTTTGATATTTAAAAACTTGCCCCAATACTACATGGTGAGAGGAAACATGCCATTATAATGCCCCCTTGAGAGATTAGATAAAAATTTTAATATTTTGGGTGATCTTGCAAAAAAAAAAGTGACAAAGTACCCGACTGGTCCAAAAGGGCTTTGGGAGGCTAAAAACATGTCCAAACACAATAAATCAATGAAAAACAAACCTTGAATAGACAAAAATAGGTTTGGGGGTCCAAAATCCTAATTTTTAGGCTTAAAAGGGGCCCAAGGGGTCACTTTCAAGTCATTTTCACAGAACTTTGCTAGCAATCTTGAGATTTGAGCTCTGACTCTCTAGCAATATGGCACAATGAAAGCTTCTTTTGCACATCACTGATCGAGTTCGGACATACTAGCAGCCACCTGGCATCGGGGCATCGATATGTGACCCTTACCCAAGCTTAGTTTTTTCATTTAATGCTATAATTAATGCCTTAAAAGGGGAGCTCACCTCCAGCAGCGCTATATAGCGCTGCTCGGCCTTTAAACTACATAGCGCAATGCTGTTTTGTGCCACAGCGGTGCTATTTTCCGCTGTAATGGTGCAATTAAAAGTTAAGAAACTTCGATGCTGGGCTCGGGCTCGATGGGCCAGTTTGACAAAACTGCACCACAGCATCTCCCATTTCATGCAAAGTGCGATGCTGGAGGAGAAAGTGCACCGTGGTGGTGCCATTTGATTCCTTTTGGGCTCGAGCGTAAGAGTTTGAGTAAAATCAAACTATGATGCCATCACAAACTGTGCCATTGGGGACTTTCTGGAGCATTTGACCAAGAAATTTTCAAAAAAATTTAACACGTTGACCTTCCTTGATGTAGGATGCAGTGAGGGAGCTCTACTCTTGGGAGCACTGGTCATGAGTTTTGGCTAGCATCTTATGGGACCTAAGCGACAGGGACCAGGATCGACTGAGAGTTGTGGGATTATGGTATATTGCATACGTGACACCCATCAAATTCCTCGCCACACAGGACATCATCTACTATGAGGGACAAATTGAGCTAGAGCGCTACAAGGTTATTGCACTTCCCTACCGCTGGATAGTTGTAGCTATTATTTCAAGTCTTGTTGCCCTAGACTAATGAGGGAACTATTTCAGTCCTAGCTAGGGGTATTGCTTGGAGTGGATGGTCTGAGACAAGCCTGTTCGTTTCGTATGGGGGTTTGTACTTCTGACCTCACTCTACAAACACTTGCACAAGTATGTATACATGGATGGCAGATCACTAGGGGCTGAGGTGACCTTACTTCATGTCTGGGTATGGGAGCACATTTTTGTTTTGCATCCATAGGTCATTCCAGTTCCGATGGGGGTAGATGATCCCCTTATGGCACGATACAGAGGCAGTGTGTCCTTTGCACACACTGGTGAGTACAAGATCCCCTACTGGAGATGGGTCTTGGATGAGATGCTTGTTTTCACTTGGAGATCATTCCTTGGTCAGCCTGGATGGGCCAATGATACCAATCAACTCTTTTATTGCTGCCAGGACTAGTACATGTAGGGGCAGGAGCACACGATGATCAAGAGGTACCTTCCCAAGTGCATACAGTGTCAGTTCGGAGAGCCACAGGATTGGCTAGATGAGGGTTATGTAGCCATCTTTGCTCGTAGCAAGTCATAGGTATCATGGGGACATGGCATTCCCACTTCAAAGGAAGTTGATAGATTTAGGCACTTTGTAGTCCAACCGTGGGCTTATGATCACAGTCTAGCAAATCCTGACACCACTCAGGCCTACAGGGACTAGTTCAGACCTCCACTTTGATGGACCATTCTAGGTGAGAATCTAGATCCATGTAGAGTCAAAGGAATAGTGAAAGGATGGGGGTGAGGACCGAGGGTTGAGATTCAAAAGGATCCACCAGTTGCGCCTCTAGTCCTGCCAAGTCATAGGGATGTTCACATGTAGGATCAATAGCAAGATCTACCAGTCCCACCACCACGAGCCAAGGGTGAGGATCAAACTTGGGTGCAGCCATAGGTACAACTAGCAAGATAGGAAAATGCATGGGACACCTTGATTGTACAGCTATAGGCCCAGGTTCAGGCAGTGACAATAGAGAGAGACTAGGCAAGGGCTGAGAGAGAGCAGCTTAGGGTCAAGAGGGATCAGGCCATGTAGTAGAGACAAGCTTCAGAGCTACAGGCAGCTACAGAGCTAGGCCATAGACACTAGATCAAGAGTATGACAACCTCCTCCTCCCAGGGTATAGTGCTAGTGTGATCCTACAGGGATGCCATCCAAGAGGTAGAGTACTACCGATGGGCTTATCATGAGGCTGTACCCAGAGCAGAGTGGGTCCCAGAGTATCTAGAGCAGGCTAGCCAGAGACCACCAGAGGGTCACAGTGATAGGGGTGAGGGCAGCATTCACAGGGATCAAGGCTGATCGAAATGATATATACTTTTTGTGCCTATTGGCCTCATTTTTGATAGCCCTGATGGGCATTTTACAATGATTGAGACATATGTACAGTGATCTGATTTATTCTTTGTACTATGACAGTTGATGATATTGATGGTATATATGAGCCAATTTTGATGTGATGTAATGTGTTCTCATTATTTATGTATGTATGGTTCTGCTTTTGTATACTATGGATCCATTTGTTTCTAATGATATTTATGCAATGATTATGACTAACAGATCTATATTATGCTAACCCATGCAAAATGTGATGTGAAATGACATTATCTATCAGATGATCTACTTATGTTGATGTAAATGGGATAATCTAATATGTGATGTGGATTTTAAAATGCAAGGTGTATATGCAAAATGATTTGGAATTATGCTTAATGGATGTATGCTTTGTATGTGATGGACTATTCCATTTATGGTTATGTGGGATGATTCATGCAATGAATGTTTTATGATGTTATTTATGAGATAATATGGATGATGTAATATAAATGTGATGGTCGTGATATGATGCAAATGAGATGCTGCAATACAAATGAGATGGTATTTTAAATGACGTATGTGATGCTTTTAATAGGATGTGATGATGCATAATGCAATATGAATGTATTGTGATGATGCCATGATGTTATGCAAATATGTATGAAAAATGAATTAAATGCTTATATACCTATTATGCAAAAATGATTATGAAATGCTCCTGTAAATATTATGTCTTGATTTGGATGTAATGTAACATATTTAATGTAATGGGTGAAATGTGATTAGATGGATGCATCTATTTTTGGAAAATTCTTATGATGATATGCTTATATGATTATGGAAATGTGATGCACATATTTTCTACATGATACATGTATGCAATATGCTAATGATTTGTGGATGCAAGATCGATGTTGATGAAGATGATGATGATCAACTGTCATAGTACCTTGTTAGTGTGGTCAGCGAGGAAAGAAGAAGTCATTTCAACAAGACACAAGATGGTGCAAATGCAAATGATGATGATGATGATGATGATTACTTGCTGAGGAATTGGGATTTTCAAAGGGTTGCATTTTCTTATGTTTGATAACACACGTGGTATAATGCATCAACATATAGAAAATCGAGATGGTGTTGTACCCAGTAAGATGAACTTTGACTTGACAAGTAGATAGGAATATTCTTGTTCATCCCTGACATACGGAAACCTTGCTAGGATGCACTTTAGAATTTTTAGACACCTCAAACCAAAACAATGAAAGGTAAACCTATCCCTGCACTAGTCAACAAGTTTCCCTAGACCTCTTCCATACATACCTAACAAAGCAAGTATTTGTTGAGGTTATATTACAAGAATGACCAACAAGCATAGCAGACAAAAGATAATGATCATTGCCCCATTCCTATTTCTCTAAATCCTCTATTTGGATATCATCAAGATGTGCTTGGAATAAGCACAAAATAAGATAATTCAAAAGATAAAGACCAACTAAACAAACAAACTGATGCTCTTCAATACTATTAATAGAAAAAGGATATGTTTTCTAAGGATAAGAACTAAAACTAATTGCCAAAAGATAATGCCCATTGTAGGAAGGATTCATCCTAGGACATGTTAGTGGATGGCAGCATATCATTTCATTTATCCAAAGTGCTCTAAGGGATGATTGATATGAGACCAACTGGATGATAAGTTACCAATACGAAGAGATGACCAACTTGCTTACACACTTCCTTAGACTTAAGACTTGACGTTTGGAGTTTTACTTTTAATCGGCTAGACTTGTTTTCAACTGTTTCACCCAAGGTTGATGATGATGATCAGTTTATTATGCATGGTGTTATTGTGGGTGCAAGCGAGATGAGATGGATGGATTTTTTTGAATATTTGGATGTTTTTGATGTTTTGCAATGTTTTGAGGCTATTTTTGGTATTTTTTGCGATTTTCAACTATTTTGATTTTTCAAAATTTTCAATGTTTTGGGATTTTTTGAGATTTTGACCAAGAGAATAACTTAAAGATCTATCATATGGGCCTCAGGGGCTGATCAATAGATTAGCCTTGCCTATGTTATATATGCAAAGACCACGTAGTTCGACTAACGACTTGACCGATTTACAGATGACGATATACATGATGAGATGTCAATTTATTATGACGAACTCTTAAAGGACTAACCTAAGTGTCTCAGGGGATGATCAAAGATCAACCTTGCCTACGTTCAAGCTCAGAGACGATGTAGTTGGACCAGACGACACTATTTTTGACTTTTTGACTTAATTTTGGATTTTTGATGATTTTGAATGTTTTTGGATTTTTTGGTGTTTTGATGTTTTGGAATTTTTGATTTTTTGATGTTTTTGGATTTTATGATTTTCTGATGTTTTGGGATTTTATGATTTTATGATGTTTTTGGATTTTATGATTTTCTGATGTTTTTGGATTTTTTGATTTGAGGACTTTAAGATCATACACGAATTCAATTCGATGAGAATGTGTCCCCAACATGATGTAATAGACTACTCTGATAGCGGCAGGAGAAACTAACCTTGAGGATGGGCCGAGTAGTACTAGGAGGGATCTTGATACAACAACAAGACCAAGCTATGGTGTAGATGCAAGTGGATGAGTGATGGATGGAGACCTAAATGCGATGGATGATGGAAGTGAAATGGAGGGATGATGCCAAACAAGTTGTAAAGATCCTGGTGGATGGAAAGTGCTTATTTATGCAAGGCATCTATTTACCAGGTTTTCACCAAGGTATTTTCCCAAAGTGCCACTGAAGTGGTTTTCACTAGCAGACGATTTTTTTAATCCCTTGTTTTTTTTTTTGGATTTTTCTTTTGTTATTTTTTTTGTTGTTACCAAGACACCTGTTTGCCAGGTTTTCGCTGAAGTAACCATTTTTTAGGACTTTTTTCTGATTTTTTGGATTTTTGGTTCTATACCTTGAAAGATTTTATGCATAAAACTTTTTGAGATGGGAGCTATTCATGGGCTCCTACAGAGGTTCCCCTTTAGGTGTTGATAACTGATATGCCCCTGATTTGTACCTTGTTGTGATGAGAAATGGTCCTAACCAATTAGGTTCAAATTTTCCTTTGCTACTTGGGTTTGGGACATTCTTTTGATTCTCCTTCAATACCAGTTCTCTAACTTGGAATGTCCAGCTTTTGATTTTCTTATTGTAGCTTCTTTTGAGTCTATTCTGATAGACTTTCAAATGATTCAAAGCATCCATATGTCTCTCATCTAGTAATTCTAGCTCATTTAGTCTTGATACTCTGTATTCTTCATCTGTGATGAGGTTTTGTAGTGATATCCTAAGGGATGGGAGCTTGATCTCAATGGGGAGTACCACTTTTGATCCGTATACCAAGGAAAAGGGGGTGGCACCAGTGGGTGTGTGGATGCTAGTTCAATAGGCCCAAAGAGTAGGATTAAGCTGCAGATGCTAGTCATGACCTACGTCATTGACTATTTTCTTGATAATTTTGAGGATTGTTTTGTTTGTAGCTTCTGCTTGGCCATTGCCTTGGGGATAGTATGGGGGCAGAGAAGGGGTGTTGGATTTTGAATTTCTCGCATAAGTCACAAACCTCCTGATTTTTGAATGATGTCCCATTATCTGAGATAATGGCTTGTGGGACACCATAACGACAGATGAGATAGTTCAAAATGAATTTTGAGATCTACTTTCTAGTGATATACATCATGGGCATGGCTTCCACCCACTTTGTGAAGTACTCAGTTGTAGTTATGATGAATTTGTTGCCATTGGATGAGGTGAGTGTGATTTTCCCAATGAGATCGAGTCCCCACTATGAAAAGGGCCATGGTGTGACAATAGGATGGAGCTCTTGAGATGGAGCATGGATGAGGTCCCCATGTTGCTAACATTGTAGACACTTCTTGGCATGATCATGTGCTTCTCATTCCATTATGGGCCAATAATACCCCATCCTTAGCAGTTTCTTAGCTATGGTCATGCCACTCGAGTGTGAACCATAGATATCATTGTGTACCTCAGTTAGAGCAGTTAATGCCTCCTCAACATTTAAGCAGCGCAGTAAGGTACCTTCTATGCTTCTATAGTATAGGGTATCACCTAGGATGACAAATCTGGATGCCTTTTTAACAAAGGTTTATTTTAAGTTTGATGGTAGGTCAGTGGGTATGACTCCTATGTGAAGATATGTTTAGATGTCATGATACCAAGAATCATCAGGACCAATGATTTCACACACATATTCTAATTTTGGTACCTTGAATGTGGTAACGAGAAGCTGCTCAATTAGAAATTCATATTTTGAAGTGTTGTGAGGGATGTCTAATAGGGACCTAATTGTTTCCATAGCATTTTCTACTCTGTTGTTGGTTCTAGGAATTTGTTCAAATGTTATTTCAATGAAGGACTCCTTAAGGGTCTCCACCAATTTCTTGTATGGAGTAAGCTTGTCATCCTTAGTCTGATATTCATTATTGACTTAATTTATAATCAATTGGGAATCCCTATATACCTTTTGAGTTATTATATTCCATTGCATTGCTATTCTGAGACCTATGGTTAAGGCCTCATATTTTGTAATGTTATTAGTGCAAGGAAATGCTAGTTTATATGACCTTGGTATGCAGTCTCCTTGTGGGGTGATGAAGAAGATGCCAACTCCTGATCCATGTTGTGTATATGAACCATCAAAGTATAGTTTCCAATGGGTAGCTATATTGAGATTAAAAATGGATTCATTAGGAAATTCTAAGACAAGAGAATTCTTTAAATAAATAGGTGCTTCTACCAGTTGATCTGTGATAACTTTGCCCTTAATTACTTTTCTCTCCACATACTCGATGTCATATTCTGATAATATCATTACCCATTTTGTGGTTCTGCCTGTGAGCATTGCCTTTGATAGTAGATACTTGAGGGGATTAATTTTGGCAATGAGCTTTATCTTGTGTGCCAACATGTAGTGTCTTTAAAGATGAAAACACTACTGCAAGACATGATTTCTTGATAAATGAATAGTTTAACTCATGTCCAACCATTGTCCTACTGACGTAGTAGATAGCCATCTCCATTCTATTTTCATCATGTTGAGCTAGGAGAGCTCCAAGGGCTGCTGCTATTGCTAACACATATAAGATTAATGGTTTCTTTGGGATAGGTGGCATTAAGACCGGTGGTGTCAATAGGTATTCCTTGATTTTGTTAAATTCCTCTTCACATTTAGCATCCCATTTGTACACTACTCCCTTGTGGAGTAGGTGAGAATATCAATTTTGTTTATCTGCTAACTGCGCTATGAACCTTCTAATGGACTGGAGTCTTCCTTGGAGGCCCCTTAATTGTTTTAGTGTCCTTGGTGCTTCCATTTCCAAGATTTCTTTCACTTTTTCTAGATCTACTTCAATACCCCTCATCGATAATATATATCCTAGCAATTTACCTGATTGTATACCGAAGATGCACTTCTTTGGGTTTAGTCTTTGTATTCTTCTAGTCTGTCAAAGATGGCACTCAAGGTCGCTATATGGTCTTGTCTTTTTCTAGACTTAGCTAGGATGTCATCAACATAGTCCTTAACTATTTTATGGATCATATCATGGAAGATCAATGTCATAGCCCTTTGATATGTTTCTCCTACATTTTTTAGGCCAAATGGAATCATGTTCCAGTAGTAAGTCCCCCATGGACAAGTGAAGGTTGTCTTATGTTGATCTTCTTTTGCTATCATGATCTTGTTGTATCCTGAGAATCAGTCCATTAGTGATAGCATCTCATGTCCTAGTGTCATGTCTACTATCATGTCGATGTTGGGAAGTGGGAAAGCATCCTTGGGACATGCCTTGTTCAAATTTCTAAAGTTCGTATAGATTTTGATGGCTCTATCAAGTTTTGAAATAGGTACCAAATTTGACACCCATTCTAGATAATCTAATGGTCATCTGAATCTTACATCTAACAACTTTTTGAGCTCCATTTTGACCAATAAGGCGATTTGAGGATGCATTTCTCAAAGATTTTTTTTGACCAGTTTTGCTTCTAGATACACTACTAAGTGATGAACCACAGTCTCTGGATCAAGCCTTGGCATGTCAGCATAACTCCATGCAAAGTTTATTTTCCTTTCCCTTAGGAATGCTGCTAGCAGTTCTTGCTCTTTTGATAGTAGTGATTCCACATATAATGTGATATGCGGAGTCTGCTCTATTCCTAGGTTGACAGGAATGTATTTTTTCAGCCAAAAATGCTAACTTTTCCTAATGAATAGCTCCTAAAGGAAGATTGAATCCTTCATCCTCGGGTGCCTCAAAGAGGTTTTCACCATTGGATATGTCCTTTATTTTTACTATTTTCTTATCAGAGAATGCCACAGTGTGGTTTTCACTCAAGGACTTAGATATGATTCTTAGTTTCTCACTTTTGTGACTGAAGGATTCAATCATTTCCCTGTAATAGGAATGTGTGTCCAACTCCATTGTAAACCATGCCTTGTGATCTCCATCTAGAATGTTATCCCTCAATCCCATGAATTATGAGAGTTCCTCTTCATTTTCAAATGTATCAAGAACTGGGGGTCCTCATTGATCAAAGTCGATGAGTTGAGGGTAAACTAAGTGAATCTCATGGTTTTGGTTGTTTGGCTCAAAAGATAAGGTATTGATCATGAAAAGGGTGGTATCCTCAAATAACCTAGGTAGATTGGTCATGGTTTCTTTGTCATCACTACTGCTACAAATATTGATTATATCAAAGGTATAGTTGTCTAGGACAGAACTTGTAGATATTGGTAATCATAATTCTTCTGCTGTTGGCTGACAAGGTTTATTAACCGCTCTAACTGGAGGACTTCAGCCATGTATGGTTATACTCAGAGGAGTACATCCAAGTCCAAGATTTGTTATGGGTCACATCTCTAGCATGATAGGTACTATGAGGCCATTGTCATTTTTTCCTAGTCTTTGATTTATGTAGTAATCCATTGCGATGATCATTTGTAGGCCCTTGCTTGTCTCATCCATTGGTAATTCAGGTGTTAATCTTTCATCTTGATATAAAATGTGAGATGGATCTACTTCAATAACCTCCTGGCCAAGGTCTCCCCATCTTGTGAATTCAAAATAGTTGTTAGGAGACATTTGTGATGTGGAAGCTTGGTCTTCTCGTGGACGTCCATGTGATATGGGAGATTGTGGTAACTCTCCTATCACAAAAGTGCTATTAGGGAGTTTGTAGCTTCCACAACCATCCTCCTGGATGATAAGCTTGATTTCAGAGATGGTGGGGATGGTGGGAATGGCAGGTGTCTATGTCACAGAAGTGGATGCAAGGGTGGCGGGATCAATATATTGTGTGGATGGGCCCTCATCATTTTTTGGTACTTGGGGGATTTTGTAATATTTGGCTTCAATATTCTTACAGTATGAGAAAGGTTCGGGATCTCCATGGATGGTAACTTCTTGTCTATTATGTGTGAATTTCACACATTGGTGGAAATTTGATGCTATAGCTTTCATCGCATGGATCCATAGGCATCCTAGGAGGATATTGTATGGCAAGTTGAGGTCTAAGACCTAACAAGTGGTTTGCATGAGCGTTGGGCCTACTTGAATAGGGAGTTTAATCATGCTTTGAGACACTCTTTCTTGGTCATCATATGCTCTTATCGTGATGCCCCTTCCTTTGTCGATGGAATCTTATGATATTTTCAACTGCTTGATGAGGCTTAGGGAACATATGTTCAAGCCTGCACCTCCATCCACCAAGACCCTTTTGATTTTTCTCTTGTGTACTATAGCTTCCAAGTGAAGTGCATGACTGTGAGATGGTTGGGTAGGGAAATATTTGTCAGAGAATGTAAGAAGATTAGGTGTAATGATATTTCCAACCATATCTTGGAATTGCTCCCCATCAAGATCTGTGGGGATAGTGGATGAGGCCAATGCTTCTTCAAGGATTTTCCTGTGGGCAGATGATATTTTTAGAAACTCCATGATGGAGATTTGCATTGGCGTTCTCTTGAGTTGGTCTAGCACATTGTAACCAATAGGAGCAGATCTATATCTAGAGGTTTTTTTTGGCTAGGATGAGCCTGCGATGGTTACCTTGCCACCTCTTATGGTGACTCCACAATCTTCAACATAGGCACCCTTAATAGTAATGGCCATACAGTTTTCATCTAGGGAAGTGACAACTATTTCATACACATGATTTACGTTTGAGTGAGTTTCTTTCCCTTTATCCTTTTGATTCCCTTTGTTTCCATGATTTGGCATCAGATTTGTGTATATCTTAAGGTCCTGATTTCCTTTAGGTTGTTCCATGTTTATGATTTTCTTATCAATGAGATCTTGGATGATATTTTTGAGTCTCATACAACTTTTTGTGGTATGGCCTTTGATTTTGTGGAATTCACAAAGTTGATTCTCATTATACCAAGGAGATTTAATCTTAGATTCTTGGTAATTCTTGAATGTAGGCGCTTTTATGAGTTTTTCATCCATGATCTTTTTCATGATGTCTTTAAGTGGTTCCCCCAAAGTAGTATACTTCATTTTGGATAAATTTTTCATCGGGGTGGTCCTCTTTGGTCATTGAGGTTATTGATGGTTGGATTGTTGTTTGTTTGGTATGCTATGTGATGGGTGTTTTGGTGTTGTGATTGGATTTATGGTGTAGTTGTATTTTGGCGAGGACCACTGATGACCACCTTGGCATTTACGATGCCATTATTAGTAATATTTTTGTTCCTTTCCCACGTGTGAGGTTTATCGTTGTAATTGGATGGTCGGTAGTTTTTTTGTTGTTCAGGGTATGATGATGATCTCGCGGGTTGAGTCATGAGGGCTCATTCGATGCTGAGTGCTTTAGGGATTAGTTGATCATATGTGGTGATTCCTTGGACCTTGAGATGGAATGCCAAGAGGCCGTCAAGGTTAGAAATGATGGTGCAAACTTGTTGTTCTTCTAGAATTGTCCACTTGCTTTGATTGGCCTTTGATTTCCATCATTGTAAGAAGGAAGTGAATGATTAGTTCTTTCCTTGATTTAGAGCTGAGAGTTCTTCTAGAATAACATCCATTGCAATGTTGTACACATATTTTTTATGAATGCGTCTATGATTTCTTGAAATGTTCTAATGCTTGATGGTAGACAAGAGAACCATTCCATAGCATGGCCTACCAAACTCCTAGGAAATAGCCACATCAGATAAGTATCATCGTATGCGACTCCCATGCAATGAACCTAGAATTCCTTGATGTGATCTTTAAGGTTTCCTATCCCTCAATATTTTTCAAATTTGGGGATCTTGAATCCCTTGGGGAATGGTTTCATCTCTAGACTCCTATCAAATGGATAGGGACACAAGTTGCTTGTTGTTTTTGTTGTTCGCCTTAGTTGAAGATTGAGCACTTGTTGCAAGAGCAACCTAATTTGTGTTGTCACATCATTTTGTGGATCAGGGGGTGGGATGAAAATGTTTTGAGGTGTTTCAATCATGGGTTGGATGGATGGATTGGTTGGTGTGTTGTTTGATGGCATCTGTATGTTTTTCCTAGTGAGGTAGGCTTCCACCCGCTTTTGTATGAACAATGCTTATTGATCTTGTTGTTGTTGTGCTAGGATTTGTGCTTGTCATTGTGCTTGTTGTTGTTCCAACAATGCTTGTTGTTGTTCCCACAATGCTTGTTGTTGGGCTACCAATTCTGTTGCTTCTTGTTGTCCTTGATATTACTTAATTGCTTGTTGATATGCTTGCAATTACACTACTTGTCTATGTACCAAGAGTTGTGCTTGATATTGGGTTTGTTGTGCCTGATATTGAGCATGTGCTTGAGCTTGTACTTGTGTTGTTTGTGCTTGTGCTACTTGTTGCAATAGAATTTGTGCTTGAGTGGCCCTTTGTGATTGCAATGCTTGTGTGGCTTGTACAGCTTAAGTGGCTTGTTGTTGTTGTTTTTGCAATAACACTTGGGCTTGTTACACTTGTAAAATGGCTTGGGCAGCTTGGGCAACTTGTGCAGCTTGAGCAGCTAGTTGTCCAGCTTTTTATTTTTAAACTTGTTAGTATCCTCTTTGGAAAGAAGCTTGTAATGTTGCATCGTATTGGCCTGATGTTTTATAAGTTGGTGGTGGAGGAGGTGGTGGTGGATTTGGGATGGTGTTTGTGAAGGTGGTGTTGATGTTTTGCATGATGGATGGTGCTATTGATGTAATTAGTCCTTGAGAGACCATTCTTTGTGATGCTAAGGGGGTGTTTGATGATGTTTCCATTGCTTGTGTGTTTGTTGTTTGTTGTTGCAATATCAACGACAAGTTTTGAGTGTTTGGCATAGTGCTTTGATTGATATTTGAGATAGCGGTCTAATTGATACTTGGTAGAGGGGGAAGCCCTAAACCAAGGAGTGGTGTGGATGATAATGGCAATGGTGGGAGAGGTGGAAATGTAAGGGGTGTGAGTTGTTGTGAGAATGTCATGGTGTTGATTACACCCCCTGATCTGAACATATCTCCCTCTTCTTGTAAATTTGTGAGAAGAGGTGTTTGAAGTGTTGCGTGAAAAGATGATGATGATGGATCATAATGGAATGTGAGAGGAACATTTCTATGTAATGGGTTTTGGGGTATTTTTTGTTCCAAGGTGGTGTTTGCATCCAAATTTTGATTATTAACAAGGGGGTGTGTTTGAATTACATTGAGAAATGCACTTCCCTTATTAACGTTGGGTTGGGTTGGAGCAAATGATGTTGTGATTTGCAGAATGTTTTTCATGATGTTTTGGGATGGGGGTGTAGATGAAATGGGGATGGTGGATGAGATTGGCATAAAAGATGTCTCCACTATGGTGCTCATGTCAAATCTGAAGGAAATTTGGCCCCTTTCTTTGCTAATTCAAGCATGTATAATGAAGGGTTAAACCTCATCATGATATTGACAATCTTATGGTTTTTTGGATTTTGAAGCATTTAAGTTATTTCATAATGAGACATCCCAAAGGGGAGATCCTCTCCTTGGTTTTCTTCTTGTGTATTTTGCGATGATGAGAGGGTCAATGAATTACTTGATTTGGTGGGATTCATTTCTGCATTTGTTTGACTGAGATCGCTTGAAGCGGGTGTTTCTTTGTTGGCTTCCATACTCTTCTTGTATTGAGATCTAGTTAGAACCATAAAACAAGGATCAATCTTTGAGAATATGGGAGATGAATCTCTTGATTCTTTAGATCGATCTTTGTTTTATGCCCCAAAGTAGAAAGTTTTAGGATGTCTTGAGGATTAAAGGTGATGATATGATGATGATGTAAGAGATGAATGATGTGGATGTTATGATCTTTTGGTAAATCTTGAAGGAGATACTAGGATTTTAGGACTTTCGGATATGTTTTCAATTTTTTATTTTGATTTGATTTTGGATTTGGGATTTGTCCTTGATTTTGAATCAAAAAGACCCTAATATGTTGGATGATTTATCTAAGGGATAGATTTTATCAAAGGATGATAATTTGAACATGTGTGGGAAGAAGGATGTATCTATACACACCTATCCAACCAAGATGATAGTTTTACTAATCATATGGGGAAGGATTCATTCTCCATATACTAAGCTAAAGAAGATGATTTTGATAATCTTTGCCTAAGCATATGCAAAAGGATGCATCTACACACATTTAGCCAAAGGTGATTTTGATAATGTTTTCAAGGATTTAGTCTCAATGATTTTGATGATTTTGATTTTTCCACAAAGCCTAGTGTTAAGGATGACTTCAAGATTTTTCCAAAAGGTGATTTGTGAGATGATGTTTTGTTTTGATGTTTTTGGAGGATGGATGAAAAAGATTTTGATTTTTTTTATCCTAAGATGAACCTAAAAAAGACACTTTGTTTGCCTAGACCTAGGTATTCAAGAGTATGCAAATGCTTCCTAAAGACCTTTGTAACCAAAAAATGACTTCATTTGAACATTCATTTTCAGATTTTCAACCAATAATTTTTTTATTTTGGGGTTATAAGTCTTCAACACATATGAAAGTTCATTTTTCTTAGCTTTGCTTAATGTCTTTATTTTACCAAAAACACTTTCTTTGATTAGGTTTTCAAACTAAGATGTCCAATGTCTTAATTTATTCAAACCCCACAAGATTTGTTATGTGGAAATTCAATGAACTTAAGGCAAGGGTTTTCCTATTGTTTACTTAAGGAGAAAAATTGAGATATGATCCAATGTTTAGAAACCTCTAAGGACGTGAATCCCAAGGGCAAGCAATAACATAAAGATTGAGTCAATGGTATTTGTCTCCAAAAGGGTTTGAAGTTTGGATGATGTTAAGTGTTTGTTTTTGAGATGTTTTCAATCAAGCAATGCTTTTTGTAACCCAAAAAAAAGTACACTTCTATGGATGTGTAAGATAATATTTGTTGGATTCCCACTTAGAAAAGTCTAGCTACACTTATCTCTAGTGAATGGTTAGATGCTTGACCCCATTGGCTCCCCTCCACAACACTCACTTATATAGGGTAGCCAAGCATCAACACCCATGAAACTCCCATGGCATGTTTTCCATTTCTACTAGAAGATCGTAAAAGTGTGAGGCGGATTTAGAATGACCATTCTTGCACCAACAAATAGATTAAAGTATTTTGGAAAATTCTAGCACATGGGCTTTAATAAGGACTTTCCGTTCATAGGAGTTGACCCAATGTGGCAAGAGTCCCCTTTTAGATCCATCTTGTCAGAGTCAACTGCATGATATTGGCATTTCTTCCAATATCCACATTTATATCCTGATTGGAAATACTCTAGGATTTAGAGTGTTACTAGTTGAGTCATTCCCTTGGGAGAGTACTTTTTTCCCAAGGAAGGCCCTCTAGGATAAACAAAAGTGAATGAAGAAAAATATTTGTAACTCAATCAATCCTTGTTGGCAACAAGGAGAGAGAATATACACAAAAATTCCCCCACTCACACTCGCACAAGATGTTCAATTTTAAACCCAAATCGAAGTGTGGAGGTGATTGCTTTATCTCACCCTAAAGTCATGAAAAAGTCCTTTTGATTCTCAAGATCGCTATGAAGTGCGAGAGAAGTGCATGTCCTTTTTCAATGGCTTTAGTTTAAGTAAGCCCTCACAAAAAACAAAGTTACACTTGTTCTTTTTAAATCCCCAAAGCAAAATGTGAGTTCATTTTAAGCACCAAATCACAAGTGAAAGAAATTTTGTTCAATTTGTTAATCCAAGAAACAAATTATAGTAAGTTGTGATCCTAATGTTCGTTTTAGCCCCTTTTGCAAGAAATAAACAAAAAGATTCTTTTTAAACCCAAAGGAAGATTAGTGTCCTAAGAAAGAAGAGATAACAAATTCCTAAAGATGTGTTAAACAAACACTAAAGTGTTTAAAAACACTTTGATTGGACGAAATATCATCATCATGCTCCTTCTTCCCTTGTTTTTGATTTCCAACCTACAAGTGAGAAAAACCAGTTAGATTCTGGAAAATATAGAAGTTAAAAACTAGAAAATGGAATATAAATTAATCATAAATCGAAAGCAAGTGCTAAAATCAAATTTTCCCTTTCTACTGTCTCCTAGTGTCGCAACTTGCAATGGCATTGTAGTTTGTCTTCCTAGCGATGCCCTCACATTGCCACTTACCAGTCAACAATGCTCTATGTCAGGACAGAGAGATCAACTGTGTCACAATTTTCGCCCAGCATCGTTGTTTGCTTCTAGTGTCACTGCTTTTAAAGTTTCAAAAAATCCTGCCAGTCAATGAGTCCAGCAGTGGAGTTTAGATTTCAAATATTTTGGCGAGATGAGTCCAGTGACATAGTTTGTGTTTTAAGCGGTGCCATATAGCGACGTTGATGAGACCATGGTGCCAAAACAATGACATTGAGCTCCCAGAGTTGAAATTTTCTATGTGTGAATGAAAACACGAAATTTTTGAAAAAATTGATTGAAAGTGAGATGTTTCCCTCCTTCTAGCGCCAAATGTGTGAACCCTTTTCCTAGTACCTACAAAACAACATGAGTAAACAAGTTAAACAAGGAATTGCAAGCTAAAAGAAGGATTCCCCATGAAATCCATTTACAAACTCAAAATAGGAAAGAAAACAATGAAGAACCAAATAAGAACAATGAAATAGCTTGAATCCTAATTTAAAAATGAAAACTCATGATCCCATGGGGGAATTGGTGCCAATTTGATGTGAAAATTGGCCCTTTCCCAATTCCTATGATGAAATCTTGATATGTTGAAGATAATGTTGATTCACTTTGACGAAAGATGAGAACTCCAAGCCAAATCTACAAAAAATCCTAGCTAAGAATTTAATGATGGATGGAAATGGCTAAATATTTTAGCATAATAACTTTGCAATATTTGTGGATGATCAAATGAGGATATGAGCTCTTTATTTATGGAATTTCAAGATGGATGAATGTCCAAATTTGAACAATGTGGGACTAACATTCATCCAATGATATGATGCCACTTGTCAAGCTATGAATGGATGATGGATGTGCAAGATTTGGGGTTTGTGCCAATAAATGCCAATATTTGAAATTCAAATTTGTTGAAATGACTTGTGAGAGGGAAGAGAAAATGCAATAAATGCCACTTGGCTCAAGGCATAGGACATGTAAGATGAATTTATTGCCTTATTGGATGTACATGTTGACTTGGAATTCTTGAATTTAAATTGAGAGAATATTCCAAAAGATGCCATGTGAGGAAAATAGAGATTTAATAAATGAATTAAATCTATTTTCATGTGCAACTTGCATTATCTAGAGGATGTGACATGAGGTGAGATTAAATTAATTAGGGGTTAATTAATTTAATGAGAGGGGTTAGATGATGTGACCTATTTGACCCAAACTTATGGATTTATTTAAATCAAATAAGAGAAGAATTTGATAAGAGATTAATTAAATAAGAATTTTGATTTATTTAATTAAAGGATATGGTGTTAAATTAAATCAAATAAGGTTTTAATTTATTTAATTTAATGAACAGACTCTAGGGATTTAATCAAGTAAATTGATTGTTTGATTAAATAGGGATAATTAGATCAGTTGGATTGATTTAATTAACAAGAGAAATTGACTTAATTAGATAAAATGATTTATTTAATTAAGGGATGAAAGTTGATGAATTTAATCAAATAAGGAGATTTGATTAAATGGTTAGACCGAGGGATGATTTAGGAAGAAATGATTTTAGTGAGTGAGGATCAAATGCACAATGTTAATCAGTATATTCTACATGTCTACACTTTTAAATATAGATAAGAACAATAAATGATTCAAATATATTTGTGCTATGCTAACAATAGTTGGAAAAATGGCAAGAATTAGAAAAATTCTAAATCAACATTTCCTATCAATTTCTAAGTGTGTTGGACAATCCAAAATATTTTTAGTGTGCATTAAAAGTTGCATAGTGCTCCACCAATTCTTATTTAAAATCTAATCTCTGTTTTGTAGTGCACATTAAAAGTTTGCTAGTTCTCCACAAATTCTTATTCAGAATCTAATGTTTGTTTCATCATGAGCATTAAGAAAATTGTCATACTCCACAAAATCTTATTAAAAAATAAAAAGCGCAATGCTATCCGAGCATATGTTTCATCTGCAGGCTTTTGAAATCATACGTCCAATGCTCACAAGACTACACAGGTCAAGGTAATGAGGGTTCTCATGGAAAATTCCACACTGTAACACAAATTTCCAAATTTTTATCATGGGTAAGGAGAAATAAATGAATGAGCTACTAAAATGAAAATCATTACATGTAAATTGAAATATTAAGAAGTGGTTAATAGATACATAGTATTTTTTTTGCACCCCATTTTTGGACTCATTTAAATAATGTCATTTTAATTAAAAAATTTGTTATGCATTTTCAATCATGTTGTAAAATTATGATTTGTGGAAATTCACACTAAGATTGTTTTATTTTATTTATCATGAGTTGAAAGAAAATATCAGGTGGACGTTTATTTAAAAGATATAAAGATGAATTTATTATCTTTATGATGATTGTTAGTGAGTGATTTATATTGTGTTGTGATACTATTGGTTAGTGGATTTACAACCTTGTTGGATGAATGAGGTTGATGTAGGAAAAATATTTATCCCTCCTAGAAGATGAGGGAGACATCACTAGAGAGAGGGAAGTCAATCCAAGAGAATGATAAGTGCACCACGACTCTAAGAATTCATGCACACACACAAAATGATGTCTTGTTGCATATATTGTTTTGATACATTCACCTTCATGTTGAATACACAAGACAACTAATAGTTGGTAGAGGGGGTGAATTAGTTGTACCTTAAAACTTCAAAACCCTCACAACCATTTAGATCCACATTAATTTGATTAACCCTTAATCCATTAGAATGATTTAACATGAAGGAAGATAACATATGCAAAACCAAATCAACACAATGCATAAAGAAACACCAAATTTATGTGGAAAACCCAAGAAGGAAAAAAAATAGTGAGGATTAGCTCATAATATAAAGTAATATCAACATTGATTACAAAAGGCTCACTACTTGAAAGAATGAAAGGCTCATTGTCATAACATAAAAGAAGATAGATAGAAATGTTACAAATACAAATACATCTCAATGCAATAAAAAAGTCACCACATCATCACCAACACCTTCATAGTCTCAGTGAAGATTCTAGATAGCTTCTACTCACTACATCCAGTAGTCTAACACATGAAATCTCACACTGCACTACACGAATTCATACCTTAGAACTCTACTATTCACATCATTCATATCACATACATCTAAATCCTATCATCCCTCAATAATTCAACACATATTTATATCATCTTCAACATTGAAAACATTCTCGAAGGTTGATTATGCACCTCAACCATGTAGATTCAAATTAGGTTAACACCAAAACATTCTCATAGTGGAAATGAATGAAGGTAGACCACGACACACTTTAGCTTGGACCTAAATCAACTTATACGTGTCATGGCATGCTTCCAAAAGAATAAAAGCAACTTTGCAATTAGTGTAAACACCCAATGTCAATTGAACCTATGTTAACACCATTAACATTTAAGTACATAATTCCTCAAATCTAAAGATGAATCAAAAATAACACACCACACTTGAACACAATCCAAAATATTCTATAACACCCCGAAATCTCACAAATTCCTTCACAAAAAATTTCACTTGAGGAATGTACACACCTAGTACACTTAGATTATTCTGCCATACACTACAACTCAAGAAACCAACTTTTGAAGCACCAAATATCAAACAACTTTAACTAAAGAAAGATACAAACACTATCAACACCCTTTTAGATTTACAACACCTAAAACCACTCCATTGAGAAATACAGGGCAAAACTATTTCTCCTAGAAACTTTTGCAATACAAAGTTCACACACTCATGAACATAACTTCCTTTGCACAATGATCTAGCACACCAAATTTTGAATGCAAAACATTTGAACACCTCTAAGCAACATATCCAAACCACACAAGCAGATATTCAACATAGAATAAATGTAGAGAAAAACCATAATGCCACTCATCAACACAAAACACCACAACAACATAATATTTCTTATTTTTATTCAATTTTTTTCAAAAGCGCTAAAAAACCAAGCACTAGAGACACATCCTCAACATTTTCAACACTTCCTAATCACCACCAAGCCAACTACAACATAGCAACTCAACCATACATCCATATACATAAGCTTATCATAGAAACACTAGAGGTTCACACCAGTAGACAACATAATGAAACTAATCAAAGCATCATCAAAGATAAAATCAACTCAATATCAACTACTCACACTCTTACAATAATCTACTTCCCATATAGTTGACACCAATGAAAACACCAAAGCTTGTTGATATTAATGACAACACCAAATACACATACAATAATCTCCCCCTTTTTTATTGATGGAAACACATGATGTGAAAAACCATCAACAACAAACATAACAACTCTAATCCTCAATATTCTACTCTATACCAACTCATTATGTCTCTTCTCTTTTTCACATGACTCATTCTCCCCCATTCATAGCTATCTCACCTTATTTTTCACAACTCATTCTCCCCATTTGACATCAATAGAAAAGGACAACATATTTGCATTTCCCCCATTGATATAAAACAACCTTGTACTTCTCTGCAACTTCCTTTATTACTCTGCATACTCCCTTTAGGATTGCACACCATACTACCTCAATCAACAACCATTGCATAATGAAAACACTCACTCATCCTAAGTGCAACAACCAATAATGCCACTACCTACTCCCCCTAAGAAGTATCCAACCACATCAGTCCAGGCCAAATAATGAATCTTGATATATCCACTAGACTAGTGCATTTCCTTATGCATCTAGTCAAAAGGGGGGGAAATAACCCCCAATTTCTCTCAGAGATACTCAAAAGTATCCTTAGGAAGAGCCTTAGTAAATATATCAGCAACCTAATCCTTTGTAGGCACATATTCAAGCTTTACTTCATTCTCTACAACCTTCTCTCTCAAAAAGTGACATCAGATTGAGATATTCTTTCTCCTTGAATGCGCTACCAGATTCTTTGATATATTGATAGCACTTGTATTATCATAGAATATAGAAATCGGTTCATCATATACCATTATGATATCCTTTAATGTTTCCCTCATCCATAACACTTGTGTGCAACAAGATGTAATGTATTCTACCTTTGTAGTATATAAAGACATAGTTAAATCTTATTTCTTGCTTAGCCATGACATCAATTTGTATCCAAGGAAGAATGCACCACCACTTGTGCTTTTCCTTTCATCTACACAACTAGCTCAATCTGCATTTGTGTAAGCACATAGAGTAAATTCAATATCATTTGGATACCACAAGTCATGATCTGAAGTTCCCTTCAAATATCTAAATACCCCCTTCATTGTTGCAACATGCGACTCTCTAGGATCTTCTTGAAATCTAGCCACAAGACAATCCACATGCATGATATCTCATATAGTATCAGTTAGATATAACAGTCCTCCAATAATTGATCTATACTTGCTTTTATTAGCCTTAGGAGATTCATCATTCTTGCTCAGGTTGGAACCAATAACCATAGGGGTACATACCAATTTAGAATATTCCATTTCAAACTTCTACAATATTTCTTTGACATACTTTGATTGTGAAATGGAAATAACTTCATTTGTCTAATTGATTTGTAACCCAAGGAAGAAATTCATCTCCCCAAATATTGAGTTTCAAATTCTTTCTACATCTCTTCTACAAATTTCTTATTTCATCAACATATTAAGACTTGATCTTTCTTCAAATTTGAATTAAATATTGTTATTTGCAATACCTTTATTGAATCCTTGTTGTAGTAAGTACCTATCTAACCTTGCATACCCAACTTTGGGAGCTTGCTTCAATCTATACAATGTGTTCTTCAATCTATAGACCATATCTGGTTTATATGATAGTTGAAATCCTTCTAGTTGTTCTATGTATAGTTCTTCTAATTCACCATTCAGAAAAGAAAACTTCACATCCATTTGATATAATTTGAAATCCTTAAGTGTTGCAAAATCCAAAAATATCCTTATGGCTTCCATTCTTTCCACTAGTAAAAATGTCTTCTCAAAGTCTATTCCTTCTACTTGTGAGTAGCCTTTACACACAACCCTTGCCTTGTTTCTTACCACTTCTCCATTCTCATTTAGTTTGTTCTGAAATAGCCACTTAGTTCCAATCAAATTCATGTTTGTTGATGTTGGGACAAGTTCCCAAGTCTGGTTCTTCTCAATTTGCAATAGTTCTTCCATAGCCTTGATCCAATACACATTTTTGCATGTTTCAATCACTATTTTAGGTTCAACTTCAGAAAGTAAACATAAATTTACCTATTCTTCAACAACTTTCCTTCTTGTCAGTACACCCTTGCTCTTATCACCAATGATCTATTCTTTAGAATGACTCTTCTGCACATACATAAGATTTTTAGGAATCTTTTCTGGAGTTTCTTCCTCTTCAATCTACAATTATTTTTTCTTAGCTTTTTTTTCTTCTTCTTCTCAGCAAGAAGAATCATCTGATTCATATCCATGTATCACCATTGAATTATTCCATAGGTCTTCATCAACCTAGAAACTTTCACTCTCAACAATATTTCTTAGCCTCTTGTTGTAGCACTGATCATCTTTCCTTTTAGTACAATATCCAAGGAAGATACCTTCATCATATCTTGCATGAAACTTTCATAATTTTTTCTCATCTCATATGATATAGAATTCTCTTCAAAACACTTTGAAGTATTTGATAGTATCTAATCCTTCCATAGCATAACTCATAGGGAGTCTTTCTGTTGTTTTTTCTTTCTTGCACTTTGTAAAGTATGTAAACAATAATATGAATTTCTTCCCTCTAGTATACTTATAGTAGATTTTTTTGTTTTCATCATTTTCCTTGTAGCTTCTTGAACAATCTTATTCTTTCTTTTAACCACTCAATTCTATTCAGGAGTCTTAGGGGTAGATAAATGCCTCTTTAATCCATAATTCTCACAAAATATGTGTTGAAAGTATGAGGTGTTGTCATTGATGTCAACTAATTGGTCACTGGTTGGTGTTGTCATCGATGTTAACTATGTGTAGACGAATTTGGTTATTGATTATATATGTCGAGGATATTGAGAAAATTGTAATAAAGAAGGTTTGTTATTTGTACATGCATAGTTGAGATGTTGATAGTGTTTTCATCTATACCAGGCCTAGGATATCCACAAACATTTAGTTATCCATTGAGGCATTCCAAGAAGTATGGATATTTACACTTTTGGAGAGTCATATTCAACCGATTGGATCAATAGGAGGCCATTTGGAGACCATACTAGCTAATACCACAATGGCTAGATGATACACAAAAGCTGAGGAGGATGTAGAGAGAAAGGTTTCCTCAGGGGAGGCATGATTACATGGTTAGGCCATTCTATTGTGATTGTGTCATGCAGGAGTTTGAGAAGGTACATGTGCCACTAGCAGCATGACCTTTTTATAGGTGATCAATGTGGAGTTCCCAGAGGCTGGGAGATACTAGGTGAATAACAGAGGATGATGTTAGATCTAGTGACTTAGAGGATGCATATCTTAACATTCCCCCAACCTTTGATGCTAATGATATTGGTGTGACTGATGCATAGGAGTGGTGGGAAACAACACATCCAACTCCTATATTCCCAATGGATCAGCTTATAGGCTCTACAGGACCACTTCTAGAGTAGAGGGATGAGGAGGATGAGGTAGGTGAGGATATACAAATCAGGCAATTAGATATATTTATAGATGAGATAGATGAGGATGTATATGAGGATGTAGATCTAGATTATGAGGGAGGAAAGGAACAGGAAGAGGAGAATCTAATGAGCGAGGGCAGTGAGATGGAAGATGACGGTCCTGTTGGTTGTTTTTTATTGTAAAACAGGTTGGTCTCCTATTCTACCTATGGAGTAGCCAACTCCAATCAAGGAAAGCTCGAAGGACTTGGACCAATTGACAAGATCAAAATATCTTCTGCACTTTAGGCTCTATAGAACCAGGGTGGGTATACCCACACAATGCCTCAAAGAAGACTAGACATTACTTTTTATAGCAGATAGTTCCTAATGTCAAGCGTTGAGGACCTCAAATAGGGCTAGATTCTCAGTAGCTCAATACTTGAAGCAACCAGGAGGCATGACATAAAATAAAAAATATATATTTAATGATTTACAAATTGTTTCTAAGGGGAACAGGCTACAGGACAGACCAGTGCCTAATTTTGGGCCACAGAGTCAAACACAAAAGGGGAAATCACCTGCAAATAGACCTCAACTAGTGGATCTTGTTTTGTTGATGCCTTACATCAACTATCAGTGCCTTACACTAACAATCTAGCTCTTGTAGCAACTAGACTCTTCTTACCGAATCCTACTTGCAAACAAGTAATCACTGCTATCTATTCAAAGGATTTAACTACTTCCTTGAAGCAGACCTATCAGAAAACAACACAGTCTCATGAAGTATGAGAAGATGAACAAAGAAACCTTATGCATTCATTCAAATGATTAAAAGCACACAAATAAGGAGACAATTTGATAACATGCATGAAAGATAAGCATCTTCATGTATTCCTAGTTAACTAATTGCATTTACAAAGGAATTCAACATTATATTTTATAGACTCAAAAATGACCTAAGACAAAACCCTAATCTATCCCAAGCTGGTCCACAAACTCATAAAATGGAACTGAACCAAAGGAACCAAGCCCAAGGGACTGAACCCTTACATCTGGCCATGAAATTCTCCTTTATAGGAACAAGAGAAGCAACAAGCAACTGGCTAGATGAGATTACACATCATCAGCTGACTAGGACAAACCCCAAAATAGTTTGTAGGCCAAGTCATTATTTTCAACTGCTTCACTAGTCTCATAAATGTCTCTGGTCTGGTTGCTGCAAGAAAGACATTCCCGCACGAATGAAGCCAGGCAATCAATGTCAAATCCACTACCAAATCCGTGTGTCCATACTTGAGCCATGCCATCCTTGTCCTAGAGCCATGTCACCATGAATGCTCCAAGTCTTCCGGTCTTCATGTGCGACGCACATTCAAAACCCTAGCTGCATGCACATTTGAATCTCTGCCGTCGATCAATTGAGATCCGATGGTTGTCATTTAAATATCACTGGACCGTTGAAATAGGCCTCTACTAGATTGCATTCCTCGTAGGACATAATGTCCTTGCAACTTGCACCGACGCAGCGAGCGAGATTAGTTGATCTCAACGCTCGGCACTTGACAGCCGTTGACATCAGTAAACATCTGCGTGATATACCCAGCACTCAGTCTTCAAGTTAAACATCGGGCCCCTTTACCATTGAAGTTAAAAAATCACCGTTCATTTGACACACGTGCACATTGATGGCCTTTAAGTTGCTCAGGGGGGCGAGGGTGGAGAAGTCGCGGAGAGATGGTTGGGTCAGCCAGACATCATATAGACATCCTGTGTCTCATTGAAAGCTCACATTTCATTCCTGTCACCAAGACAAAACACCTTATGGGAAACATCACATAGACATTCCTGTGTTTTGCTGAAACATCCCGAGCTCACAATAGATCACCAGATACTAATGAACTCACACCGACTGAAACCTTTCCCTTTTGTACATCGCTATAACACCAAGATATCAGGAAGACCTCCTGCCACACACCATGTCTTTCCGAAAGTCCTCATTCACCTGTGTCGCTGAGACACTCAAAACCTATGCTGACGAAGACCCTTTATGTTCCATCGACTAGACCAAAGGTCACTAGCCAAGACCTCTCACCGAAAACCCTAGCTCTTACCGAAGAGATTACCCTTTACGTTCTCGGTCGGTGTAACAAATCTTATTCACCAAGACCTCCTACTGTAGAACATAACTTACGCCGATGGGATCCTAAAGTGCATCCATCACCAAGACATTTTGAATTCGGCAAGATGTTATATCAATAGCCACAACTCACACCAAGAGACCAAGTGACCATTTCTGTTCACCGAGACTTCCAAAAAGTCCAGCCAAAGGAAAATCTATTGCTAACCGATATCCACTAAAAGTCACTATGACATATTGTTATCGGTGAGACCCCTTGTAGATATCACATTGCTATATCGAGAAGACCTTTATACACCTATTCACCAAGAGAAATTAGGACTTTCACTAAAAGCCACATATTGAACCACTGTCGACAAGACCTGACCCCATCGCCATGACCACACATTGAAATAAAAGTCTCACCGAAGCATTAAATCCTCCATCACCGGTTGGCATAACAAGATGACATCACCGAGACCTTTCAATGAAAGGTATAACTCATGTCAAGACTTCCAAATGCTCATGTCGGTGAGACCAAGAGGAGTTCGCTGAGATATCACCCCAAATGGATGCCAACATACCGAAGGGAAAAGTCAATTGGTGAGACACAAAGGGGTCAGGGAGACATCTCCCCGATGTAGCCAACACCGATTGAGAAAAGAAGACCTCAGGGAGACGGATAAGAGTCACCGAGATGTCACTCCGAGAGCCAGAAGTCATGCCAAAGGAAAGGCGGAGCTGGTGAAAATGGTAGCCAGGAGCTGGTAACGAATGGAAAATGGGGCTCGGGGGAACCATAAGTGAAGAGCGAACTAGGCGGACAGGTCACCGAAGAGAAAGAACAAGTAGCCAAAAAAGAAAAGGACCCTGCAGACCTGGAAGGAGAAAACGAAACCCTAGCTAGGGTTTCAACCCAAGAAGGAAACAAGAAGGCAAGACAAAAGAACCAGAGGGAGAAACACCCACCAAAAGTGAATTCATGCATGCTGAGCTCAACCCTTGTGGGAGCCCACTTGACCCACATGTAAAATGAAGGAAAAACTCCCAGCCAAGGACATAACAGGAAAATCTAAGGCACTCAACTAGAGAATGAAAGACAACCAAAATAGGCACTAACATAGACTCTAGTTGGGTATGTATGCTCCTAGTGGGCATATCAAGAATTTAGATCTCTGGGAGAGCAGACCAAAACAAAAGGAAAACCCAAAATAGTGAGGAGCTAACTGGATAAGGTTAGTAGACACAGCAAAACAAAACCAACTAGAAAAGCAAAAACCTAACCTAATGTTCATGGAGAAAGATATGCCAGAAGAGGCACCCTCATGAATTGTCCATGAACAGGGAATTCAAGAGTCATATTGTTGATTCTTTATTTCATTTGATGACACTAGGCCACCAAATGAAAATGAGGGCCAGCACCTACCTCTATCCAACACAATTTTGCTAAATGAGCTAAGATTCCCTAACTTGTGCTTGCCTCTACCAAACTACAACAATATAAATGAATGCACCTCTACAAGCACAAGTATCTGATTGCCTCTTTGCAAGTGAAAACTTGATCTCTATTTAGTCTTATCTTCAACTAGCAACTAGATCCAATAAACTTCATCATTACCACCTTCTTGATTCTTTGATTCTGTATCATGTGGCAATACATGTGAATACTGATCAGGACTGCATAAAAACACAGTCTGATCATAATTAGCTACCTGACAAAACATGTTAGTACCTCTCAACAGGCTACCATATTCATCATTATAAACATGTACATGATCCTTATGTATTTGAAAGTTAGGCATACTTTCAAAATGTTGACTATTATGTGACAACAAGCTGTCATATTCACTATTTACATTACCCTGAAGTTGAAAACAACTAGCTCCAGTGCTCTGCATACTGTCACATTCTGTGAAAATTTCATCAAGTGTATATAAAGGGATACACTCACCATTCAACACATCTTGCAACTGCTCTATATCATTTTCAGTAGGAGGAGGCACATCATTAGTGCAATGATGGTTTAAACTACTACTCCCACTTCCTCTTTTCACTTGGCTCTATTCTTCATCATGTTGGTAATGAGAGTCATCAAAGGACTCTAACTCATCCTCATGGGTTGTCAAACTATCATAATCATCCCAATCTTTCTCATCATTGAGTAACTCTGGTCCAGAAGCAAAATCTGATTTCAAACTGAAATCAGTGTCATCATGATCTATAAGATCACCATTAGAAGGGGCATTGGAATCACTTGCATCATACCTTGCATCTTGCAGGTCCTCATCATCAAGACTGATATGAGTTGCTCACAATAACCTAGAGTTGTTGTGTGAAAACCTTTGATATTCGGTGGCTAACAAATCTGATATTTGTTCACAACTTAGTAGGTCAATGTTCTATCCTACCCTCTCAACCACTTCTTCCTCTTCTTGACCTCCACCAGGACTGGATGCAACACCAAGCAAAAAACCAAGATATCCCAAGGTATCTTCAAAAAGATTACCTTCATGAGAGTGAAACTACACATCCTCATAGTCAAATCTGATATCCTCAAGGGCACTCCCTGAAACAACAACCTCATTTATCTTCTGATGAAGACTCATGTCAAGATTGCACTCATTTGTGCACTTGAACTGCTTAACTATCTCATCACAATGCCGATTACACTTCCCTTCTCCAAAGGTCCAGTCTAACTGATGCTCCTCTTCAAGTTTTTGGCTTGGGAGACTCAACCTATGATCTCCTACTTCAAGCATCACTTCTGCAAGTTGTTCGAACACAACTTCTTCATCATCTAATGAAGCATCATCAGAGGTATCAAGGAACAAAGTCTTAAACTGATACCATGAACCAATGGAGTGCACCGGTAAGCAAGTAAACCAATCATCGGCCACACCTTCTAAAGTCCTTATAAATAATTTCATGACAACATCCTCTTTTTCAACCTAATAGTCTCTAATGAAATCAATAAAAAACTACACATGTCTTGATGTTGATTCCTCAACATCACCTTTAAATTTGGGTAAATATTTATTGATTCCCCTAGGGGCAGCATGTGGGTAACCCTAGATTTTATCAAAATCCAAAGGGCTATATCTTTCACTATCATATGCCCTCTTATGAAGACAAGACTGTGCCTTAAGCATGGTATCATAGCTTGTAGAGGGAGAATTAGGACAGTAATGCATCTTGCAAATGAAACCTATCCCTCTACAACTATCCAGTTGTAACATTCAAACCTCCCTTGATGCTAGTACTTGATCTCACCAAATAAGGGAATAAAGTTTTTTCAAATGTTCAAAAGCATGAAGAATACCTAGAAACATTGCAGCCATGGAAATATTCTTCAAATATTCATCAGGTTCACCTTGACAGAGTCACCACCTCTTTTATAGAGGATTGAACTTCAAATGGTATGAAGCTCACTTACATATAAGTCTTTCTCTGAGTTCCATCCGACAGATCACCATAGATCTTGTAGTTTTCAGGTTCACTGCAACAAAACCTTCTCCAAGCCAACAATCCTTCAAATTTTGAACATGACCAACATGGAAAACAAATATGACTCTATGATATGGCACTTATAACTAAATTTTTGAGTAAATTCCCAGTGGATTCGCCATCTTGTTGGTGACTCAGATGGGCAAATGAGAAATTCCACTCTGAATATGTGATTAAGAATTTTCTTTGTTATATCCCCAGTGGAATCACCAACTTGTTGGTGACTCAGATGGGCAAATGAGAAATGCCACTCTGAATATGTGATTAAGAATTTTTTTTGTTATATCCCTAGTAGAGTTGCCAACTTGTTGGTGACTCAGATGGGAAAATGAGAAATGCCACTCTGAATATGTGATTAAGAATTTTCTTTGTTATATCCCCAGTAGAGTCACCAACTTGTTGGTTGTTTTTATTGAAAACCAAGTTTGTCTCCTATTCTACCTATGGAGTAGCCAACTCCAATCAAGGGTAGCTCAGAGGACCTGGACCAACTGACAAGATCAAAAGATCTTCTACACTTTAGGCTCTGCAAAACTAGGGCGGGTATACCCACACAATGCCTCAAAGAAGACCAGACATTGCTTTTTATAGCAGATAGCTCTTGATGTCAAGCGTTGAGGACCTCAAATAGGGCTAGATTCTCAATAGCTCAATACTTGAAGCAACCAGGAGGCAGGACATAAAATAAACAAAAGATATTCAATGATTTACAAATTGTTTCTGAGGGGAACAGGCTGCAGGACAGACCAGTGCCTAATTTTGGGCCACGAAGTCAAACACAAAAAGGGAAATCACCTGCAAATAGACCTCAACTAGTGGATCTTGTTTTTTTGATGCCTTACATCAACTATCAGTGCCTTACACTGACAATCCAGCTCCTATAGCAACCAAACTCTTCTTATCGAATCCTACCTACAAACAAGTAATCACTGCTATCTATTCAAAGGATTTAACTACTTCCTTGAAGCAGACCTATCAACAAACAACACAATCTCATGAAGTATGAGAAGATGAACAAAGACACCTTGTGCATTCATTCAAATGATTAAAAGCACACAAATAAGGAGACATTCTGATAACATGCATGAAAGATAAACATCTTCATGTATTCCTGCTTAACTGATTGCATTTACAAAGGAATTCAACATTACATTTTACAGACTCAAAAATGACCTAAGATGAAACCCTAATCTATCCCAAGTTGGTTCACAAACTTAGAAAATGGAACTGAACCAAAGGAACCAAACCCAAGGGACCGAACTCTTACATCTGGCCATGAAAATCTCCTTTATAGGAACAGGAGAAGCAACAAGCAACTGGCCAGATGAGATTACACATCATCAGCTGACTAGGACAAACCCCAAAATAGTTCACAGGCCAAGTCATTATTTCCAACTACTTCACTGGTCTTATAAATGTCTCTAGTTGGGTTGTTGTAGGAAAGACATTCCCGCACGAATGAAGCTAGGAAATCAATGTTAAATCCATTTCCAAATCTGCGCGTCCATACGTGAGCCATGTCGTCCTTGTCTCAGAGTTGCATCACGATGAATGCTAGCTCAGCAGATCCAACAACCTTCCATCTGTCACCATGAATGTTCCAAGTCTTCTGGTCTTCGCGCATGATGCACATTCCAAACCCTAGTTGTGCACACGTTTGAATCTCCATCGTCGATCAACTGAGATTGGACGACTGTCGTTTAAATATCATTGGACCGTTGAAACAGGCCTCCACTAGATTGCATTCCTCACAAGACATAATGTCCCTACAGCTTGCACCAGCACAATGAGCGAGATCAGTTGATCTCATTTCTCGGCATCCAATAGTCATTGACATCAGTAGACATCTGTGTGATATACCCAGTGCTCATTTTTCAAGTTAAACATCAGGGCCCTTTACCATTGAAGTTAAAACATTGCCATTCATTTGATGCACATGCACATTGATGGCCTTTAAGTTGCTTGGGGGGGTGAGGGTGGGGAAGTCGCGGAGAGATGGCTGGGTCGACCAATCATCATATAGACATCCCATGTGTCACTGAAAGCTCACATTTCATTCCCATCGCCAAGACAAAACACCTTCAGGGAAACATCACATAGACATTCCTGTGTTTTTCCGAAACATCTCGAGCTCATAATAGATCGCCAAGATACTAATGAACTCACATCGACTAAAACCTTTCCCTTTTGTACATCGCTATAACACCGAGATATCGGGAAGACCTCTTGCCGCACACCATGTCTTTCTGAAAGTCCTCATTCACCTGTGTCACTGAGACATTCAAAACCTATGCTGACGAAGACCCTTTATGTTCCATTGGCGAGATTGAAGGTCACTCGCCAAGACCTCTCACCGAAAACCCTAGCTCTTATCAAAGAGATTACCCTTTATGTTCTCGGTCGGTGTAACAAATAGTATTCGCCAAGACCTCCTGCCGCAGAACATAACTTACGCCAATGGGATCCCAAAGTGCATTTCTCACCTAGACATTTTGAATTTAGCAAGATGCTATATCGATAGCCACAACTCACGCTGAGAGACCACATGACCATTTCTATTCACCGAGACTTCCAGAAAGTCCTATCGAAGGAAAATCTATCATTGACCGATATCCACTGAAAGTCGCTGTGACATATCATTATCGGTGAGACCCCTTGTAGATATCACATTGCTATACCGAGAAGACCTTTATACACCTATTTTTTGAAAGAAATTAGGACTTTCACCAAAAGCCACATATTGAACCGCTGTCAGCAAGACTCAACCCCATTTCCATGACCACACACTGAAATAAAAGTCTCACCGAAGCATTAAATCCTCCATCACCAGTCGGCGTAACAAGATGACATCACCGAGACCTTTCAACAAAAGGTATAACTCACACCGAAGACTTCCAAATGCTCACATCAGTGAGACCAAGAGGAGTTCGCCGAGAGATCATCCCGAATGGACGCCAACATACCAAAGGAAAAAGTTGGTGAGACACAAAGGGGTCGGGAGACATCTCCCCGACGCAACCAACACTGGCTGAGAAAAGAAGACCTTGGGGAGATAGATAAGAGTCACCGAGATGTCACCCCGAGAGCCAAAAGTCATGCCAAAGGAAAGGCGGAGCCGGTGAAAAGAGTAGCAAGGGGCTAGTAAAGAATGGAAAATGGGGCTCGGGGGAACCATAAGTGAACAACGAACCGGGTGGATAGGTCACTAAAGAGAAAGAACAAGAGGCCAAAAAAGAAAAGGACCCTGCAGACCTGAAAGGAGAAAATGAAACCCTAGCTAGGGTTTCAACCTAAGAAGGAAACAAGAAGGCAAGACAAAAGAACCACATGGAGAAACACCCACTAGAAGTGAATTCAAACATGCTGAGCTCAACCCTTGTGGGAGCCCACTTAACCCACGTGTAAAATGAAGGAAAAAATCCCAGTCAAGGACATAACAGGAAAATCTAAGGCACTCAACCAGAGAAAGAAAGACAACCAAAATAGGCACTAATAGGTCCAATTTCCCACAAGTGTGGAGATATATATCCTACTTGTGTTCCTAGATCACAGTTGGTAGCCATGTCACACACCAACACTCATGAGCATGTAGAGGCTAGCACATCCTCCATGCATTTTGAACAGGATGATACTGTCTTCATATAGCTAGCTAGAGATCTTGGTGATGATATTTATTTAATGTTATGCTTGTGCTTATGCTTTCTAATTTATATATATCATGATGTGTACTGATTATATTTATGATTTCTATCTTGTAGGGGTTGTGAGAGATTTGCATGACCTCTATCGATAGGTGGTCATAGAGAGAGTGCCTTTGTCAGTCTTTGATCAGACTATAGATATAGACTGCATGCCCCTATCCATTGTGGAGCGGGACCCAAAGCTATTCAAGCCTTATGTGAAACTCAGGGTAGTGTATGAGGGTGCTATGATGTATGTAGATCAAGTTGAGGCTACTTATGAGGAGATTTGGTTCTCTCAAGATTCAACAGAGGTCGAGAGACTTCATATAGAGATAACTAGTCTATAAGTAGAAAGAGACCATATAGCGCAAGAGCACTAGGAGACCATTGGATGAGCACAAGGTCTATAGTATGCTTCTGATGCACTTGTCAGTTCATGATCATGATTGCATACTACTGTCTTTGGATGGACTATGTCTTGAGAGATGTGATCACTAGATCCTGAGGGATCTAGTAGCCATAGGCCACCCTAGCATTTTATATTTGATGACATGTACTCAAAACTTTGTGATATATATATATATATATGATCATTTGATGCTTCATTATTTATGGTTAAGCTAAATAGAAATGTGATTTATCAAATAATATTTGTAAGACTATTTAATAAATATCTCCATGATTTAAGATACTTTACATGATCTAATTAAAACTAGTCTAGTTTATTTTAGATACAACACTATGATTAAATATTTTTGCTAAATTAAATGCACCTATGATTTAATTGTAGAACATTAAATGCATATAAGGATCTAATCTAACACAACATGCACCATTATCCTAAATAGCATGAGACTTAAAGTAAAAATTAAAAAATTAATCTAAATAATTACTTTAGAATCCAAGGCACATAAATAGTTGTTTGTTAAGAATGAAGCAATGCGGGAGTACATAGAATATCATCTACTAACTATAACACCATTTCCTTATTACTCACACTATTCAGGAAGATTAGACATAGTACCAGTGCAGATGCATGACTTTGATAGGTTCATTAAGAAGTGTATCATCCATTTCTATTAATGTGTATGCTCTAAACCCATAACTTTCATTGATTTTGTATGGTCCTAGCCAATTAGGGCTGAAATTTACTTTTTTAGTTGGGGTGGCATTGATGTTACGTTGATTCTCACATAACACCAAATCATTTCTATTGAATGACTGAGGGATAACATTATCATTGTAACTACATTGCTTTCTCCTAGAGTAAGCCTGAAGGTGCTTAAGAGAATTAATTTGTTGTTTGTTAAGCATTTCAAGCTAATGTAATCATTGTTCCTTATAATTATTATCATCAATAAGTTGTTGAAGAGTGATCCTTAATGTTGGAATCTCTAACTCCAAGGGAATTATTGCCTCAATGCCATATGTGAGGTTATAAGGGGTACTCCTAGTGGATAATCTAACATTCATGTGATACGCCCATAACACATATGTTAGCTATGTGTGCCAATCCTTATTATGTTTGCTAAAAATTTTCCTTAAGATTTGTTTGAGGGTTCTATTAGTTGATTCATCTTGACCATTAGATTGCAGATAGTAGGGTGTTGATAAATGATGTTCAATGTTAAATGTCTCTAAGAACTTCACGTCATTATTCTTAAATGGTTTCCCATTGTCTAAAACTAACACAAAAGGAAGTCGAAAGTGTGTAATAATGTGTTCCAATATGATACAACATATTACATCAACAGTTTTTGAATGAAGGGAAATTTCTTCTACCCATTTCATGAAATAATCTTCTATAGTGATTATTAATGTATGCTTGGCAGAGGAAGGTGGTGATATTTTTTGAATGAGATCTAGATCCCAAACTACAAAGGGCCAAATAGGAACTTGAGCATGAATTTTAGAGGCAAGAGCATGAATCAAATTGCTATGTTCTTGACATTTGTGACATATTTTAATGTATTTAAAGCAATCTTGTTCCATATGTCTCCAATAGTATCCTATGTAGGCTAGTTTTTGGAATAATTTTCTTCCTCCAAAATGACCTCCACAAGCACCTACATGAGCTTGTTCAAGTTCTATGGGGATTTTAGATTTTTTTAAGGGATCTAAGTTAGAGACCATCAAAGGACCTCTAATATAACATGTTGGTGATAATTATATATTTAGACACAAGTTTTCTAAGGTGGGCTCAAGTGTTCTTAGTTTTTGACTCAGGAAATGTATCATCTCTTAAGTAATTAAATATCAATGTACAATTCACTCAAGTTTTCCATGGTTGCTAGTAATACTTCTTCTATTTTATATTCTATCATTGGTTTCATGATTGTGTTCACAATAAATGTGAAATATTTTAAAGGATCTTGAGGAGATATAATAGAAGCTACACTTTCCATTGCATCCACATGCTGACTATCCTTTCATGGGATGTTTTCAATGGTAAACGAATCAAAATTCTCTAAAAAATTCATTGTGAGATCCTTATATTTCAATAGCTTTTCATGCTTCACTTGATATGTTTCATTTATTTGTTTAATGACTAATTGCGAATCATCGAATATTTTAATGTCTTGGACTGCTAGAGTTAAAGTGACACATAATCCATCAATTAACACTTCATCCTTTGTGGTATTGTTTTTCCATGGAAAATTTAACTGATATGATAAGGGTAGGTGCAGGATCATCATGGAAAAAACAAGCCCTTAAGTGGTGAAAAATTCAAAAAAATCAGAGTTAGGCAACTTGATGTAAAAATTTGAATAAGTTATCTATATTATTTAAAAAATATGTAAGAGTAGAATTTGTAGCAAATTGAATATAGTTTCTAAACTACTCGATTTATTTAAAAAAAAATCTATTTGGTGAAAATTTGAAATTTCAATGTAGCATTTAAATTTAGGAAAAATAAGGTGTCTGTCTGACCACCCTAACCACAATACAATGATAATATATTTTTTATAATATTTTAGATATAAGTAGAGGACTCATGTCTCGATGTGATGCATATTTTTTTGTAATTTTTTTCCAAGTAAAGAGTTAATTATGATTTTTTTATTACAAATTTTAAAAAATATAAAAACTTGTATGTCTAACCACCTTAACTTGGTCAAAACTTAATGAAATTCATTTTTTTTTAATCCTATAGTATGCGAAGCATAGAATGTGACACATGCTTCAAATTCAAAAAGTGTGATATCATTTGAAAGCTATAGATGTTTTTGAATTAGCCTATCAATCAAGACTTTAGTTGTAATTCAAATAGAAAATGAATAATAATTATTTATTAAATTTAAAGTAAAGCATAATTTATATTGGTGGAAAGCTGGGAATCTCTTTAATAAACCCTTTTCATTTCATCAATTTTGGGTAAAAAAAGTTGTCAGCCACATACCTTACACATAGCCATCATATCACCACTTTTTGGCCCATCAAAATCCTGCACATACCCATAAGGGAATAGGTTTTCCTCCAGGTGGAGCTATTATAACTCCTATGTCGGAGCATGTTCTACATTTAGATCCATCAAAATATAAATCCCATATTTCATCTTTCTAAATATTCAACACATTCTCATTAGGAAATTCTTCTATATTAGATAATGCTAGGGGGAAAGGGCATAAGCTAATTGGTCAATCAAGGATTGTCCTTTGATTTATTTTGTGAAACAAATTTAAGGTCAAACTCAGATAGCATAACCCACTTAGCTAAGAATCCTTATAAATCTTTTTTAGCGAAAAGATGTTTTAGAGGATCAAATTTTTTCATTACATGTATTTTAGCATTCAATAAGTAATTTCTCAACTTACTAATAGCAAATACAAGATCCAAACATTGTTTCTCTATCATTGTGTATCATTTCTCATAGCCAATCAAAGTTCATCTAATATAACAAAGAGGATGTTAACCATTTTCATCTTGTTGAGCCAACAATGTTGTGAGAGCATGGGCCAATGTTGCTATGTAAATGATGAACAATTTGTTTTGCATAGCCGGTTGTAAAATAGGTGTAGTAGTGGGATAATATTTCAAACTCTCAAAAGCATATTTACACTCCTCATTCAAAATAAACTGAGCCTCTTTCTTAAGGAGATGTGTGAAAGGTAATGTTCGATCCGCTAAGGATGCAACAAAATGATGAATAGCCTGAATTCTTCCTTGTAAAGTGTGTAATTGAGAAATGTTTCTAGGAGGTGGAATGTTAACTATAGCATCAATTTTCTTCATGTCCACCTCAATGCCCCTATGAGATACAATAAAATATAAAAAATTTCCACTATCTACACCAAAGACACTTTTTCAGATTCAATCTCATGTTGTATTTTCACATTTTCTCAAAGATCTTTCAAAGAACATTCACACTATCTTGTCTAGTTAAAGATTTGGCTATGATATCATCAACATAGTCTTCCAAAATCTTATGTATTTAATTGTGAAATATTAGTGTCATAGCTCATTGATACACTACTCCTGCATTGTTTAATTCAAATGGCATCATTACCCAAAAAAATGCTCCCTAAATAGTTGTAAATGTTATTTTGTATTGATCTTGAGGGTTGATAAAGATTTCATTATATTCAAAAAATTCATCCATGAATGACAAAAAAACATGTCCCATATTTGATTCTACTATCATGTCAATATTATGAAGGGAAAGTCATCTTTTAAAGATTAGTAATTCAAATCATGAAAAATCCATAAACATTCTAATATGATTATCTAGTTTTGTGACTGCAACAATGTTCGAGATTCAAGGAGAATAATCTATAGGTCTTATGAAACTAGCTTCAAGGATTTTTTCAATCTCACCCTTAACTATGAAGGCTATCTTAGGATTCATCTTTCATATTTTTTGTCTAACCAGTTTCACATTTTCAACAAGAACTATGTTTTGTGTCACTATCTTAGCATCAATTCCTGGCATATCCGAATAATTCCAAGAAAAAAGTTTGAGAAAGTCATGAAGAAAAGTTACATGGTATTCTTGTTCCTCATCATCAAGGCACTTTCCTATCTTAATCACTTTCTCTTTATTGTTAATTTCCATCGGTATATATATTGTATCTCCTAAAGGAATTGCACTTTATTTTGGAAATTGAGGGTTTTATTCTTCTTTGTTCATGTCAATCTCACTACTTTCCTTTTCTCCATCTTTTTCTTTGGTGCTAATCATAACACATGTAACATTTTTCTTTTGAGGAGTAGATGGTTTTTTAGAAAATACTCACATTTCTTTCAAGGCTTCATCATCTTCGAAGTATTCCCATGATGATTCACATGTCATATAAAGCAATTCAGGATGCTTCAAGGTGAGATTTATTTTAGGTTTACACATGATGTTGTTGATGTTTAATTATGGTCTTTTGTTTTCTTGTGCTATCTTAGAAGGAAAATATCCCAAACCACTCTTTATTTCTTGTGTGCTAGGTACTATAGGAACACAAATTCCTTATTCTTCCTTTCCACATCCTTTTCCAACACACCCAACTGTTTCATAAGTTCATAACCTCTCCCATAAAGTCTTTCCATTACTTTTAGATTTGATGTTTTTTTGTAATCTATCTCATCAAAATTAGTTGTATAGATTTTGTCATCTTCAAGAGTAGATGAAGTAGATACTTGTTAGTTTTCTATTGGAAACACAAGGGTAGGAAATTGAGAGGGGCGTGAACTAGTTATCCCAAAAATTTAAAATTTATTCAACTTGTTAACCTTATCCTCAGATCTTATTATTAACCATGAAAGCATAAATCATCAACACATCAAAAACACACATAACACCAATATTTTTTACATGGAAAACCTATTAAGGGAAAAACCATGGTGGAGGTCAGTCCACAAGATTATACCATGTTAAAAGTATAAAGAAATGAAATATGGGGAATGCACATGCATTTAGGGACATTGCCTAGAGCTCACTGCTAAATTACAATAAGGCTAACTGCCTAAAGGAAGACACACCATCTTATAGAAAGAATCAAATTACATCCGCAGGGATTTGAACTGATAAATTAGAATCTACTAATGCCTGATCATAGTTCTGGTTAAGCACATGAACATTTCTTCACTCTTCTTCACACTCTACTCTACCTTCAAATGATTATGACTTTATTCACACATACACACACACTCAACATCCACTCGCATACTTCAATTTGAATAAAAAATTGTTTATATATATCCGCAATAAGAAATTTCATTCTTACATGTTGGCTTCAACAAAATAATAAAATGAATATAAATTATCTGCCCAAAACACTAAAGATTATTAATGTGAATCAACCAAGGTCAACCACAACCTAGTGAAGACCCAAATCAACATCTCCAACATGAAAAAATTCAATTTATTTCTCATCGAAGATCCATAACATGCTACAAACACCATATCAGCCAAGAACAAGAAAAACATTAACACACAAGAGAAAATCACCAACCATGAGCACAACGATCAATACAAATGTGCAACAAAGATAAAGCACAATATAGAAACATCCAAAAACATCACAAATCACCAGAGAAGCATCCACAACAACTGAACTAACTAATATCGCATCATCTTCAATCAGCAACATCAACTAAAGCAACAAAAAACTGTCAAAATATATATCTTCATAACTCAATCAAATCTTCATGTGGATCTCTGAAACTTGATGTGGATAAACTAGATACACTAAGCCAAAAACCCTTTAGTCCACAACCTCTTATCATCAATGTAATGAATTTACTAACATATTGAACTTCACTTCACCACTAACAACCTACAACTCATTCCATTACAATTTTCTCAATATCCTTAACATATACAACTTCTACTGAATTGATGAGGGCGCAACCCGAGACTTAGAAAATAACCCACAACCAAAAGAATAATTTTATTATTCAGAAAATGGAACTTCTTACATGTAGAGGATCTCAAATCCCCAAGTTCTACAACACATGCAAGTTACAAAAAGCTACAGAATAACCCTTTTGCAATATACGAGCTTTTCCTCGAAAAGCTACCCAAAAATTAGAAACCTGCCCATAAATAGAGTTCCTCTTTAGTTTAGAGCCAAAACAACATTCAATTTTGAGTTTAGGTAGTTTGGCACTGAAAATTACAAATTGAAGTTCAAATTTCAAAAGAACATTTGCAATTGTATCTTCTAGAAAGTGTGCCAACTTCCCAAGGCCATAACTTTTGATCGGGGACTCCGATTCATGAACTGTTTGAACCATTGGAAAGGTCTTGAAGTAAATAACGTGCTTGAAATTTGTTACACCAATTTTGGAAAGTTTTGGGGCCATTATGAGAAATCTAAGTGCCTCAAATATAACTCGAAAGATTTTCAGGTGTAAATCTGGGAAACTAAAACTGCAATATCTTTCAACCCAGAGATAGAAAATAAAAATTGCAAATTGGGAATTTCATTATGACAAAAAAGGGTATCCAAAAATGTAAAAACATCTAAAAACTAAGAAACTTGAAATTTAACTATTTTTGGGTGATGCAAGATTTCCCTTACACTACTGCATGCTCCTACTTCAGACACCTAGGGTAATTTGAGAAGTGACCCCATCATGTCTCAGATGGTTGAGGAAAACCCAATCAGTCAACTGCTGCCTTAGATGGCCAGGATGAATCTTCCACAGGCATTCCTCTCCATTTCACCAGATATTCTTCATACTGCCTGTTTCTGGTACTCCTTCCCACATGACTATCCAAGATTGCTTCCTCTATTCCACCTTCATGATACTCTATCAAATCTGAAATGTTGAACATGGGGGAAATGTTGATTCCATCAAGCAACTCTACCTCATATGCATTCCCTGAATCATGCTTCTTCAAAATCTTACAAGGACCGAATTTCTTCATCTTCAATTCATTATAGGTTCACATGGGAAACCTTTCTTTCCTCAAGTGGACCATTACTTCATTGCCAATCTGAAACTCCTTATTCCTCCCTTTCTGATCTGCCTTAGCCTTATATTGTATATTCATCTTATTAATGTGTTCTCGTACCTTCTCATGTATATTCTTGATGTGCTCTACAAAATCTTCGGCTTTAGCACTTATTTTCAGCTCTTGGTCCATCTTCCTCAATTCTAGAGTTGTTCTGGGGCTACCTCCATACACAATCTAGAATAGTGATCTACCAATGCTTTTGTTGATAGAATTATTGTAAGAAAATTCTGCCTGGGGTAAGATCAAGTCCCATCCCTTGGGTTTATCTCCTACCAAACATCTCAGTAGGTTACCCAGACTCCTGTTAACAACCTTGATCTTCCCATCTATTTGTTGATGGTGTGTAGAACTAAACTTCAGCTCTATCTTCAGCTTCTTCCACAAGGTCCTCCAAAAGTACCCCACAAATTTGGTGTCACGATCTAAAACAATACTCTTTGGTAGACCATGTAGCCTCACCACCTCTTTGATGAACAAGTCAACAATGTGGACTGCATCATTGGTCTTCTAACATGGAATGAAATGTGCCATCTTCGAAAACCTATCAACCACCACCAAGACTAAATCATTGCCTTGTTGTGTCCTTGGAAAACAAAGAACAAAGTCGATACTTATATCCTCCCATGGCCTCCCTGGTACAGGTAAGGGCTGATATAATCCTATATTGTGGCTCACTCCTTTAGCCATCTGACATACCCTACAACTTTGTACAAACTTCTTCACATCCTGTGACAACTGAGGCCAATAATAATGCTCACTGATAATGGCAATGGTCTTATCCTGACCAAAATGTCTTGCCATTCCTCCACTATGCTTCTCCTTTTATCAGGTTCTCCCTCATGGAACTCCTTGGGATACACAATTGACTTCCCTTAAATAACATGCCATCCTAGATTATGAAATCCAGCCACCTTGTCCTGTCCACTATAACAGGTTCATTGCAAGCTTTCCAAGCCTCTGCAAAATTAGGATCTTCTGCATATAGTGTCTTGAGTTCATTGAACCCAACCACTTCAATCTACATATTTGTCATCAATGTATACCTACTACTTAAGGCATCTACAACCCTATTTGACTTCCCACTCCTATGTTTCAAAATAAAGGTATAACTCTACAAAAACTCTACCCATTTCATATGCCCTTGATTTAATTTTCCCTGACTATTTAGGTACTGCAAGGCCTAATGATCAGTATATAAAACAAATTCCTTCAACAAAAAATAATGTCTCCATTTCTTTAATGCTTGAAATATTGCATAAAATTCTTGATCATATATAGAATACTTTCTCTTGGCATCATTTAACTTTTCACTGACATAGGAAATGGGCTTACCTTCTTGGCTCAACACTGCTCCAATGGCACAACAACTGGCATCACAATCCACCTAAAATACCTTGTTGAAATCTGGGAGGGATAGAATAGGTTGCTCTATCACCTTCTACTTCAACAGTTCAAAACTTTTTGCCACTCCAGTGCTCCACTTGAATTCTTTTCTATCCCCTCTCATTGTTTCAGTCAAGGTTCCACAAATACTACTGAAGTTTCTAATGAACTTTCTATAAAAACTATCCAAACCATGGAAAGATCTCACCTTAGTAGCAGTTCTTAGGGTAGGCCATTCTAGGATAGCCTTCACCTTCTCTGGGTCCATCTTGAGACCTTCTATTGAGACAACAAACCCCAAATACACTAACTCCCTCTTCACAAAACTGCACTTCTTTAGATTAATCAACAATTTCTCTTCTCTTAACTTCTTAAAGGCTCTTCGAACATACATTAGATGCTCATCCAACATCTTACTAAAAATCAAAATATCACCTAGATGCACAATAACAAAACTTCCCATAAATTCTTTTAGTACCTCATTCATGAGCTGCATGAATGTGCTTGGTGCATTGGTTAGCCCAAAAGGCATGACTAACCACTCGTACAGGCCCTCTTTGGTCTTGAAGTCAGTCTTCCATTCATCTCCCTCTCAAATTCAGATCTGGTGATATCCACTCTTTAGATCAATCTTTTTGAAGTACTGAGCTCTAGTCAAATAGTCCATCAGGTCATCCATCCTTGGCAGGGGAAATCTGTACCTAATTGTTATCTTGTTTATGGCTCAGGAATCTATAGACATCCTCCACTCCTCATCCTTCTTTGGTGCTAGTACTATAGGTACTGCACATGGACTCAAACTCTCCTGTATCAAACCCTTTCTCAAAAACTCTTGAACTTGTCTCTTCAACTCCTCATTTTCTGCTGGAGTCATTCTATGAGTTTCCTTATTTGGCAAACTGGCTCTAGGAATCAAGTCAATCTGATGACTGATCTTCCTTATTGGTGGTAAACCCTCTGGTACATTCTCAAAAACAATATCATGAAACTCATCCAACATCCCAAAAACTTCTTCTAGAACCTTCTCACTATCCTCCTTACTCAATCTAGAAATCAATGCATAACACACACGCTCATGCTTCATACCTTCTAAAAATTTTCTTCCATCTACATAACAAATTCTAGCACTACTGTATACCTTTTCTTCAGTCTCCTTTAGGGATTTCAACTTCTGATGAACCCCATCCTTTGTCAAGGAATAAGTGTTTGCATGGCCATCATGTATAGCTCATCTATCGAACTACCATGGCCTCCCCAACAACATGTGACATGCATCCATGGGGATGATATCACAGAGTACCTCATCATTGTAGCTCCTGATCTTGAACTTTACTAGGCACTACTCATTGACCAAAACTTTGTGGTCTTTCTGCAACCAGGAAATTTGATATAGATGCGGGTGCCTTTCCCTCTTCAGCTTCAACTTTGTGACCATCTCCTCTGACACTAGATTATCAGTGCTCCCACCGTCAATAATAACATCACAACATTTTCCTTCACACTTACACCCTGTGTGAGAGAGATTCTTCCTCTATTCTAGTTCCTTTTCCTTAGTCACTAGGGCTCTCCTAATCACTAGGGTTTCTCCCCTTTCAGCATCATCTGAATGTTCAGATTGGGCCTCCTCATCTGCATGCGCAACCCTTCCACAACCTTCTGGACTTTTATCTGCCCTTCCTTGGTGTTGTGGGCATTCATAGGCTCGATTCACTTCTTCACCACACTAGAAACACATTCCTTTGAAACCACCTCTTCCAGATCCTTGTCCATATCTCCCTCATCCTCTACCTCTTTGATCACCACTGATTTGATCATGAGGGCAGTAGAAGTTGTCATTCCTTTGGCTTCGGCTGGTACCCACATCTTCTCTTTTCTTTTCATCATCATTTCAGCTTCCTGAGGATCTTCCACTGCCCCTTCCGCTTTGACCTCCTCATCCTTTTTGCTTGCCATCAAATCTTTTGTTTAGCTTATCTTCCACCTTTAGAGCAAACTAATACACATCCTCAATGGTGGTAATTCTGATTAGGCTTAACTCCTCCTGAATGCTCAGTCATAACCCATTAAGATATCAGGCTACCTTCTCGTTATTGGCCTCTATGTGACCCGTTCTAATGATTATCTTGTGAAAATATTCAGTATATTCTTTCACAGATCTACTTCCTTGCTTCAACCCTTGCAATTTATTCAACAGATCTAACTTGTAGTCCACTGGTATGAACTGCTTCTTTAGTTTTTCTACCATGCAATCCCATCTGGTGATCTTGTCTTTTCCTCTTCGATTTCTTTCCAACTCGACCTCTTTCCACCAAATACTGGCATTTCCTTTTAGCTTCATTTTCGAAAACTTAACCTGATCTAGGTCCTCTATTTTCTCATACTCAAAATATTCTTCTAGCTCATTGATCAAGTCGATCAATTCTTCCAGGTTCAGACTTCTGGAATAACTAGGGACTTCTGCTCTAGGTCTTTTCTCAATCTTTGAAATGGCCCTTATTAGCCGCATTTGGTCTTGATCAATTTCTTCTTCTTCCTCTTCTACATTTGAACCTTCTTCCTCTCCTTCATCCTCACTTTCCTCCCTTGGGTTTAACCCTCTTCTCAATTGCTCTTGTAACACATCAATTTGTCTCTGGAGGGCTGCCAGTGCATCTTTTCCACTAGCATTTATGCCACCTTGACCACCTCTAGCACCACCATGCCTATCAGGCATCACTCTTGGAGGCATCTTTCTTGACCTCAACCCACAACCATGGTCCTGGTGCAAACTGCCTCATGATTGGCGATTTGTCCACACGCTCAAGAAAACCTCACTCTGATACCACTTGATGAGGGCGCAACCTGAGACTTAGAAAATAACCCACAAACAAGAGAATAATTTTATTATTTAGAAAATGGAACTTCTTACATGCAAAGGATCTCAAATCCCTAAGTTCTATAACACATGGAAGTTACAGAAAGCTACAGAATAACCCTTTTGCAATTTGCGAGCTGGTCCCCGAAAAGCTACCCAAAAACTAGAAACCCGCCCATAAATAGAGCTCCTCTTTATTTTGGAGCCAAAACAACATTCAAATTTGAGTTTAGGTGGTTTGGCGCTAAAAATTACAACTTGAAGTTCAAATTTCAAAAGAACATTTGCAATTGTAACTTCTAGAAAGTGTGCCAACTTCCCAGGGCCATGACTTTTGATCCGAGACTTAGATTTGCGAACCGTTTGAACTGTTGGAAAGGTCTCGAAGTCAATAATGCGCTTGAAATCTGCTACACCAATTTTGGCAAGTTTCAGGGCCATTCTAGGAACTCTAAGTGCCTCAAATCTAACTCAAAATATTTTTCAAGTGTAAATCTGGGAAACTAAAACTACAATATCTTTCAACCCAGGGATAGAAAATAAAAACCGTAAATTGGGAATTTTATTATGATGAAAAGGGTATCCAAAAATGTAAAAACATCTAAAAACTGAGAAACTTGAAATTTAACTATTTTTGGGTGATGCAAGATTGCCCTTACACCACTGGATGCTCCTACATCATGAATTAATGCTAATAGTGTTGACATCAATGATAGCAACATATCAGCAACACAACCACAACATCCAACATTTTATTTTGAATTATATGTTGACATTACCATTGGTTTCTTTTGTTTTTCATCTTCTTTTCTTGTGATTATGTATTCTCCCATAAACAAAGGTGTGAACTCCAAGGAACCCTAGTCATCTTCCAATAACTTTGACACCATTTCCATTTCTTGTTTATCTTCTTCCATAGGTTCTATGTTTGATGTTAGAATTAATGTGTTTAGAGGGATTTTGGTTCCTTTTTCAACTTGTAAACAACTTTCAAGCTTGGGGTCTATTTCAATTTGGTATACTTTATTGTTGTAAGCATACTTCGTTATATGATGAAGAGTTGAAGGTACTACATGCATCTCATGAATCCAAGGTCTCCCTAAAATAAGATTGTATGAAATATTATTGAGAACTACATGAATAGGAGTTTTCAAGGTAGTCTTTTCAACTATAATAGGTAAAGTAATCACACCTAGCAGTTGTTTTCCTATATTATCGAATCTATGAATCAACAAGGAATTAGGTTGAATTTTTGACTTATCCACACCAAGTTTATCCAAAAGGGTCACAGTACACACATTAAGAGTGGAACCATTTTCAACAAGGGGTGATCCCACAATACTGGTTTACAGTTTTTTGCCAAATTGGACACTGAACTGATTTTTTCTAACTAAATCTTCACTTTCGAGCACCTATAATGGCTAGACCATGAGGAATTTCAAGATGATGCAAACTAGTGATTTGTGAAATTTTGTTTGTAGATTCTAAATACATTTTTTTTGGAATCATATTGCACTTCTTTTTCCATCTCCTTCGAAAATTAGTTTTTTTCAGTAAACACCATTTTTAAGGAGTGACACTCATTGTATAACACACAAATTTTATTCCATGAAGGATAAAATTCTAATTTTTTGAAATTTAGATTTGTAACTATGATATCTAGTGCTTCCAATTAGTTTCATAGTGTTTTATTAAAAAAAAATTCCTTAATCAAGTTTCAAAGTGAAACCAATTACAATTTACACAGGCAGACTGTATAACACATAAATTTTTCTGTATTCATCAGAATTCAATTTTTTTTGTTGGATCAAGGATTTCAATATCTCGTGCACTCATTTTTTTATTTTTTTTATAATATTCTATTTTTCCACATGTGCAAAAGAAAGAGCTTGATTTTTGGTGAAAAAGCTATGTTCACAAGAAATTAAAAATAAATCTAATAATAAAATAAAATTTATTTAAAATTATACTTTTGGGGAAGCTTATAGTAAGGACTACATACTTAAAAAATTAAATTTTAAATGAATTTGTTTGATCCCCCAAAAGGTAAATCAAAAGTGGTTTTTTATCAACATTTTGATAGGTGTAAAGGAGACTTTGTTATAGGTATGGTTTAAAACTAGCAGGGTTCTATCCAAGGGTTTTTGACCTAAGGTATTTTGATCAAAACCTCTTCAATTGGAATTATTTAAATGGAAATTTTTAATGCTTAAATCATTATATTTTCTAAAATATGTGATTTCAGCAACAAATAGAATCTCCAAGAAATTGCAAACCAGATTTGTGGAATCACCCCAAGGGTTATTTTTATTCCTAACCTATTATGAATAGCAATTATCATGAAGCCATCATTTCTCTTTCTCATTTCCAAAGGAGGTATCTAATGTTGATGAAAGGTAATGTCTACATTAATTGTATTCATTCTTTGTATTAGAGTTGCCACATGATTTGCATTTGAGGGAACCATTACTTGTTGCAAGGTAGTTTGAAGCATAGTGTGATAATTAGGTGAATTCTAAATTAGATCCCATAGAGATATCTTTGAAGGAGTATTCTTAAGTTGTTCAACAATATCATACTCCTTCCCACTATGTGAAGGAAAGTAGGGAACACTAGGCAAGATGGGATTAGGGAAAGGTAAGGTTGGTGGGGTTGGTTTCCTTGGTTGCAGAATTTTTTGAGTGTTAAATATGTATGAGCTATGGCATTATAACTGGATTTATGAAAAAAATTATTCTTAGGTGGGTAAAGATTAAGTTTAGTCTTGTTTTGAGTTTGAGGTTTATGTGAAGGTAGGTAAAGGATAAGTTGAGGTTGAATCACGTTAACTTCTCTTGGTTTCAGTTTGTCATAGAAAACCCTAACGGAGGAACCTTGTGAAAAGAAGTCCTCAAGGGATTCAACTAACATGTGAAATTCATCACTACTAAAAGGCTTGAGGTTTAAGTTAACTTGGACAAAGAGATTTGACATAGTCAAATAACTATGCTTTCTCCAAGTGGTTCATCAATTTATAGGTGTTTTCAATTTTGTTTGATAACAAATTCCAAATGTAATCTAATATAATTGAGCTATGAAGTAATGATGACAATGAAAATTATAGTAACATAATTCTATCCATAATTGGAATGAATGTAAACAAAGCTAAATCTAATGAAATGAATGTAACAAAAACTTTGCAAACTAAAATAGCTAACTAACAGTAGCAAATTAAAACACAAAAATAGAGAATTTAATATTGTAAAATACAATTTAAAATCTAAAATAGGACTAAATCACCCAAAGGGGTTTATGAGTCCCACTTAGGGTTTTTTAGAGGTCTGAACAATGAAAAATAGTCAGCACAAAATACCTAGACATCAAGAAAAAATCCTTGTATTAGGAGTAAATCACCCAAAGGGGCATATGAGTCCCAATTCAGGGTTTTTGCATCGTTTTCAACAAATTTTTTGTGAATTTTGTGTTTTCTAGTTTAAATGATGTCTAGGCTAAATGAAAATGCAGATTTTAAGTCAATTTTAGTGATACAAGATGCAATAATGCAATCTATATATACTTTCACTAATGCAAGATTTAGAAACCCTAGATTCCAATTAACTAATGCAAGCCCTGATGCAATGCTAATTCAAACTAGATCTAGGATGATAGTGCACTCCAAATTAGGATTATGATGTTCTAAATACAATTTCACAAAAATGAAAGGTTGAAAATTGTAATTCTATGCTTGCGAGATAGAATAACAATCTTCTTCACTCTTTCATTCAAGGAAAACCCTAGAGATCTCAATCTAAGGTTTTCAAAGGAGAAAGAGATCTTAAAAAAGGGTTTTCCTATGGTCTGATTAGAAACTAAAGTGGGGTTCACCACCAAGCTAGGACTTCAAAAGAAAAATAACATTCAAGAGTTACTAACTAAACCTAATGATATAAAAGGTTTCAATAAATGACCTAGAAAAGAGTATAAATCTGAACAACAAACTGGGAAAGTACAAAAGTGCACCTGGAAACCTAAAAGAGCCTGGAATCCACTATGAAATGCTAAAAATGTTGCTTTAAGGGTACATTGGTACTCATACACCACTTTTGGCTTATTAATCCCTGTCTAGGGTTTCTGGACTAGAATAGGTTTTTGACATTGTACATATTTAGGATCTTCAAAAATCTAGAAAACTTCCTATACTGGGACTCATATGCCACTTTTGGCATATCAGTCCCATCCTAATTTTTCATGAATTCAAGGTCTAGATCTATGTTCTAATCCCAATTTTTACTTCCCAAATTACTTTTTAGATCTGAATCTACAAAAGGACATGCAAAAGAGAATATAGTGTTGATTTTCTTATGGGAGGTTTGCCTCGGTCAAACCACTAATTTGTTAATTAAACCTTGAGATAAAATGGATCATGAATGTAAAACATAACCTTAAGTGTGTCAAAGATTAGGAAATTAGAAATGCAATACAACCCTATGCTAATGTGCTAGAATGAGATGCATGTATGAAGCATGAAGATGAATGACTCACTTTGGGAGATCTCTAATCACCCTAATAAGCCATAATAAGAAATGTACCTTCCTTAGGCTTAAAATAGAGTGATAATGGAGGATGGAATCACTTAGGAAACATGTCATTAGGTGTGGTTTGATGGCTAGTTACATCTCCCCAACCTAGAATCTGACATGATTCACCATAGGTAGCCATAATGAACCCTTGGAAATGTTATATCTTGAATGAAAGTGAGCTTGAAGACTTGCAAAAACACTATAATGCTGCTCCAATACTTCAAGTTTTCTTGCTCTTGAAAACTTGAATGCTCTTGTGAAGGAATGCTTGAGTGCTTGTGAATGCTTAGATCTTGAAAATTCCTCTCCTAGATTTTTTTTTAAATAATGAGTTAAAAGCTTGTTTATATAGGCATTATACCTAATTTACAGTTATTTAGATCTCAAAAGCTAACATCAACCAAAAATTGGAATTAAAAAGCTTTAGTTTCCTACTCAAACCCTACAAAGGGACCAAGTGGGACTCATACGCCGCTTGTGGTGTATGGGTCCCACCTAAGGGGACTCATATGCCCAAGGTGGCGTATGAGTCCCACCCTAAATTTTTGGGATGGGTTGTTAAAAAATTTAATGCTTTTGATGTTTTTGTCAAGATTTTAGTTGAAATGAGCCTCAAGATCTAATATGAAGGGTCTTAGGGGCCTATTAATGATGATTTAAAATGGTAATTAATTCAAGGGTACCAAAATAGGTCCAAATTAGGCAAGAAATTGGACTATCTCCAAGAAGGGACTACAATTTCTATAGCCACACATACATTTAAAGAACACAAGTAAATCACCAACACTTCAATGCCTTCACTTGTATTTCTCTAGAATGTCTATTATAACAATCCTTCTCATTACTTTTCAAATCAATCACCAGGATTCAATCCAGTTCTAGGGGCTAGATTTAATATCCCTTTAGGGTTTAGGAAATTTTAAATGCATTTAAAACTATCCCCAATATAAAAATTGGGTCACATGTGAACCTTAGAAAATATAAAATATCCTAACATATTATATTAATAAATATTGTACAAAATCCCCCAAGTTGGGTGAAAATAATTTGATGTTAATAATTTCCAACTTCTTTCTCTTTTATAACATATTTAAAAATAATAATTAATGATTTGGAAAGCTATTGGTATGAGAGAAGTTGAGCTCTATTGAGCTTGAATGTGATTAGCCTATAATCCTTCTTCAATTCTTGGTGCAAGTTCACACATGTCTTTCTTTGTTGGATCAATTGCTATGATTTTGTGAATGCTCTTGCAACTAGATCTAAGAAGTCCCCATCCAAACTATCAACAGGTCCTCTTTAAATGCTTTCTCTCCATGCTTACTTAACAAATACACTATCCAATTCCCTACATGAATTGTAGCCCCACCATGAGTTCCAAAAATGGGTTGCACTTGGATAGAAAATCATTGATCCTATCTGAAATTATCTACAATTCAAGAAGGACTTTAGCAAGGAATTATTTATGAAACTCAATGGAAAATTCCCACAATTCAGCCTCCAATAACTCATCCTTTGTTAAAATATATTATATTTCCAAGATTTCTATAGACAAGGTTTTGATAACTTAAAACTTTGGAAAAGTGAGCTCATGGTACTTTGGGAAAGCAACACATTCCTCAATCTCTTTATTGACTTCTTTCAAAATAAAATAATGATTATAAATTTCTAGGCCCACAGATATTTCACTCTTGACAATGGCGTCAATGTGACCAATCCAATTGAAGTAGTAAACCTCATCTAGTTCTTCATTCTTTCCAACTTATCAACCACTTCGTTTGACAAAATGGTGGGAGTATCTACTTCTACAAAAATTTCATGAATTGGAGCAAAAAATTATTGAATGAATTGGAACTCACCTATCTCCTACATCCTACTAGTTGGACCAATGTCTATGGACATCACCTTATATTTAGAAGGAAAAATATTTGCAACATCCTTGTCCACTACAAGAGTGGTAATGTGGACCACGTACGATCTTGACGCATCCTTAGTGATATGGGAGTGGACCTTGGATTTCTTCCTTTCTTTAGGCTATTTTCTTACATGAGACATAATAGCCTCAAAGCTGGCCCTTGAATCATGTACCATAGGATGCTTGTCCTTGATTTGTATTTCCAACTAGGAAGGAGTAGAAGTTTGAGCAGTGATCTCTTGTGTTCGTGACTCCTCTTGTTTCTCTTATTGTTGTGTTTTCATTTTATCACAATCTTCCTCTTCAACTTATTTCTCAGCTTCTTCTTCTAGTTTCTCATCATGTTGGGCTGAGTCCTCTTCTCCTTCCTTCTCTTTCTTTGTTTCTTCTTTGTTAGACACTTCTTCTTGGCATACATCTTGCATTTTATCATCCTTAAAATTCCTTCTTCCTCATGCAATTGTTCTCCAAGGATCCCTTTCATCTTGCCTCTTTTTTGCATCCTTTCTTCATCATCATCCTCATCTTTCTGGTCACCCTTGGGCTCAATGATCATGAAGCCCTTTTCAACCTCCCCAAAGGCTTCTTCCAACTCTAGTACAATAGAATTATCACCAAAAATAGCTATTTATTTGAGATTCTCCTTTTCCTATTGTTAAATTTCCTCCCATATCCTTTCAACATGTTCTCCATATTTGGTGGCTCAAGAGGAGGAATAGTTGCAACAGGAAGAATGGTTACTATTTGAGCCAAGAAGAATCTATTATCATGCAACAAGAATGCTTCTAAAAATTCTTTGGGCATGTTTCTAAGATAAGAAATGAGAGCCTCTAGCAAGGTGGTAGGAGAAACAAGAGATGGAATGGAGGGAATCATGGGTGGTAAAGTAGAGAAGGTGGCTAGAGAAGAAGAAATGATGGAAGAAAAAGGTGAAGAAGTAGTGTTGGAGGAAGACTCGACCAAGATCACAGATGTGGTAGGAGTGGTGGTGGGAAGGTGGAAAAATATGTCCATAATGGGCTGAGAAGATATGGTTTCTGGAAGTGAAGCGAGAGTAGAGGGAAGTGTTGTGGTGGAATGAGATGGTGAAGGTGGATGAGGAGGGAATTGGACCTAGGAATCTTCCTTTGGTGGGGATCGTTGTTCCCTGATAGTCTCCATTATGAATGTTCCCCCTTTTTTGGCCTTCTTGGAGATAGGTTGATGACCTTCCACAAGCTTCCTCTAATATACTTGGGGCTTCTCAGTTGGATGTCTCTCAAATGTTTCCTTTCTCTTACAAGAGCAGGTACCCAAAGGAGACATAGCACCTTTCCCTGATGAATTAGTTGTTGAAGTATCACCCTTCTACCCCCCATCCTCATATTTTTCTCATTCCTCACTTTCTAGTGCATTCTCCCACTCACCATAGGTGAACTCCACTCCTTGTTCATCCAAATTTTCTACTTGAGTGTCTATCCATTTTTTAGTCCTTTGTAAGACTGGGAAAGTGATTACATATATGTCAGTCTCTTCCTCTTCCATCCATTCGATCAAGGGAAGAGGGAGATTAGCCACCTTATTGAATGATTCCTCATCTAATATTTTATCATCATCTTGTAATTGATCTAGAATGGTATAAATATTCAATGTCTATACGAACTCGAAGGACATCCTCACATATATTCTTTTCCTAACCTCATGGTCATTTTCCCAATTGGCCCAAAATTCCTCCATGTGTAATCGATGGGTGTGTTTTCTTCCAACTTAGTTCTTAAATTTTACTACGGGGTCCACATTACCCCTTATGGTATGGAGGAGCAACCCATATTCTCTATAAGGCTTGTATACTTAGCAAATTTTGAATCTATCTATTTAGGCACATGGGAAATGAGTGTTCAAGGGATTTCAATGCTTATCACCCAAATTTGGAATCCATTTGTACTTATGTGGAAAAAGATGACGTGGAAGCCATTAAGTTAGAAGTTGTTAGTGTGTGTGCCATAAATTGGCATGGTTGAAGTGGCATCGTGTAAATGACCTTCCACATGCACATTCCCGTAAAGGCCACAGACTTACAAAATTTAGTTTAATTCATTTTAGCATGAGGGTAAATTCTTGTTAAAAGGATCCAATGTTTGGCTCTTTGTATTTTCATCGATACCCAACTTTATAGAAAACAAAAAGTGGAAGCTGCTATTGCAGATGCCAAAGACATTTACACCATACATTTGGCATGAGAGTGATGGCATCTCGCAAGAGGATCCCCATGTAGGGATTTCCATAAAGGATACCAACATATAAATTTCAAGTTTAATAAATTGTGCTAACGAGAAAGTGAATCCTCAAGGTGATAAGCATGAAAGATTTAATTCTCTTAGCCCATTTAACTTTATGTAGAAAACCATAGGATGGAGATTATTGATGTGGGGACCATGGGTAGTCATGTCTATATTATGGCATGGATCTCATGGAATTCTAGACATAGGAAATTTGGCATAGTCATTCTTGCAATGTGGTTTTTTAACTTCAAACTTTTAGGTTTCAAAGGAGACTAGTATGAAACCCTTGACATACTTGAAACATGGTTTATGGACTTGGCCTATGCAGAAACCATCACTCTTCAAACCAAAATCTGAGCATACTAGAGGTAGAATCCCTCAAAGGGAATCTTATTGGTAGGTTTCACAATTAAAGAGTTTTCTCATGTTTACTTATTGATAAATTATTCAAAAACATTTGATAAAGAAAACAAAATTTGCATCAAAATTGATAAAGAATTATTGACAAAAATAGGTAAAATAAGGGAAGATTCATACCGATTTAGATTCTATAACTAATGCTCAATCAATTCCAAAACTCGTATGAAGAAAATGAGACTACTAATTCACCAAATTTGCAAGGTGAAAGGATGATCTAAAATATCTTGGTATTTATACAAAAATCCTCCATAAATGCTATATTAATTGCGACTAGATTTTGAAAACTATCCAGACCCTAACCTACAAAAACCTAAGAAGCGAAAGCCAACTAAGTGTAGAGATCAAGGATGTGGAAGCCATGACATTGCGGGCATGATACCTGCAAAAGCTGACCAACTATGGTCCGCAATTATGTGGGAGCCATCGATGTGAAGGTTGAACCTAATAGTGCACCACTATGGAATTTTGCAAGAGGAATTCTACAGTTGGTAGCCTGTATGAAGAAACTAGCACATGATGAAAGGGAATCTAGAACCCACCCAATGGAATTCCTTAGAAGGATTCCTACAAGGGAAAGTGCACAAATGGATACTTATTCAATTTTAGGATTGTCAAAGGGGTATCAAGATTTTAAAGGAAAAGCAATCCAAAAGGAAAAAATGAGATCAAAATGAAATGGATGTGAGTGAAGCCAACACAAAAGAAAAAATAAGGGGGTCCCTATTTTGTGAGGCATGTTTGAAAAATGCACAACATTAAAAAATCAATTTTGCAAGATGCAATTCCTAACATTTTGGTTTTACAAATGACTGCACTGGGGGCTTCATGGGCTTCATTCTCTTTTTGATAAATGATTCATAATATCCTTATGAGTAGATACTTTCTATACAACATGATTTACTTTTGATACTTTAGCTTGCACATACGTGTAGTATCATATGGCTTCTAAAGTGGGGACTAAATAACATCAAAATTTGTACTCCCTTATAGGTGATATTAAATTTCAATGCTTAGTTCAAACCTACTTTAGTGACCCTTTCATTTATGCATTTTTAACACCCCTTAGTCAGGTCTTAATCTCCCAAATTATGCATTTTGAGGCCTATTTTATCATTTTCAAACAAATTGGAAGTGGATAATAAATACATTCATCTAATATATTTCCCCCAATACCTTAATTTCTAGAAAATAGGGCAAGGATCGAGACATCCTATGGTGGTGATGTCCCCCCATTCAATTTACCTACAAATTTAAACATGTTGATGTCAACATTTTGACATTTTAAATTCAAGTTGTAAAAGTTAGCTACCATGATCTAATTCTCAAGAAATTATATTAAAATCCTATAAATACCTAGTCTTTTCACCATTTTAAACTAGAGAGAAAGCAAGAATCAAGATTTTATAGAAAGAGAAGAAGCAAGAGATCATTACATTCCACCACATATTTTCTAATTTTCAAGCCTATCTATATATTTGATCAAGTCTTATCCCACAATTAAAGATTGATGACAATAAAAGAGCATGATCGATTCTAGGTTTAAGAAGTTCTCTTGGCCATTTCACTCAACCTAGTGACTTGTTTCCTAAGTTTTCTCATCTTCAAGCTTCATCCTACTTAATGCCTAAAGCAAGTTATCATTATGTTTCAGATTTCCTAAGGCTGTTTGACTTCCTCTTAGGTACATCTTGTCATTTTCATATAGGAATCCTTCTCTAATGCACTTGAGTATGGTTTTTTGCATTTTAGCTCATAAAACCATAGATGCACTTAAGATTAGGGGAAACACATAGTTATCAATCAATTATTTTTCTATTTGTGGAGGTAGGAATATCGAAATGGGGATTTGATTGAGGCAAACTCCTATATAGCCAACCCCCACTATCTCTTTTGCAAATTTATTGCAGGTCCAAATTTGAAGACACAGGTTTGTAGAGAAAGTATCAAAGAGAAAATAGAGAGTTATAGATTCAATTTTTTAATTGTATTAAAGGCCTACAAGGACATAGACAACCTTAGGTGGATCTTTCCTCCTATTTAGACAATCTCCAAATTTACAAGACAAGTGCACAAAGTTGTACCTTTTTTAGATCGGGTTGCAAAATTTTGTTATCATTTCTCAATTGTTGGAATCTTGTATTTTCATATTAGGGAACATAGTCTAACTAAGTTAATCAAGTAAAATTAATTTTAATCCATTTTCAAGTCTCTAGAGGATATAGATGCAAGTCTAATAGACTCATCTTCATGGTTGAAAGTCAATCTAATCACCTTGTTGATTTATATCCTCATATTATCTTGAAAAGGAAATTGATCCTAGTGTTCTATTGCATTTAAAATTAGGGTTCCCATTTTTCAACAAAATACAATAGAATTTGGACACCTTAGACAAAAGTTATGCCCCCCTAGAGATAATTTTCCCAATTTGGCTATATAATTTGAGCAGGGTGGCCCCTGAGTCGATCCACTAATAGTGGTGGCATGCAAACAACACCTAAGAGGTGCACTAGTGGTGGACCTGTCGAAATATTTAATTTTGGTTTAATTTTTTCATTTAATAAAGAACTTGGCATAATAAAATTTAATTTTACTGGAATTTTATAAAAAAATTAATTAAATTGCCAGGACACCTTAAAATTTTTTGACCACTAGATTAAATTAAATGTTTTTAGGTGGTGCTAGTCATAGAGCCCCCAATTAGTCAAGGGTGGAGACTAGCATTCTAAGGGCATTGGCCTAACCACCAGTGGTCAGTATCCAATTGGTAGTTGGGGGGCTAACAACATTGTACCGATTGTTAGTCGGTATTACCTACCACGGTGTGTGTACCAAAAGGTAAAGGGTCCATAGACACCCCTTGTAAATTTAAAATTTTCTTTGATTTTAAATCAAATAGGTTTTAAAAAAAATTCAATGGAGGGAATAATTTTTTTCTATAAATTCATAGCCATACAACCAAATTGGGAAAGGGGACACAAAAAATGCATTCTTTTCAATAACCAAAATAGGCCACATTTTATCTGAGTATTCATCTCTCAGGCCTTCTAGATCCAATGATGAGTTCTTTTTTGTCCCAATGGGTCATATACAATATTTTCCTTACAAATCCCTCATAATGAACATCCATAATAAACCCTTTTTCCAACAAAGAATCACAAACTCATATCTATAAAACATTACCATAAATTTGTAACCCAAAACCTCAAAACTACAAAAAAACCCTACATAAAACCCTCATATCTTGCAACGTCTTCATTCTTTCATTCAAAGCTGAAAATTCAACTTTGCACTAGATCTAGTCCAACAAGGGTTATACAAACTACAACCACAACTCTAATACTGGAAATGAAAGGAAATATGAATCCACCCAAGATAATTTCTACATAACCCAAATAAATAAATCTATGCAAACAAGTATTAAGAATCCATATGCAAAATAATTGACAATATACCATCAAAGATGACTTAGGATATACCTTGGGAAAGCCCTCAAGAGGGAAAAACCTAACTTGTAAAAGCATCCATAACTCATGTATTATTTAGCAATAAACATTACAATACATCTTCAGTGCCCTCCACAAACACCTTTCAAACATCAAGCCCTCTACAAACACTCCATGTGAATGAGAATGTAACCACACATTCAATGGAATGCTTTGAATCTCACAAATGATAACAAGAGATGCTCTCAACCAGCTTAAAATTTAACCTTAGACAACTACATATGTGTTTACTTTTATAGAAACAAGCTCACACAAAACCACCAAGTGGTATTACATAAAACCTTGTAACTAATACCATGATTTTACAAAACCATTAACATATTATTTAATATTGGTGGTAAGTTTTCCCAATATTAATTATCATTCCCATGTGAAACCTCACATTTTATATTTAGTTCTCAATATTACATACAACACATAAAGTGGCCCCAATAATGTTAGAACCATGTGATGCATGCATATTTAGATTCCCTAGATGCACCACATAAATAAATATTGTATTATAACATTATGTAAGGTGGATGACACACCTTTTCCTAACATGACTGATGAGGTATGGCGATACCTTTTTATTCTCATATAACATTGTTATTTATCCCTATTTAAAATGAATTGACATATTTAGTTATGAAAGGATGTGTGGATTATGTGTTTTAAATTTCTATTCTTTCATGGTTATATTTGATATAATTTTTGAATGTTTCCTTATTTCCATGCATGTATATATGTGTTTTTATGGAAAATCAGTTGTAGGATCTAATGGTTAAGTCCTCTAGACCCCTCTAGATTTGAGGATTGATAACTAAATCAAAGAATCTAGAGTGAATTATATTACTTTGGGATGAGTTACAACACTCCACTGTGGAATTTTCAACGATGAGCCATCTTCACCAATTTGACTAATTTTATAGTCCAATTTTTTACTCAATCGCTTCCATTACAGATAGGGACTTTTGATAATCTTGAGATCGAATTTCCATGAGTTATAACATGGATATATTTTTCTATGATTTTGACATGATATTTCTTAATTAGGATAGTGTCACTACCTATCAAAATGCATCCCTAAAAAACTAGAGAATAAAATCTTAGATCAACTAGTTTCCCACTACCTATCACAGTGTGTTGCAACACACCACCCTTCAATGGCTTCCTTGAAGGATTGAAATCATACACATGGCCTCAAGGTCTTGGATCTTTCTTACTTGATTTAATTGAATGCTTTGGACACCTATTGAATGTCATTAGGTTCATGTATCTTGCTCCTAGAGTTGGTTGGTACTTCAATGCTACAAGTCCTATAATTTGTATTTTGTCCTAGGTACTGAGCCTTCTAAAAAGTCCTTTTTGGTAGTGAGCCTTATATTTTGAATTAAATCTCACTATGGTTTTTCCCTCATTGGGTTTTCAACATAAATATTGTGTCTCCTTGTGTATGTGTGTATGCTCTCATTTTCATCTATTTACTATTGTTCTATTTACTGCTATATATTTCATTGGTTAAGGTTGTTCAAAGTGTTAAGGACTCTATTTTCTATAATATTCTCTACTACTACTCTAATTAAAGTTACATATTTATTTATTAAAGGATTTTGAGTTGTCTTGGAAGTTTCAAGTAAAAAAAGGGGCTGATTTTTTGTGTAAAATTATTCACCCCCCTCTTAGCCTCCAAAAGTGTCCAACATTTTCAACCATGAAGGTGAGCCAATCAGACTTGGGACTCCATCCTATTTTGTCTTAGAATGGATTGGAATTTATTTGCTATGATTAAAATAATTGGACTATATGACCTAATATGTAAAATGTAATAATTTTTGACAATCAACAAACTAAAATAGCAACTTGCAAGTATATATGGGAAGTGCAGAGGACTATGCACCTATCATGAAAAGTTGGTTCTAATCACTTTAGAAGGATAGATTTTACCTAGAGAATATGGGTCCATGTATGCCTTGTAACACTGAAAATGAAACAAGCTTTGCACAATAGACAACAGAAGAAGATTAGAAGCACACATGCACACAAATACTAAATCTAAAATGCAAATTCATTCATTAAGCAACAAAGAACAAAGGAAAGTCATAACGTAAAAAAAACTAAAACAATCTCACCAATTTTGAACGTATTTCCATGATTCATCTCGATTGCGCTTCTCCATTTTTCTTGTGTAGTATAATTGCCCTCAGATTTTCAATTTCGTGCAAGTATAGCCTATTGATAAAGATTAGCAAAATATCGAAGATTCAAGATTGAGTGCTCTCCAAAGTTACAAAATTCACGAGAGAGATCAAGAGAGATTTCGAGAGAGATTTCGAGAGAGATTGGAATGAAGAATGACAAATCAATTTGTAGAAAATTGATTATTTGAATGACAGGCCAAGATTGAAAGATCAACGGATGGTTGAGATCGACAGATTAGACATGCATTCAGATAACTGATAGAATTAAAGATTAAATAAATGATTTAATCTTCAGTTCGACATTCGAAAAAATTAGAAATATCTTTGCATGACAAAGATGAAGATTGATTATAACGACTCTCTGTTCGAATGCACGCACAACATTTAATTAATTAAATAAGAATATTTAATTAATATGCATGTGCACACAAATGAGTTAGAAATGGAGGATTGCATGATCTGAAGAATAGATTACTCGAAGATGCCACTTAGACATCGAATGAATAGTTAACTGAATGATTAAAATAGATGTCGAGTCGAGTAAAAGTGAATACTTAGATAACTTACATAATTATTTAAAATATAGAGGAATGTGTTAAAATAGAATTAATGAATTAAATAATTCATTTAATTCAAGACTCGATATTCGAAGAATAATTAAATAAATAAGATTTATTTAATTAAATGATGAAGGGATTTTAAATGAATAATTAAATAAAGAATTTATTTAATTATAGTTGAAATATGATAAAGAGTAAATTAAATAATGATTTATTTAATTTGACAAGAAGAAAGGTTAATTAGTAACATAATTAAATAAAAAGTGTTTATTTAATTAATCAGATAGAATAAAGAAAAGTGTGAATTAATTAAATAATTAAGATTATTTAATTAATAGAAGAATTAATAGAAGATGAATTAATTAAATAATTAATATTATTTAATCAATAGAAGAATTAATGTTAAGATTATTTAATTAATGACCATGAAGAATACGAATTATGATGAATATAGAAGTCACAGGTTAAAAACCAAATTTGGGTGTCTACATTTGCCCCTGTTTGATACAATGTCGTTTCGGCTTTGTGTCAAAGAAAGTCGATAAAAATATGCCCCAGTCATGCTCCAGTGTAAAATAGGTGAAGGTATGCCCCCTCGGGAAAATTGACAAATTTCCGAAATGTTCTGAAAAATTTGGAAATGGTCCCGATTAGTCCAAAAAATAGGCATAAATGCAATGCAGTTGACGGAATTGGGTTTGGAAATGGGAGGGATGGGTACGGGATGATAGAAAATGGAAGATTACATGGCCAGAAGGTAGGAAATGCCACCTAAGCCCTAGGTATATATTTGAATTGGGGTGAAAAACTATTCATTTGCACCCACCTAGCTTAGAGATTTGAAAAGTTGTTCTAGATTTTCAGCGAGGATGTCTCTAGTTCCAGCCACCCATCATCATGCATACAGGATCCGGACATACCAGAGACCAGTCGGTGTGGACCCCCTGATATGGATCTAAAACTTGCCTTTTGAAATTTTTTAATTTGCACGCATTTTAATGCATGCAATTCAAATTTTAGTTCTACATCACTTTTACTTTTGCACCGCATGTGTATGCACGAACGACGCATTTGACTGTGAAAAGCCACATTTGAATTTTAATGCCAGTCAGTTAGATTAGGTTTTAGTGAATAAACGCATGTGTTTATTTTGATACGCATTTGATTATTGTGATACGCATTTGATTTCCTGAAACACATGTGCATATTTATAGCCATATTTGCTTATTTAGAAACGCATTTGAGATTATGCAACACAAATGATAGTTTTATGATGCATTTGATTATTATTAACAACATTTGATTAATAATGATGCATATGTAATTTGTGAACCACATTTGTGAAAAAGTGACGCATATGTAAAGTAATGACGCATGTGCAAAATAACGACGCATTTGCATTTCATGTGAAAACAGTTAGTTTGCATTAGAATAGATGATTCGAGCTAATATGAGGCATGCATAATGTTGTTGCAGGTTGTATTAGACCCTATCTATACATGGGAGTCGAGACCCACAATGTTTCAATTCAGAGACAGTTTACGGCCGGCCGAGCGACGAACTCTATGGCATTTGGGTTTGTTGCACGTGACCGATATGCCCTAGATTAGGGAAAATCAGGGATTGTTGATAGCACTATGTGAGCGGTGGCACTCGGAGACATCATCATTCCACCTTCCAACTGGAGAGGCCATAGTGACCTTGGAGGATGTGTATAGGATAATAAGACTGCTGATTAGGGGGACACGGGTGGTCTATGATACCCAGAGGGGTATAGCTGAGATGTGCAGATATTACCCCCACGCTGATGTTAGACAGCTAGGGGTTGATGACTATGAGATTAGGTGGCAGGTATTGGCTCAGAGGTATAGACAGTTAGACTGTCTAGTAGCAACCTTGATAGGTGGTATAATACTGCCTGACCGTTGAGGTCATGGATTTCCTATAGGATGGGGGGAGATGTTAGTAGGCATGCTAGAGCGCCAAGTCATATATGCCTAGGGTTCATGTGTTCTAGGGATGTTATACTTCCAGTTGCATGACATTGCCTATAGAGAGGCACAGTCGATGAGATATGGCACCACGCTTCTGATGGTTTGGGCGTGGGAGCATATCACCATTTTCAGACTACCTATTACAGTAGATGTTCTACATGGAGCTCCTTACGCCTTCCATTATGCGGGGGAAACCACACAACACCATATTTGGACACAGGTTATTTTAGACACATGATAGATTTGATGCAGGAGTTCACATGGAGACTGTACCTGGGCTGTGAGGTGTGGTCAGATGAGGATGAGCACCTGCCATTTTGTAGACAAACACAGTATCTGGTGGGATGGATAGTGTCCCATATGCACATTATAGAGTGGCAGCTACCGGACCGGGTCCTGAGACAGTATGGAGAGGTACAAGATGTACCTCGAGGGAGAGCAGAGTTTTCCAGGTCATCTCGAGAGGTATTGCTATGGGGACCAGAGATTCCAGTCGCCACTGCAGATGCAGATATTGATGCACGACAGGCATAGCCATGGGGATGGAGGGGTGGACTAGCAGATCTAGGGACCACTCCAGCTTATGATCAGTGGTGGGCAGTACACAGGCCAATTCCCTTGATAGATCTAGGGAAACCAGCACCCGTAGAGCGGCTTGGGAGAGGTCCTAGAGGTAGGCGAGGCAGAGGGAGAGGTGGCAGAGGAGGCCATGGTGATGGAGGGGATGATGGAAGAGGTGGCTGCCATGGAGGCAGGAGAGGGAGACATGGTCGGCGGGGATGAGGACCAGCCTTGTCACCAATTCAGGAGGAGAGAGGAGGAGATGAGGATGTGGCCATGTTAGATGTGGCCAGAGGTGGTGAGGAGGAGCAGCTGGCAGAGGCAGTGATCCCAGACATCCCTGATATCCCAGCAGAGGCAGAGGCAGGTGCTAAGGAGGCAAGCAGAGAGGAGGGAGGTGTTGAGGAGGTAGGTGGAGAGGAGGTAGAGCTTGATGCTCTTGGGTTGCTAGGTGCCTACCAAGAGGATGATGAGGAGGAGGATGATCACGAGCAGGAGATCCGAGATCAGATCCTTGAGGAGCCAGACAAGGAGGAGGATGGGAGAGACAAGGTCCGTCAGGATGAGACAGAGGTAGAGGTGCTCGATACAAATATGTTACGAGCCCAGGTTGCCTCCTTGGAGGAGCATATGAGAGTATTGATGGTAGAGAGGGATGCTTATCGGGTAGAGAGAGACAGAGCCTTGATAGATAGGGATCAAGCCATAGCTCAGCGGCAGGAGACAGAGAAGAGGTTCTCAGAGCTCAGGGCACTATGCACTGGACCATCGGCAGTGTTTTCCAGAGAGTTGGTCAGAGCTGGAGAGAGGGAGAGATACTACCAGGACTTATATGAGGCAGAGGTTCCCCTAGAGAGACGGGCTCCCAGTTTTTTTAGCAGCACATAGTAGCAGGTCTCAGACCAGGACCCATACTCGGACAGTCAGCATAGAGGGGGTGGATCAGCCATGTAGAGTAGGACCCTATGACAAACCTCCCACAGCTTAGAGATCAGTAGGTTCCCAGCATCATTCTCCCACACACTCGCGGCATGATGGCAGTGGCAGTTCGGGATAGAGATACTGCTTGAGATTATTTTGAGACATTGTATTTTGATCTTATAGCCTACAGGCTTCCATGTACTTGTGATACATTATGACATTGTGTTGTGACACATTTTTGAGCGATATATATATATGATTTTGGCGGCGATTCTTATGATATGCATTGTCTATTTATTGATTATGCAGTCTTTATTTATACATGTGATATTTATATGATATGCTTATATGATGGATGAGTGTATGCATTTTATGATGTTTATTCTATATAATGTATGATTCTATTTGATGTTAATCCTATATGATTATGAGATGCCATATGATGTTATATGAATGTAATGTGATGCATGTATTTATAATTGATTTGTACATGGAATGCTTATGATATGTATCATTTGATGATGAATGTCTATAATGCCATGATGATCTATATACGAAATATGCCTATATGTATGTATGTTTCTAACATGTATGTTAATGCAGGATGATGTATGTCATTTTTGTGTCACATGACTCCGTCATAATGCAAGAAAGAAGAACTATTAGTGCGGAAAGAAATATTGACAAAGAATGAAAAGATGGGAGATAAATGTTAGTATTAGGAATCTTCGATATTTTGCTTTATCACAAAAGGTATTGCACTTAATCATCATTGGGCGGGACTAATACAAATGGAGACAAACACCAGGATATGACATAAATCAAGGTGTGCAAGGTCATCCACTTGCTAATAATAGACAGTCGCAGACAAGGATTGTCATTAACTCATACTAAGGACACAAGTTGCCACAATCTTTTTGTCAGGACAAACCGCAGACAGCAAACAAAAGAAAAAGATGGGTCATGAGACGTCATCGCTCCTCTAAATCCTTCATGGGACATCCTTGAGGAAACTAGTAGCATGGCTCAAAATCAAATGAAAAAAGATAGTCAACAAACAACAATCAGAGAAAATAGAATTCAGATACATCGTTGCTTCTCTAAATCCTTCATGGGACATCCTTGAGAAAGCTAGTAACATGAATCCCAGTCATCAATTCAAGATAAATGATAAGATAAATAAGCCATAAAGTCAATAAGCCAATGAAAATATTTTCCAAAACATGATTTGTTTGTTTGATTTGTTGATTGGTAGAGCCTGATTTCAGGAGATACACATACCGGATAAGACTGTGAGTCTGGTTTTGATGTTATGACTATCTGTATAAGGCATGACAAAGCCTGGTTTCAGAAAGACATGTATCGTATAAGACGTTAAGCCAAATTCCGTTGATGTGATAACCTATGTAAGGCTATGTTTGATTGTTTTACCTTGTCAATTATGCAAGAAGGACTCATCCTGTATAAGACATCGGTGGATTGATTTAATAACGTCTGTTTCCAAGAAGGACACATCCTGTAGCAGACTGTAGTTGATTTGTTTTGGTTGTTTTGTTTGGCAAGGTGTTTGATTTGACTCAGAGACATTGCTGACTTGTTCACGAGATTGAGGCATGACTTGATATGACATGTAAACAATTGACTGTGTGTGACGACAAACCCTAAAGGACTGACCTAGTGCGGCCTCGGGGGCTCATCGTGTGATGGCCTTGCCTGTGTTGTACATGTAGAGACCTCATAGTTTGACTTGAATTGACTGACAAGACTGACTGCAAATAGAAGAAATGTGTTAAAGTGAAAGCGACGAACCCTAATGGACTGACCTAGTGCAGCCTCGGGGGCTCATCGTGTGATGGCCTTGCCTACGTTGTACACGCAGAGACCTCGTAGTTTGACACGACCAATGACCTTGTCATATAGACATATGGAGTAAATCATGACTTTATACCGACAAACCTAAACGAACTGACCTAATGCCTCAGGGGCACATCGACAGATGGCCTTGCCTACGTCCAGTCGGAGAGGCAACATAGTTTGACAAACGACAAAGACTGACAAGTGCGACTGACTTTGACTCTGTTTTTGGATTTTTGAAATGTTTTGATTTTTTTGTCTTTTTGAAGTTTTCTGATGTTTTTGTGTTTTCTCAGGTCATTTTGCGATGTTTGTGGATTTTCCATGGTTTTACGTCTTCAACACAACCAATGTAAGAACCAATATGACACATGTCAAATGTTTACCCCTAGTCAAGTATAAGACCAACTGATTATGAATAGGGTAAGATGGGGGATATGAAATGCTCTCAATGTCAATCATTCCAGGTCATGGGAAAGACTACCACTTATTATGAATGGTATATACAAATGATGGACAAGATAGTGGACTATGTACAAGGATGTGGGCTAGGCACACGAAAGCAGACCATGTACATGGTAGATTAGAATAATAGTAGACAAAGGAGCAAGGTTGAGTACACATGGCACCTATTTGCCAGGTTTTCACCAAGGTACCTATCCAAAGTGCCACCAAAGTGGTTTTCACCATTGGACGAATGATTTTTCTTTACTATTTTTCATATTTACTAATTTTTAAATTTTTTTTTTGGTGTTAGCAAGATGCTTGTTTGCCAGGTTTTCACCTTGATAACAATTTTTTTGATTTTCTAATTTTTTTGTATTTTTGCTAAATAAGACAAAGGTTCCCAAAAGCTATGCGTAGAACTCCTTCAGATGCATACTCTTGATTGGTGAGGACAATGGTTCCCCTTCAGGAGTAGAGAGTTGGTACGCTCCTGATCCAAAGGCTTCTGTAACAACATAAGGTCCCAACCAGTTAGGTTCAAACTTTCTTGGTTTTTCTCTTTCTGCTTGATTCTTTGGGTTCTCCATTAATACCAGGTCACTAATGTCAAAATTTCTATTTAAGACCCCCTGTTATAGCTACGACGAAGGCGATTCTGATATGCTTGGAGATGGTCTAGTGCCTTCTGTCTATGCTCATCCAGGAATTCTAACTCATGGAGTCTCGACACTCGGTACTCTTCATCATCAATGTGGCCTTTCAAAGATACCCTTAGGGAAGGAATCTCGACCTCAATAGGTAGAATGGCTTCAGAACCAAAGACAAGTGAATATGGGGTGGCACCAATAGGAGTGCAGATACTTGTACGATAGGCCCATAAGGCAGGGTTAAGCTGTAAATGCCAGTCACGACCAGCATCATTGACTGTCTTCTTGTGGATTTGAATGATGGTCTTGTTAGATGCCTCTGCTTGGCCGTTACCTTGGGGGTAGTACAGAGTGGAGAAGTGATGTTGGATATGAAATTGATCACACAAATGATGGACTTCTTGGTTCCTAAATGGGCGGCCATTATTAGTGATTATGGACTGAGGGACACCATACCGACAGATAATATAGTTCAAGATAAATCTAGAAATCTGTGTGCCACTAATGTATGTCATAGGAATAGCTTCAATCCACTTCGTAAAGTAATCAGTGGCAGTGATAATGAACTTGTGTCCACTAGATGATGTGGGGTGGATCTTACCTATGAGGTCGAGTCCCCATTGGGCAAAGGGCCATGGTGACGTGATAGGATGGAGCTACTGTGCTGGGGCATGTATCAGATCTCCATGAACTTGACATTGGCAGCATTTTGTTACAAAGACATATGAGTCTTTTTCCATAGTAGGCCAGTAATAACCCAGTCTCATAATCTTTTTGGCTAAGGTAGGACCGCTAGAATGGGAACTACATATACCCTCATGCACCCCATGCAAGGTTGCTTGTGCTTCAGTAGAATCAAGACATCTCAATAGGGTATTATCTAGGGCACGTCTGTATAGGGTATCTCTGACGATGGTGTATTTGGCTGACTTGCGGAGGAATGTCCTATGTTGGTTATTGGATAGGCCAATGGGTATGATGTCAGCATGAAGGTAATCATAAATTTCTTTGTACCATGGGGAATTAGGACCAACAATGTCACACACCATTTCAGAATCTGGAATATCGTAGGCTAGGACCAAAAGCTATTTGACCAAGAACTCAAACTTAGGCACGTTGTTAGGAATGTCAAGAAGTGATGAAATTGTAGCCATAGTGTTTGCTGCTTTGTTTAAAACATGAGGTATCTGATGAAACTTGAATTTGTCAAAGTACTCTTTAAAACTATCCGCCATGCGCTTGTATGGAGCAAGCTTCTCATCCTTAGTCTCATATTCATCATTTACCTGTCTGATTACCAGTTGAGAATCGCCATATACCTATAGATTCTTGATTTTCCACTTGACTGCCATGCGCAAACCTGTCACTAAAGCTTCATATTCTGCCATGTTGTTAGTGCATGGAAATGCAATCCTGAATGACTTAGGGATGGAATCACCCTGCGGTGTGATAAACAGTATACCCGCTCCTGAACCATGATTTGTATGTGAGCCATCAAAGTACAGTTTCCATGTTATGTTTGTGTCAAATGTGAATATGAACTCATCAGGAAAGTCTGCAACTAATGGGTGATCTACCTGTATGGGTGCATCAGCTAACTGATCAGCAATGACCTGTCCTTTAATGGCTTTCCTTTCTACATACTGGATGTCATACTCACTAAGTATCATAACCCATTTGGCCAATCATCCTGTTAATGCTACCTTGCTGAGAAGATATTTCAGAGGGTCTATTTTAGTGATCAACATTGTTTGATGGTTTAGCATGTAGTGCCTTAGTTTTTGGGTAGCAAATACTACTGCAAGACAGGCACGTTCAATGTTACTATAGTTAAGCTTGTAACCAACTAAAGTCTGACTAATATAATAGACTACCCTTTCATGACCTTCATCATCAATTTTGTGCAAGCAATGCTCTAAGTGATGAATGGGTTGCTGTAATATAAAGAATCAATGGTCTTCCTTCAACAGGTGGCATTAAGACGGGTGGTGTGAGTAAATATTCTTTAATCAGTTCAAAAGTTTCTCCACACTTAGCTGTCCATGCAAAGGGTACTCCTTTCTTAAGTAGATGTTGAAAAGGATGTGTCTTGTCTGCTAGCTACACTATAAACCTTCTAATAGATTGAAACCTTCCCTGTAATGTCCTTAGTTGACTGAGATTGTTCGGGGGTGGCATGTCCAAGATTGCTTTTACCTTAGCAGGATCTACTTCAATGCCTTATCTAGAAATGATATACCCTAACAGTTTCCCTAATTTGACTCCAAACAAACATTTCTTTGGATTAAGTCTCACTTTATACTTTTCCAGCCTCTGAAATATCTTGTCTAAAACCTATAAATGTTCTGCTCTTGTTTTGGATTTTACAATAAGGTCATTGACATAATCCTCCATACAAGTGTGTACTAGATCATGAAAGATAGTAGTCATGGCACGTTGATAGGTTGCTCCTGCATTCTTGAGTCCAAAGGGCATAACATTCCAACACTACATTCCCCAAGGACAAGTAAAAGTCGTCTTATGTTGATCCTCAGTTGCAATCCTGATCTGGTTATATCTTGAGAATCCATCCATAAGGGACAACATCTCATATCTTGCTGTCATGTCAACTATCATGTCTATGTTAGGCAAAGGGAAGTCATCCTTAGGACAAGCCTTGTTGATATCTCTAAAATCAGTGCAAATGTGGATGCCCCTAGTTGGTTTAGTGACTGGTACAAGATTAGAAATACACTCTGCATAGTCAATTGATCTTATAAAACCAACGTCTAACAATTTTTTAAGTTTTGCCTTGACTAATAAAGCAATCTGTGGGTGCATTTTTCTCAACTTCTGTTTTACTGGTTTAGCACCTAGGTGTAAAGGAAAATGGTGTAGAACAAGTGCAGGATCCAACCCAGGCATGTCGGCATATGACCAAGAAAAATTTATCTGTCTCTGTGCAAAGAAGTCATGGAACTGAGGCTTCTCTTGTGTTGTCAATGACACTGCAAAATAAACCAGTCGAGGATTCTCTTTTGTGCCTATGTTGACCTCTACGGTTTCTTCAACAAGCATGGGTGACTTTTCCTGTGTAATGGGAAGAATGTTCAAACCTCCATCCTTGGGTGCCTCAGGGAGGTTTTCACCTTCAGATGCATCCTTTCTTTTTACTTTTTCATTGTCCAAAGGTGCCTTTCAGTTTTCACCTAGAGACTCATCTTTTTGATTTTGTTTATTCCTTTTCTCATTTTTGCGACTGGAGGGTTGAAAAAATTACCCAAAATATGATTTGTTGTCCAAGTCAATGGTAAAACCAGCTTTATGATCCCCATAGGTATGCCTTCACGTAATCCCAGGAACTTAGCAATTGCTTTGTCATTCTCAAAAGTGTCTAAAATGGGTGTATCTTGTTGATCCCAATCAATGATTTGGGTATAAACTAAGGGCATGTCATTGTCAGAGTTATCAAATTCTAATGGGGTCAAGGTAAGGATTGAATTATTCATGTGGTTACAAAAGCCTTGTACCAAGTCCTTTTTGCTCTTGGGTTTGGGTCTAGATGGATGAATAGGCGGGCCTAATGCCAAGGTTTGACAATGGGAAATAGGTGGCTCAGGTTGCCACGAGGTAGGATCAAGTGATTCCCAATAGTAGTGTTTAAGCAACTCCTCTTTTGTCATTTTCTTTGGTGGACAGGAATTTAGGGGATTGGGTGAGGAACTTAACATCAAGTCAAGTTCTCCAAATAACTTGTCAAGGTCCATGGAGGAAGTAGAGGATAAGGAATCCCACTCATAATTATTAGAGTCAGGGGAATTACAATGATTTTGGTCTACTAGTTCGTCAGATGTCTTAATATCATCTGAAGCACGTATTTCCTCAAGTAAAGGTAATGTATTACTAGGAACGCCAATCTGAATCAGTTGAAATCCTAGCCCTACTCCTTTTGGCCACTGAGAAACAAATATTGGTTCAATTTTTCCATCTTGGTTTAAGCCTAAACCAATTTTTCCATCATATCCATTGCTTTGCATGATTTTGAAACCCTTCCCATATAGTCTTGTGGGAATATGAGCAAGTAAAAGGGGTTCTTGATTATCTTCCTTATACAGCTAGGAAGTGACATCTTTTGTATCTATAGCCTCTTTGCTTAATTCACCCCATTTAGTGAAAGTTGTTGTGGGGGGAACATGTATAGTGATCATAGACTGTCCCCTACCTGTTGTAGGAAAACAATATGACTTAGGAGGAACCAAATGGCTAACACAATAAGAAGTCTTCATGTAATACTCTCCACAACCCTTGTCTTGGATCTCAACCCTAGGAGTAATAGGAAGTGAGGGTGAAACAGATGTTGGAGTGAGTGTGGATGGGTCAACATAAGAAGATGGATTAGATGATGAGGCCTCTTGGTTGACTGGCACTTGGCGTTGAGGGATCTCCTTTAGATTTGTACAATATTGGAAAGGATTGGGATCACCATCTATAGTTATTTCAGTGCCATTGTAAGGGAATTTAAGACACTGATGATATGTGGAAGGGACTGCCTTCATGGCATGAATCCATGGTCTACCTAGCAGAAGGTTATAAGGGAGGGTGAGATCCAAGACCTGGAACTTTGTCTCCATTACTGCAGGACCAATTCTGATAGGAAGTGTTACCACCCCCTTTGATTTTCTTTCTTCATCATCATAATCCTTAATGACAATACTCTTAGTGGTGTCTACGCATGCTTCTGAGATGCCTAATGCCTTAATTAGTTTTAAAGTGCATAGATTTAACCCTGCTCCTTCGTCTACCAAAACTTGTCTAACCTTGGTGTCAACAATGAGGACTTCTAAGTGTAAAGGGTCATTATGGTTCGTCTTTTCTATGCCATAGTCTTGTTCAGAGAATGTGGCATGATGGTTATTGGTCAAGTAGCCCACCATTTCCTGAAAACAAATTACATCAAGGTCATTAGGTACCATGGTATTCTGTAAAGCCTTATCGAGGATGGATCGGTGCTCAGGTGAAATACGCAACAATTCCAAGATTGAAATTTGGGCTGGGGTCTTCCCCAACTGGTCAAGTAGGTTATATTGTAACTTGGAAGGTTGTGATGTTTGCTACAATGGAGGGCCTTGGATAACGAACTTAGTACGACGAGTATTGACTGCACATTTAGGATTAGCATTGATAGTAATGGTATTGATGTTTTCATCGGTGGCGCGAAGGAAATGAATGATTTTTCCACTATCATAATCATGTTTGTTACTCGCATAATTGGCTGACATATTGGTCTTAGTACTCAAACTGGGGATAGTTCCTTTCCCTTGGTCATGTAGTGGGTCTAAAAAGACTCGATGATTAGTGTTCGATGTCTTTTGTTTTTGTCCACTAACTTCAATAATTCTCTTGTCAACAAGATCATGTATGATATTCTTCAGTTGTCGACAGTTTTGTAGGTTATGTCCCTTAGTCCTGTGATAATCACAAAAAGCATTGTCATCCCACCAAGCTGGTTTAAACTGTCCTGGATCATATTGTCTTGGTTCCTGCAGCTGTATGAGGTTGTGTTGTAGCAGTTGTTTGAACACCGACTCAATGGGTTCCCCTAAGGGAGTGAACTCACGTTTCTGAAATCTCCTTGGTGGTGGATGTTGAGTATTTTGGACCACGTTGGGAGGTTGATTAACAGCATTAAGCATGTTGGAAAAGTTATGAGGCCATTTTAATGTGAGGAGGGGTCCTGCTTGTAATGTTTTAGCATCAACCACCCCATCATTTGTGACATTTTTATTGTGAGACCAAAATCTATTTCTATCCGTGGGGGTGTTTTGTATGATAGGGTTTCGATTGGGTGTTGTCATCTTGAGTTCACCCTTTTCAATGAGATCCTTCTCTATTATCACCCCTTTTTCCACTAGTTCTGAAAAAGATATGCAACAATGTACTCTTAAATTACTCCTAAGTTTTGGATGAAGGTTTTCTTGAAACATTGTGACCTTTTGTTTTTTGGGTATCTCGACAGGACACCTACTAGCAATAGTTCTCCATCTCTAGAAGAAAGCAATGAATGTTTCACCTTCGTCTTGTGTTGTGTGGCACAAGGTTGCTATATTTATCTCATGGTTAATGTGGAAGGAGAATTTCTCCACAAATTTCTCGACTAGTTCTCCCCATGATCTAATGCCAGAATCTAGACCCGAAAACCATTCTAGTGCAGCTCCTACAAGACTTTGTGGAAATAGCCTCATAAGATACATGGGGTCATAAGCGACATCTATGCATATGGTAGAAAATTCCCTGATATGTTCTACTAGATTGCGTTTGCCATTGTACTTAGGAAGATTTGGTATGACATATCCATGAGGGAAAGGTGTCATGTACAATGATCTATCAAAAGGGAATGGTCATATGTCCTTTGGTGAAAATGATTTCTTAGTTGACACTGACATGTTATCCATTTGCGTTTGTAATGTGTGCATTTGTGTTTGTAGGATGTCAACTTGGGTCAAAGATGTGCTAGGAGGATTATGCAGATCCATGTATGTATTCTGAAATCCAAAGTCTCATGATGGGTTTTGATTGAACATTGGCATCTGAGGTGGATTTGGATTCAGAATGTTGGTAAATGTATTTCGATCTGGAATAAACATAAATTGGTGTTGACCTGGGTTCTGTGTAAATGGGTTCCGAGTACCACTCTGTGAAAAGGGATTCTGATTCGGAATCGATGTGAATTGGTTTTGACTTGGAATCTGTGTTGATGGATTCTGACCACCAATGTGTGAAAAGGGATTCTGATTCAGAACTGATGTAAATTGGTTTTGACCAGAGTTTGCATTGATGGATTCTGACTACCAATCTATGAAAAAGGGTTCTGATTCAGAATCGATGTAAATTGACTCTGACTGCTAGTCTGGAAAAGTGGATTGAGATTGCCATATTGGAAGGAAGGAATGCCCCCTGTTTGTGTAATCCTTGGTATAGTACTAGTGATTTGAGCACTAGGTATGGCAATTGACTGTGGTATGGTACTCATAATACTAGCAGTAGGTATGGTTGTTGATTGTGAACTTGTGGCACCAACATAAGGTATGGAGGTTGAGGTTTTAGACCTTTTATTTCCAACAAGAGGACCGAAGGGAGTAGATGATGAAGCCCCTGTAGTGAAATTAAATCTTGATGTCATGCTAGATGTACCAAATGGGGACGTATGGACTGTCGTACTCTGTGTAGATGTGCTAGATGGCATATTGTGGTAACCTGAGGTATAGTAGTACTAGCAGTCGTAGTATTTGTCCCTTGTGTAGGTTGAGTTTGTAAGGTACTTATATCAAACCCTGGAGGTAAAGTAGCACCTTCAGCTAGCAATTTGCCTAAAAACTGTTGACAATCATTTTCTAGGTACTCATCTACAAAAGAGGCAAACTCAGGGTCCTGTGCAGCAGCCTCTATGTCCTCTACAGCAATATGTCCTTGAGTGTTTCTAGTGGTGAATTTGTTTAATAGAGTCTTATGAGGTCTTGAAGAAAATGGATTGATGAAATCGTTTGGGTTTGACATATTTTATCTCTCTCTCGTCTCTTAGACCTAGTTTCAACCATATAAGACAAGCTCAATATGCGGGAAATGCAAGACTATATGTATGAACAGTACGACCCTAGTCTATGTTTTTGGGATTTTCTTATGCAAAATAAGGGATGTCCTAGGATGACACTAGTCTAGACTCTAAAAATGAAAAAGTTTAAGTAAGACCCTAAAGTGATCAATTCTATAAACCCAAAGTGAAGGGACCAACTACCTAAAGTCAAACCAAGGTGTCAATTTAGTTAAGTCAAGGAACCAATGTAGGACAAAGATCAAAGACAAGCTGAGTTTCCTAACTAGACTGATGAGCTAGGATGACTCTCTGTAGGACAAAGTATAAGATGATAGGACTAGGTTCAATGACAAATTTTGTTGACACTATGACCTTTCTAGAGTGTAGATGGTAAATCAACCCTAAAGTTTGTAAGAGTGACCTTTCTAAAATTCTAATGCAAGATGATATGTACCCTATGATGAAGCTAAAAACTCTAACTGAAGATAACTATGGTAACCACTAAATGAACCTAAAGGATGCAATAATGAGCAAATCATTTCAGGTTTCTGTTCAAGGACTGTTTGTGTGAAGACAACTGAAACTGGTGTAGACATGTTGACTGGACAGTGACTGTGAATTTTGGTTTTTTGGTAATCAGACAGATGCGTCGTTTATTTTTCAGTTGTGGTTCAAGTTTAATAGTTGCAGTCCAATATGACAGATGCGACCCAGAATTACCAGATGCGACTCTTAACTGACAGATGCGACTCAGAATCTAATGTATGTAGTTTTTCTAAGCAATTGCAAACCAAACTGACAGATGCGACTCAATATTAATTGATGTGACTGACAATGACAGATGCGACTCAAAATTAACAGATGCAACTCAAAATTTAACAGATGTGACTCAAAATTAGATGCGAGTTTTTGGTGAACAGTTGTGACTCTCTGTGAATTTTTCAGTGACATGAAATTTAAACTGACTCTATTTTTTGTGATCAAATTCTGACAATCAAAGATAATCATAAGACAAAGTGTTTTTAGTTTCAATTTTGGACTCAAAGAATGTTTAAAGTGATAATAGACAAGCACATCCTAATAGGCCAAAGGCCTAGGGTTTGTACACTTGGTATAGCCCACCTATTATACCCCGGATTGGTGATGAACACCTTTCCTTCTCGAGAGCGGATAGCTTAGGAATTTGGTGGCATTGGCTCCCCTCCACGGCTCATTAACGTCTTTCGAGCACACCAATTTTGAATTCTTTGGGCAATGACCTCCCAAGAACTGCTATCTCTACTCAAGGGGATCAGTAGTGAGTATCTTCAGACATGATACTGTACCCTGCACTAATACCAAGCAACGGCCACAAATAGGTTGGTCTCTACAACAAAAGGTATTTAATTTGGGCATTCCGTTCATGGGGTGTGATCCATACGGCGCGAGTCCCCTTTCGGATCCATCTCATCGGAACCACACTCATGATTCTTGGGGTTTCCCCAAGAACCCACTTTTATATACCGGTTGGAAGTCCCTCGGGTTCAGGGTGCTACCGGTCTAAGTCATCCTGGAGTGAGTACTTTTTCCCACCAAAACAAGCCCAAGTTCTAGAGTTGGTAACTATTTCTCTTACACCCAGGATCACACAGATGCACAAGGGGAGAGGATACTTCGATGTACCAAGTTGTAAGGGTGACCAAACTTGTGCTTTCGCACCAAACACAGTAGACACTTGTTAATTTTAAACCAAACGAAAGATTTTCTATGCTACCAAACAATCGGTTTTAAATTTAACTAGGGTCTTCGACAAATGTCCTGCAGAAAGACTAATTAGTAATTTTCAATATTGTCTTCGTCAATCATCCTACAAAAAGCTTGTTAACTCCGAAAAGGCCACACACTGAAAATGAGATATCAGTAACACATAAATCAATTGAAAATTTCAGATTGGGGGAAACGAAAATAAAATTTTACCAGTCAATTGCATCGTTTCATTACTAGTCAGATGCGTCGTTTATTTTTTAGTTGTGGCTCAAAAAATCAGTTGCGGTTTAAAAACTTCAATTGCATCATTTTTTTGACAGATGCCGTTCAGAAAGTCAATTGCGGTGCAGAAAACTTCACATGCGTCATTCCGTACGAAAAACCTACAAAAACAAAAAATAAAAATATCTATGGATCCGCAAAGATGGTGTCTTCACGTCGGGTTCACCAAAATGTAACACTGAAAATGAAACAAGCTTTGCACAATAGACAACAAAAGAAGATTAGAAGCACACATGCACACAAATACTAAATCTAAAATGCAAATTCATTCGTTAAGCAACAAAGAACAAAGCAAAGTCAGAACGTAAACAAAACTGAAACAATCTCACCAATTTCGAATGTATTTCCATGATTCATCTCGATTTCCCTTCTCCATTTTGCTTGTGTAGTATAATTGCCCTCAGATTTTCAAGTTCGTGCAAGTATAGCCTATTGATAAAGATTAGCAAAATATCAAAGATTCAAGATTGAGTGCTCTCCAAAGTTACAAAATTCACGAGAGAGATCGAGAGAGATTTTGAGAGAGATTGGAATGAAGAATGACAAATCAATTTGTAGAAAATTGATTATTTGAACGACAGGCCAAGATTGAAAGATCAATAGATGGTTGAGATTGACAGATTAGACATGCATTCAGATAACTGATAGAATTAAAGATTAAATAAATGATTTAATCTTTAGTTCGACATTCGAAAACATTAGAAATATCTTTGCATGACAAAGATGAAGATTGATTATAACGACTCTCTGTTCGAATGCACGCACAATATTTAATTAATTAAATAAGAATATTTAATTAATATGCATGTGCACACAAATGAGTTAGAACTGGAGGATTGCATGATCTAAAGAAGAGATTACTCGAAGATGCCACTTAGACATCGAATGAATAGTTAACTGAATGATTAAAATAGATGTCAATTCGAGTAAAAGTGAATACTTAGATAATTCACATAATTATCTAAAATATAGAGGAATGTGTTAAAATAGAATTAATGAATTAAATAATTCATTTAATTCAAGACTCGATATTCGAAGAATAATTAAATAAATAAGATTTATTCAATTAAATGATGAAGGGATTTTAAATGAATAATTAAATAAAGAATTTATTTAATTATAGTTGAAATATGATAAAGAGTAAATTAAATAATGATTTATTTAATTTGACAAGAAGAAGGTTAATTAGTAACATAATTAAATAAAAAGTGTTTATTTAATTAATCAGATAGAATAAAGAAAAGTGTGAATTAATTAAATAATTAAGATTATTTAATTAATAGAAGAATTAATAGAAGATGAATTAATTAAATAATTAAGATTATTTAATCAATAGAAGAATTAATGTTAAGATGATTTAATTAAATAATTAAGATTATTTAATTAATGACCATGAAGAATACAAATTATGATGAATATAGAAGTCGCAGGTTAAAAACCAGATTTGGGTGTCTACATGCCTCTTCTACTCTATTTTTGAGATCGTATAATGATAAATATAAGCTTCTGATTTTTAGTTACAAAGTTGTTAGAACACTATCAAATAATTCTGTAGGTGAGTTCTATGAGTAGAAAAGACATAGGGCTTCAATTGAAAAAATGAACAATTTGTATTTAATCTACTTTCAATCCTCTTCAAACTTAAAACTTGCACATTCATAAAGAGAGAAAATGTTGTGTCATTTAGGGGCTTGCCTTGGTCAAACCCCAAGTTAGTGTTTCCATTTCCATAATGACAATGTCAATGATAAATAAATAAATGATAGGAAGGAATAATGAAATAACAAAGTTCCAGAACTTGATGTAGAGAATGGGTGTACAATGTTCAAACTCATACAAACAACCACTCTTTCAAACCCTTAGTCAACAATTGATGGGCTTCCCTTCATAAACCACAATTATTGCTTGTAGCCTTTCAAAAAGGCCCTTTTAGAAATATCTATTGGACCATACATGATCTACAAAAAAGGAGACCCATTTAGGATACCTTTTTGGCTCTCATAACACATATTTGAAAATGAGGCAGGGTTTCTAATGCAAGAGCATCCATGGCTTAGTGCAACCCTGTGTAAACTTAGAGGTTTTATTTGTTTGATTTTCTTTTTCAATTTTGGTGTGATGGATTTCATGTTTGATTATTGAAATTCATATTTTGGTGTGAAATTAATTATCATGTGATGGAGAAAATTTTAATTTCAATTTGGGACAATTTGGTGAAGGAGAATCATGGAAAATATGATTGAAAACTGAAAAAGCAGAGAAAAAGCATTAATGGCATGGGTGTATGGAAGCATTAAGGCTATTTGTAACACCCATTTTAATTTTTTTCTCAACTCCTAAAAAATAGGAACACAAAGATGGACACCCAAGAATGGAAAAAGTAGTTTTTTGTTTTCATTGGTGAAATTAATATCGGAATAAAAGGCATATTCTTGGCCCAACTGAGAATAGGAGTTTTAATTAATGATTTTTGGTATTATTTGGTGTAAATTTTCTGTGATTGGCTAGCCATGAAGGTGGGGAATTAGATTTTTGAAGTGGAATAAAATTCAATGCAAATTCAAGGAAATGAAAGACATTGCATTGCAGGTGCATTTTGGGGGAAACAAACAAAAGGAAAACTAAGATTTTCATTTGGGGGTTTTTCAGAAAAAATAAAAAATAAAAAAAGGATTTTACCTGGGTGTGAGAACTCATGTAGAGGTTTCCAGCAAGAAGTTGCATGGTAGAGAGTTGCAGAGAGATTCAACATAATGAATAGAATCATTGGTAGAAGTTGAAAACTATGAAGATTGATAGATTGTTGAGGTTGTGTGTTTGGATTGTAGGGTTGAGGATTGTGCAGCAATTATGTGTGTTTATTTTTTATTTTCAAATGTGTGTAAAGGGAATGTAACAACCCACAATCCTTCTATGGATTTTTTGTAATTGTTTTCTCTTGCAGATGAGTTAAATATTTTATGCATTACAAATTGAAATACCATTTTTCAATTTGTATTGCAACAAACATATTGTGTGTGTGTGTGGAATTATTTGTGGGGAAAATATATATTGTGAGGGGTGGAATTAATTTCTCCATTTCCTTCATACATTAGTGGTATCAAAGTAAGGCTTATTTTGAGTGTGTGAGCAGACCGCCAAAGAGAGGCAACTTGCACCAGTCCCTATGTGTTGTGGGTGTGCAACCACGTTTTCTAGAGGAAGAGGAAGGGGAAGAGGAGGAGAGAATTTTGTAAGGCATGATGATTTTAGAGCTTTGAGTAGAAAGGTTAAGGCTCTACAAGAAGAAATAAGGGGGGTATGTGCAGTATCATCATGGAAAAAACAAGCCTTTAAGTGGCAAAAAATTCAAAAAAAAAAGTTAGGCAACTTGATGTAAAATTTTGAATAAGTTATCTATAATATTTCAAAAATATGTAAGAATAAAATTTGTAGCAAATTGAATGTAGTTTTTAAACTACTAGGTTTGTTTTAAAAAAATTATTTAGTGAAAATTTGAAATTTCAATGTAGTAGTACTTAAATTTCAAGAAAAAGAAGAAGTAGGTGTCTGTCTAACCACCCTAACCACAATAAAATGATAATATTTATTTATAAAATTTTAGATATAAGTAGAGGACTCGTGTTCCGATGTGATGCATATTTTTTGTAATTTTTTTCCAAGTAAATAATTAATTATGAATTTTTTATTACAACTTTTAAAAATACAAAAAATCATATGTTTGACCACCTTAACTTGGTAAAAAATTCATAAAATTATTCAAATTTTTTTTAATCCTATAGTATGGGGTGCATAGAATGTGACGTATGTTTCAGATTCAAAAAATGTGATATCGTTTGAAAGCTATCGATGTTTTCTAATCAGCCTATCAATTAGGACTTTAGTTGTAATTCAAATAGAAAATGAATAATAATAATTTATTAAATTAAAAGTAAAGCATAATTTATATTGGTGGAAAGATGAGAATCTCCTTTAAAAACCCTTTTCATTTCATTAATTTTGGGTAAAAAAAGGTCATCAGCCACATACTCTACACATACCCATCATATCACCACTTTTTGGCCCATCATGATCCTACACATACCCAAGGGATTTGCAATAAATAGAGACCCAAGAAGTGAGGATGATGAGGGTGAAGAAGAAAGAATAGAGAATGCTAGTTTAGATACTGAGTAAAGAGAAGAAATTGTAGTAGTTGCAAATGACTCACTATTGAAAGCTTTAAAAAAAATGGGAAAGATACCAAAAATGGATGTACCTACCTTTAATGGAAGCCTAAACTTAGAAGAATTAATAGATTGGATGAATGATATGGAGGAGTATTTTGAATTTGAAGAGATAGAGGATCTAGACAAAGATATGCAAAAAACAAGGTTGAAAGGACATGCCTCCATATGGTGGAGAGAGATTCAATTAGAAAGGGGAAGAAGAGGAAAATAAAATATTAATAGATGGGATGAAATGGTGGAGAAACTTAAAATACAATTTATTCTTGTGGATTATGAATTGGACTTGCTCAAGAGAATGCAAGGTTTGAGACATGGCAGCAAGAGTATGAAAGAATATAGGTAAGAATTCCATAGAATTGTTATTAGAACTCAACATTCTGAGGTGACCAAAGAGAAGATTACAAGATACATAGATGGTTTGAGACATAAAATTTAGAAAGAAATGACACTTGTTAGAGTTGTGACAATGGAGGATGCTTATCAAATAGCATTAAAAATAGAAGAAATAATGAATAGGAGGTTTGAAAATATGTAAAGAGGAAAAGGGTAAAAATAATTTGCAGTAGTATGAGGATCATATTGGAGACACTAACGGTAACAAGGAAGAAAGAGGGGATAGTTCAAATAAGACCTATGATCAAAGTTTCAGAGGAAGACAAAGATCAGGTAGAGTATTTGGAAGAGGAAATTATTAATTAACTTGTTTCAAGTGTGGAGAAGAGGGGAACAAATACTATGAGTGTCCTCATGAAGAGGAAAGACCAAGAAGAAGATCAAAAAATAAAAATAGGATAGGAAATGTGAATAGAGAAGAAGCAGGATCATCACATTCCAAAGAAGCAAAAGATGGTGAAACTTTAATGGTTAGGAGAACACTGTTGAATGAAGATGAGAAATTCATTCAAAGGAGAAGTTTGTTTAGGACAAGATGCAAGTGTGAAGGAAAGGTATGTAATGTCATTATTGATAGTGAAACACAAAGAATCTTGTGTCTAATGAAATGGTATGAAAATTGCAGCTAGAAAGGAAGAAGCACCCAAATCCATATCAGATAGCATGGGTACAAGATGAAAAGAAGATTTTCATCAGCAAACAAAGTGAGGTAAAACTTAAGATAAGAGGCTATTATGATGAAGTTTTATGTGATATTCTCCCAATGAATGCTTTCCATATTCTTCTACGAAGACCTTGACAATTTGAGAAGAAGATGATGCACGATGGTTATGACATGTATAAATTGAAGAAGGATGGAGTGAAACACAAATTAAATCCATTGAAAGAAGAAATGGGTAAGGTTTGCAACAATTCAAGGTCTTTTTGGTTGATGACATTAAAATTTTAGATGGTTTGAAGCAAGAATATGTTGGATTTGTTAACATTAACTATGATGAAGATGAGAAAGACAATTTGTTCACTCAAATTGAAGAAGAAATTTCAAGTGAAATGAAGGTAGCAATAGAGGGTAAGGTAAAATATAATTTTACTATTTTCTTTGATGAGAGAGAGAGTGAAGAAGTAGATAAGTTAGTTGCAACAAAAATTACTTCTGATAAATTTGAATTGGAAAAGTTGAATTTGAAGGTTAATGAAGAGTATTTTGAAGAGTACTTGTTTGAGAACAATGGAAGTGAAAATATCTTGATTGGTGGGCATGATTCCTTGTCGTTGAAATTGAGCCTTTTGATGGTATTAATAATACTTTTTTGAGTGAAGGAAACTAAGTTGCAGTAGTGTTATATCTTTCAGAAAGCATTGGAAATGTGAACTTTCATAAAGTAATAAAGCACATTCATAAATTGAATTTTCAACACAAGACTAATGTTGATTTGAAGACAAGATACAAAGAGTTCCAAGTTGGTGATGAGGTAATGGTGAATTTGAGAAAGGAGAGGTTTCCAATGGGTAACTACAACAAGTGGAAAATGAAGAAGGTTGGATCATGCAAGGTGTTGAAAAGAAAACTTTGGTAAATCATATGAAGTTCAATTTCCTGGTGATATTAATATATCTCCTATATTTGATGTTGCTGATATGACTTTGTTTTATGAGAATGAAAATGATGAAGTTGTAGTAAAGGGGCAGCCACAAGACTTCATACAGAAATATGATCATGAAAAGTTTGAATCAATTCTTGTTAGAAGGGTGAAAAGAAGCACTCAAAAGAAGCAATACATGGAATATTTGGTGAAGTGGTTTCAAAGACCTATACAGTACCTTTCATGGATTGTTGAGGCTGAGGTTATTCAGCTTGGATATCCTCTTGGAAAGTGATAGGATCACTTTTCTTCTACCATGGGTGTTTGATGCAAGAGCATCCATGGTTTAGTGAAGGAGGATCATGAAAAATATGATTTAAATTTGAAAAAAGCAGAGAAAAAGAATTAATGACATGGGTGTATGGAAGCATTAATGCTATTTGTAACTCCCATTTTAAATTTTTTCTCAGCTCCTAAAAAATAGGAGCCTAGAGATGGATGACCAAGAATGGAAAAAGCAATTTTTTGCTTTCATTGGCAAAATTAATGTTGGAATAAAAGGCATATTCTTGGCCCAACTAATAATAGGAGTTTTAAATAATTATTTTTGGTATTATTTGGTGTAAATTTTCTATGATTGGGTAGACATGAAGGTGAGGCATTGGATTTTTGAATTGGAATGAAATTCAACGCAAATTCAAGAAAATGAAAGACATTGCATTCCAAGTGCATTTTGGGGAAAACAAACAAAAGGAAAACTGAGAATTTCATTTGGGAGTTTTTCAGAAAAAAGAAAAGAAAAGAAAAGGATTTTACCTGGGTGTGAGACCTCCTATAGATTTTTTCAACAAGAAGTTGTAGGATGGAGAGTTTTAGACAGATTCAACCGAAGGAATGGAATCATCAATAGAAGCCGAAGACTATGAAGATTGATAGATTGTTGAGGTTGTGTGTTTGGATTGCAGGGTTGAGGAATGTGTAGAAAATAATGTTCTCATAGAAATTATGTGTGTTTATTTTTTAGTTTCAAATGTGTGTGAAGGGAATGTAACAGCCCACAATCCTTCTATGGATTGTTTGTAATCATTTTTGCTTGCAGATGAGTTAAATATTTTATGCATTGCAAATTGAAATACCATTTTCTAGATTGTTATTGCAGCAAACATTTTGTGTGTGTGGAATTATTTGTGGGGAAAATATATATTGTGAGGGGTGGAATTAAGTTTTAATTTCCTTCATGAATTAGTTTCTTTGTATGGAAAGACTCAAAATTTGACTGTCCCCTTTTCTATTAGGCCTAATTGACAATCCTAGGGCTAATGAAAACATATGAAACTTCATAAACCATGCAAATGATATAATTATGAATTTTCCTTTGGTTAAGGCATAGGAAAAATAAAAATTAAGACTTTCAAAAATTTCTAGAACTTTTCAATGGTTAAATCATAAGATATGATTTTTTTTAAGCTTCCCAGAAACCCTAGGTCTGCTACTGGCAGTTTTGAGAAATAGGCTTGTTTGACCCTTCAAAATGCATTTCCAAAATTACTAATAAAAGGAAGGTTTTGTTGTAACATCAATATATTTTTATTCATCCATGTTTTGGACCCATACTAGTCTATACAGGGTTGTACAATCACGTTTTTAAACTATAAATTATGGAAAACATTGTTAGAAAAGAGAATCCTTCACCAAAATGATCATAACGTATTTAAATATAAATAAAATTTGATGATACTTGAAGAAAGTTAAATTAGATTCACATGGAAACAAAATCCAATTGATTTTAGATAAAAAAATATGGATCATTAATCCAGACCAAATGACAAAACATGACTGAACATCAAAAAATTCCCAAAAAATGATAGCTTCATTCATCAAAACTTCAAAAACAATTTCTCCAACCCCCAATTCAAGTTTTTGAGGGTTTCCTTATACTTTTCCAACCAAAACAAACTATTTTCAACCACCTTTTTATAAGTTTGTTAACGAAACACCTATATGACACTTTTTGACAAGTTGCTTGACAACTTTTTGAGCAACTTTTATAATTTTTACAATATTTGCCTGAATTTCACCTAGTGACCAAAAATGGTCCTAAACCACTTAGGGTGGTCTCAAATAAAATTAGTTACATCAATAAATCCAAAATAAAGCAAAAACCAAATTTTCACAATAAAACCCAAAATTGCATCAAAGGTGCTCCTACACCATACTCCCTAAAGAGAAAATATTTGAGTTCCATCTCAAATAGGAATGTTCTTTATTTTCTTCCAATTTATTTGTATGTGTGTACTATTTTCTTTTTATTGGATATCAACTACAATTGCATCAACTGGTGCACTTGTGCTCTTTGGTCCAACAACATGCTTCTTGAGCCAAGGCCAACTAGGGGCTATATATCCATGGTTTTCTATTTGTCTTCTCATTAGAACTTTAGCTTTAAATGCAATTGGAGTTTTATGTTCCCTTTCATCCACTTTTTCTTCTTTACCTACAAAAGAAACAAACATATTAAATAAATCACATTCTTATTCTTCATATTTTACTTTGTCATCCACCTCATGTTGTTTTCCATACATTATGTTCTCTTCATTATTCTCCAAAATATTTGGTTTCACTTCAACCTTATTCAGCCATCCATTTCATTTTTGAATTGTTCATCCAATCTTTTATTCCCATTGACATCAACATTCTCAACTCTCGGGTCTTCTCTCAAGAATCATGCTATTTCCTTATCCTCCATGACTCTATTCTCTCTTTGGACTATCCTTGAGTCCTCTAGATCCTCTTTTCTTGTCTATTCTTCTTCTCCCTAAACATCACTCACTTCAACATCAATGTCACTATTAGTTTCATTAGTTTGAGAAAATTATAAAGAAAACTCTTCCATTTCTTTTTCAAGCAACATGTTGCTTTCAAATTTTTTTACCTCATCCATTACCTTATTTGTCTTTGATTCATACTATTGTACTTCTCTCTTCTCATTTAACAACAAACTTTCAATTCCTATGCACTCACTCTTCAAGGTTGTTAATGAATATTTCATCCCATCTTTTTCCAATTCATATGTGTTGTTTTTCTTGTTATACTTCACTGCCTTGCTATAATGCCACAACCTTCCAAAAAAATATGACACAAAATCCAAATGCATAATATCACAAACTATTTCATCCTTATAACTGTCTATATGAAACTCAACTTTGCATTGGTCACTTATGGTTACCTAGTTACTTGTCTGAAGGCAAGTCATTGAAAAGGGTGTGGGGTGTTGAATTCTTTTCAAACCCATTTTATCTACCATATATTCAGAAACAATATTATCCATGTAGATATCCAAGATCACAACTTGACAGCATTTATCAGGTATGTGCAGCATCATGATGGGCCAAAAAGTGGCAATATGATGGGTATGTGTAGGGTATGTGGTTGGCAACTTATTTTTACCCAAAATTGATGAAACGAAAAGGGTTTTTAAAGGAGGTTCTCAAAATTTCACCTATATAAATTATGCTTTACTTTGAATTTAATAAATAATTATTATTCATTTTCCATTTGAATTACGACTAAAGTCCTAATTGATTGGCTGATTGAAAAACATCTATAGCTTTCAAACGATATCACATTTTTTAAATTTGAAACATGCGTCACATTTTATGTTTCACATACTATAGGATTAAAAAAAAAATTGAATTTCATGAATTTTTGAACAAGTTAAAGTGGTCAAACATATAAGTTTTTATATTTTTTAAAAGTTTCAATAACAAATTCATAATTAATTATTTACTTGGAAAAAAATTATAAAAAAATATGCATCACATTGAGACACGAGTCCTCTACTAATATCTAAAATCTTATAAAAAAATATTATCATTTTATTATGGTTAGGGTGGTTAGACAAATACCTACTTCTTATTTTTTCCCTAAAATTTAAGTACTACTGCATTGAAATTTTAAATTTTCACTAAATAGATTTTTTTTAAAAAGAAATATAGAATTTTAGAAAATACATTTAATTTTCTACAGATTCTATTCTTACATGTTTTTGAAATAATATAAATAACTTATTCAAATTTTTATTTCAAGTTGCCTAACTTTGAGTTTTTTGAATTTTTTGCCACTTAAGGGCTTCCTTTTTCCATGATGATCCTGCACATACCCTACCCTTAGACTTACAGGTAGTTTAGATTAATATTTCATTTTCCATCTTTCTTTCTTTATTGGCTGTCATTTCTTCCTCCTATATCATCTTTTCCATTTCTGCCTCCTGTAGCTTCTTTGCCACTTTGAACAATTTATTTAATAATGATGATACTCCTTGCCCATCTTTCTTCTTAATGCTTTCCTTCTGAGTTTGTTGTTACAAATTTCTATCCTCTCTCTCTTCTTGTCTTCTTCTCATGACACCTCACCTATGGCTTCCTTTTCTTTTCTTCCTTGCCCAATCTTTTGGTATCCAATCTCTTCTCATCAACCTATCAATCTGCAACACACATACTTAACCAAATGCCAATCAACATAATTAATTACTTCTACTCAAGTTTTGTTGGATCTAATACCAATCTGATGTAGAGAAAGGGTGTGCAATGTTCAAACTCACATAAACAATAACCATTTCAAACCCTTAGTCAATAGTTGATGGGCTTCCCTTCATAAAAAACCATTCTTGCCTGTAGCCTTTTAGAAAGGCCCTTCTAGACATATATTTTGGACTAGACCTGATCTACAGAAAAGGAGACCCATTTAGGATACTTTTTTGGCTATTATAACACATCTAAAAATGAGGTAGGGTTTATTTGTATGGAAAAACTCAAAATTTGATTGTCCCCTTTTCTATTAGGCCTAATTGACAATCCTAGTGCTAGTGAAAACATATGGACCTTCATAAACCACTCAAATGATAGAATTATGAATTTTACTTTGGTGGACACATATGAAACATCCAAATTAAGGTCTTCAAAAATTTCTAGAATTTTTCAGCAATTAAATCACACGATATGATTTTTTTTCAGCTTCCTAAAAATCTTAGGTCTGCTATAGGCAGTTTTGAGAAATAGGCCTGTTTGACCCTTCAAAATGCATTTCCAAAATTACTGGTAAAAAGAAATTTTTGTTGTAACAACAATCTCTTTCCATTCATCCAAGTTTCATACTCATACAAGTTCGTATAGGGATGTACAAGCATGTTTTCAAACTGTAAATTATGGAAAACATTGTTAGAACAAAGAAGCCTTCACCAAAATGATCATAACTTATTTAAATCTTAATGAAATTTGATTATAATTGAAAAAAATGAAACTAGATTCACATGGAAACAAAATCCAATAGATTTCAAATCAAAATATGGACTGTACAATCTGTACCAAATGACATAACATGACTGAACATTAGAAAATGTCCAGAAAATGATTGCATCATTCATCAAAACTTCAAAAACAATGTCTCCAACCCCTAATTTGAGTTTTGGAGGGTTTACTAATACATTTACAACCAAAAAATATATATATGCAACCACCTTTTGATTATTTTTCTAATAAAAATCCTTATTGACACTTTTTAACAAGTTGCTTGACAACTTTTTGAGCAACTTTTACAATTTTTATAATATTTGTCTGAATTTCACCTAATGACCAAAAATGGTCCTAAACCACTTAGGATGGTCTCAAATTACCTTATCTACATGAATAAATCCAAAATAAAGCAAAAACCAAAGTTTCACAATATAGCCCAAAATTGCATCAAAGGTGCTCCTGCACCACAACTCAACACCCTTCAATGGCTCCCTTGAAGGATTGAAATCGTGTGCATGGCCTCAAGGTCTTGGATCTTGCTTGCTCAATTTTCTTGAATTTTTTTTAGATCTAAAAAAGTGTTAGCCTTCACAAAACAATGATAAGATAAACACATATGGAATCACATAATATTTGACATAATGTTAAGATCTTGAATTGTTATAATAAAGGTCTGAAATGTTGCTCTTGACTTGTTTAATAGTGCTCTTGATCATAAATTCACCGATAGTTTTCTTGTTGGAATCTTGTAAGATTTTAAATGATGCAATAAATAGGAATTTATAAGCATTTCTCTAATTTCCCAAAAAATTAGTTCCTAAAAGTTGACATTTGCAATTTGAATTTTGAATGTTAAGATGTCAACATCGACATATCCAAAATTGGTCCCAAAAAAATAGGGGGACCCATACACCCTAGGGCGAAAGAGTTTTGGCCCTATTTTCTAGGACATTAAGTATCAGGGGAAAAATAATAACTAGATGTATTTTTCCAATGCTTGCAATTTATCAAAAAGTGGTACAAATGTGCTATTGAATGTATAATTTATGAAATTAGGGATCTAATTAGGCTCAATAATTTAGGGGGAGTTGAAACATAGTGTGAAATTGTTAAAGGTGACAAGTTTTTGATTCTATACATTATAACATTATGCAAGGTGGACAACACACCTTTTCCTTACATGATTGGTGAGCTATGGTGATACCTTTTTATTCTCATATTACATTGCTACATTTATCCCTATTTAAAATGACTTGATATATTTAGTTATGAAAGGATATGTGCATTATGAGTTTTAAAGTGCTAGTCTTCCATGGATATATTTGATATTTTTTTTTAATGTTTCCTTATTTCCATGTATGCATATATGTGCTTTTATGGAAAATCAATTGTAGGATCTAAGGGTTAAGTCCTCTAGACACCTCTAGAGCTGAGGAGTGATATTGACTCTAGAAAAGATCATAGACTCTAGAATTAGTTGCATTACTATAGGATTAGTTCCAAAAATCCATGGTGGCACTTTCATCGATGAGCTATCCTCGCCAGTTTGACCAATTTTACCCTCCAATTGTTGACTCAATGGATCCCATTAGGGATAGAGACTTTTGATAATCTTGAGAACAAATTTTTTCATGAATTATAACATGGGTATATTTTTTTGTAACTTTGATAGGATCTCTCTTAGTTAGGCTAGTGGAACTTCCTATGAGAATGAGTACCCAAATGAAACTACAAAAGAAAAACTTAGATAAGCTGGTCTCCCACTAGTTAAATGTTTAGTTAGTCCCTAGATTGTAGCATAAGAAAATAAGGCCATCATCTCTTTATGTTGAGTTCAATTCCTATTTTAGATTAAAACACAAAGTATCTTTCTTTATAATTCAACCTGTGTGAGTTCCATTCAAATGCCAATAAAAATAAAGTTTGTTTAATTATAGAGTAGCTCCAATTTTTTTTGAAATGAAAGTTGTTCCCACTCATCGAGAGGAAGGTGATTATTAATTATCTTTTCATTTGTTGGTTTACTTTAGTATATATTGTTGCAATAAATTGTAATCAGAATAGCTCTATGTATAATCTCATCTGTTGCCCTACATGTGTTATAAAATCCTAAATTAAAAATTTAAACATTCACATTAAGCCATTTCTTTTCATGATTATTTTTAGTTTTTAAATTCTACTTGATCAATTTCACATGTGTGTTTTATTCCCAATTCAATACTTGTTCTATGAGCATAAATAAGTAGATGATAGATTAAATGTTTGCTTCCAATTGAAAGGTTTTGCAATTGTGTTGTATAATATATGATTTTTTTCAATTCTACAAATGTGGTATATTCTTATTTCTACAAACATGTGCAATAGATATTAAGATAGTAAAATAATAGAAATTGACACCTTAATCATTGATAACACTAAAAAAAATTAAACCATTACCTTAATTCCCCCAAACAAACTAACCACACATAGCTCCAAACACCACCCCAAATTGATAAATTAAATAATAGAATACTGAAGACTACAATGAAGCTACCAATAGACATAAAACTAGCAATTGCATGCACATGCATGCAACAATCAACTGATATGAGCTCACCGCAAATGGCTATTTAATGGGAAGTAAGAAACAACTTCTTTTCAAAATGCAATGTGAAATATAAATAATCAACAATATTCTCAATTTTTTGATTGAATCAAGAAAGGGAAAGTATGTTGATAAGCCAATATGAAATAATGTGAGGTTAGTTTATAGTAGGAGGTGAATCTTATGATTTTGGATTTTACCTAGGATAAATTTAGTGTAGTAGATATAATGAAGAGATGTTGGAAATTCAATTTATATATTATTATGGACAATTAGATGGATAGATCAAGCATATTGATACATATGTATTAAAGTTAAAGCAAACCTATGTGTGCATTGAAATATATCAATTTGAATCACCTAACTTGAACATATTATAAATCACTTAATTTTGGCAAAGAGATTATTTTATGTCTTGATTTAATTGGAGCATTGTAAAGCATTTTAAACCTCATGTTATAGTCCACTTCTCCATTCTTATCTCACACATAGTGCATGCAAGATTAAGAACCATTTGCATAAAATGAAAAATTGATCTTTGCGTTTCCATACCAAAATTTATTAGTTGGAAATTGATTATGAAAATGTAAAATAAAAACATAGGTCATGTTGAACATGTTAGTTTTTTAGATCATATTTACAATAAGCAAAAATACAAAATGATGAATAATCAAACACAACAAATACCCTGGGAAAACCCTTGTTGAGGGAGAAAAACCCAACAACAATATATCAACTATATATTGAATGAGATATTAAAATGCTTTACAATGAGGCTAATCACAAGGCTGATCAAATATGATGATGATGATAGCATGACACTTGATGCAAGAACACAACCAAGAATAATATAGAACTCCAATAATATCAATCTAAATATGACCAAACACAAGGCCAATAATAAGGCCACACACAAGGCCAAACTAGAAATATAACTTCTCTCTTAGAAGCAAATAAATGATATCTCCTTTATGAATCGATCTCCTTGAATCAAAAGTTTGATCTACTGTAGAAGTAAATTTCTCTTATGTGCGAAATTGTCTTTGATGAAATTGAATAAATAAAGAATCAGAGTTGCCTTCTATATATACATGATGTGGTGTCATTTCATTAGAATTCAACTTTATTACCAATCAAGGTGTCACTTCATAAAAGTCAGCCTTATTAAAGAATAAATAACAATTCAACGCCTTGCATAATATTTAAATTTTATTTAATATTTATTCTCCAAGAAATCATGGGAGAAAGATCTCCCGCCTCTACACATTATATCATTAACAATCCCTCTTAGCTAGGAAGGTATCTTTCTCAATATCCATGTCATGGAGTCTCTCAACATGACACCCACAATGGCTACACCCATTTGTGGAAAAGAGCTCATCACAAAGTCACTCAACATGATATCATCATGGAATTTCTCAACATGATGTCCACCATGGCTACTCCCATGTATGGAAAGAACATGTGCACAAGCACCCATCATGGAATCACTCAATGTGATGTCATCATGGAGTCTCTCAACATGATGTGCACTATGGCTACTCCTATGAGTGGAAAAACAAAAATACAAAGAATTCATCACAAAGTCTCTCAACGTGATGTTGTCACGGAGTCTCTCAACATGACATCCACCATGGATACTCCCAGAGGGTGGAAAGAGCCACATTTCCATCTCAGAGATGGACTAGGGCTTTCACCTCAAATTTATCTATCTCAAAGAAAAATGAATTAACAAGGGCTTTCACCTCAAATTTCTCCATCTCAAAGAAACATGCATTAACAAGGGTTTTCACCTCAAATTTCTCTATCTTAGGGAAAAATGCATTAACAATAGATCTTCATGATGATGTGACTCCCTCTGAAGCTCAAGTACTTGCATCAACCTTTTGACCTCCTCATCCAAGATTTCCTGCAATGCTTACCTTAGAGAAATGGTTTCCAGTGCACACCTATGTAGAGAATTCAAGGTTGTCCTCTTTCACCTCATCCCAGATCACTCTATTCTGAATAGGTTTGTGGAGATACCAATGTCAAATATAGATTGACTATCTTGTGCAATTCTGATCTCAACTATTGAAGATGTCTTTCAAGGATTTAGCACCTGGCCTTGCAACACTGCAACCTTCACTTCTTCTTAGTGAGTCACAGAACTCCCTCTTCATCCCCACCTTAGAGATTACAAAGAAATCCTATGGAAGTGAACTCCCCTCCATTGAATGATCTTAGAACCTCAATCATGTTCTCAGACATGCTCTCAAACTCAATCCTTGATTCCTTAGAATTTTACTCCCTCTTTGAAGTAACTAATAGCAATAAAAATTTGTATAGGTTCTTCATTGTTTAGTGCCTTCATCTTTCTCAAACTTCTTTGCTGATGCAAACTCTCCATCCAAGGCTTGGCCCAACCTTTTTCCATCGAGAGTTGTGTCCAGTGAAGTTAAGTGCCACCAACTCAATCTCATGGCTGCAAGCTATGACTCCATGCTTGATCATTTCTCCAACCAGCATGACTTCCTCATAGGATGCCTCAAGATCTTCCTCTCTATGCAATTTTTCATCACCCTCTTGCTCCTTGATCCATCCTAGAAGCATTTTAGATAGAGATTACTAATAGTTTAAACTACCCTGAAGAAATATCAATGCTAGAAGCATACAAGATTCACTATCCCAATGTTATAGCATGAATTAATAACCACATAAAATATTCATTCAAGGTACAAGCATAAAAATACAAGTATCTCTTTATGTTGGTGCACCAATGAGCTAGACCTATAGTTGTGCCTCATCTTCACCACCTTCACTTGATCTTGGCCTAAGGGAAAGTGGGAATATGAATCGACTGTTTAGTAGGGATTGAAGACTCTATTTAAATCTTCAGATCACATTATGAATCAACGCACCCAAACTCATGTGATGAAAGAGTTAAAGTAATCAAAAGAGTGAAAATAACTCATCACAACTTCCTTCTACATGGCCAAAGAAAATATGACATAGGATATATGCTACAAAGTGTTAAGGCACCCTTAATCAATGAATACCATATGATTTTTCCTCATTACATCACCACTGCAACCACATTGAACATTTATTTGTGCATCGAACAGGACTGTGGCTTCAATCATTACTTCTTGACTAAATTTTTGTTTAACCAAATCTGATTAGATATTTTCCTTAGACCTGCTCTGATACCATGTTAATTTTTAAGATCATATTTACAATAAACAAAAATACAAAATGATGAAAAATCAAACACAAAAAATACCTTGGGAAAATGCTCCTTCTCGAGGGAGAAAAACCCAACAACAATATATCAACTATATATTGAATGAGATAGAAAAATGCTTTACAATAAGGCCAATCACAAGGCCGATCATATATGATGATGATAACATCACACTTGATGCAAGAACACAACCAAGAATAATATAGAACTCCAATAATATCAATCTAAATATGACCAAACACAAGGTCAATAATAAGGCCACACACAAGGCTGAACTAGAAACATAACTTCTCTTAGAAGCAAATAAATGATATCTCCTTTATGAATCAAACTCCTTGAATCAAAAGCTTGTTCTGCTATAGAAGGAAATTTCTCTTATGTGTGAACTTGTCTTGGATGAAATTGAATAAATAAATAATGAGAGTTTCCTTCCATATATAAATGATGTGGTGTTTTTTCATGAGAAGTCTGCTTGATTACCAATCAAGGTGTCACTTCATAAAAGTCGGCCTTATTAAAGAATAAATAACAAGTCAATGCCTTACATAATATTTAAATTTTATTTAATAGTTATTCTCCAAGAAATCATGGGAGAAAGATCTCCTACCACTACACATTATATCATCAACATAATGGATCTTATTATCAACAATTTATGTAATGCCCCATCTTAATAACCTAAAGAATGTTGCAATTGTGTATAAAGGTGTAATAATTTTTTTTTAAAATATTAATATTAAGTTAATTAGTTGCATACATTCACTAAGTTACACAACGTTACACTACTTGATTTTCAATAGACGACTTAAGTATTTTGCATTGCTTATAATTAATTAACATAAACATTAAAATAGACATTGCATAACATTTGAAAACTCCATTCAAGATAGTATAAAGTACAAACTTGTTTCTCACATTGCATTTGATAAGATATTACAATACTCATTCATTTGATGAGGTAGATCAAATAATAGTTACAATTTACATTTACAAATGTTCACCTCATAAACAATTGAGGGATGTTTTACAATACAAGTTTTACAATAATGCAATAAAGAAAATACATCTGTATCCAAGTACGAGCTCTCCATCCATGAAGCTCTCATTGCCATGATCATAAACTGGGGACCCAACGGAGTAAGGTGCACGTTCCACCCAAACATGTGGTACCCGTAGGTCCACCCTCCATGCTAGGAGATAGTAATATGGTTACCTAGACATAATCTACTAACCCTAGACACAAGTACATAACTAACTGATGGTTACATTGATTCTAGATTTTAAGACAATCGAATGTACTAAGTACACAAGGTAGACTATTATTTTAGGTGGAGTGTCATCACAATATTGCAAAGGTTACCCTGGTGTTTCTTCCTAGGTTTCGTCCCCCAACTTGAGTTACCCTGGTAACCTCTTACAAAACCTGGCCCCATTTGCAAACAATTGCGGAATCGAATATCTTTTGAAGAAACAAGACATCGATTTGCCATTCTAGGCCTTCTCATCTTATACTCAAGACTGAACTAGCTTAAGAGTCATTAAGTGAGGCATAAACATCTTATTAAGGATTTTAATCTAACTACTGTGTTATTTAGTTATCACTGACTTACTAACTCTTTGTAAGTTACCCTGACACCACTTTGTGTGTCGGCCCTTACACAGAGCCACTCCCCTAAACATAACAAAGGTATACTAAGTTTTCTTGACTAATTTTTACAAAGTGTACAAACATACAACATACAATTTCAACACTATTCATAACAAATATCAATGTCTATGTTCTCAAAAATCAGGTATCTAAACACCATGCTGACACCATGTACACAACCTTAGCCAACACATGAATTCAACTTAACAATCACAATCCCCACATTATTCAATTGGTCTGGAAGACTTGTTCATTTAAGACTTTCCCAATTTTCCCAACAATAAAACAAGATTTAAAGCAAATTGAAAAAAATATTAAAGAGTCTACATTAGGATATACTAAATCCAATTCAAACAATAATTTGGAACATCAAAATTATACATCTAAGAGCTAATTCATCTTCCATGCAAAATGAAAATCAGATCTACAATTTACCTAATTTTCATAACCAAATAATATAATAACAACAATATAAACTCCAGAATAACAACCTATTCAAAGCACAAATATCTTATTCATGATAATTATTAAAATATTTATATCTAATAAATTAACTCTTTTAGATATCTCATTTAAACATGATAACATTTCCAAATCTTATAGCAATAAATAAATATATAATTGTAAATATTATATATAAATTGTTATTGCCAAAATTATTAATAAAAGAAAAGTCAAATTAAAATCCGTAGAATTTTGAAAAACTAAGGTTCGAAGTTAGGGCCTTGCCCTAACCCACGCACTGTGGGTAGGGCTGCCTTCACAGCCCACCCCACAGGCTCGGCCGCGGTGGCTGACTGGGCTCAGCCCTCGCCACCATGCCCCTGCGGGGACGGTTGTAGGTAGCCCCGCCATGGGCACTGACTCACAAAGAATTTAATATTTTTTTAAAAATATATACGAATTTTCATAAAATAAAAATCGAAGGCTATTTAAAATCGCGTACGGTGATTTCCAAGTTCGCTAAATACTTGAAATTTCAATATTCACAACATTTATATATATACATTTGTATATGTATATGTATATATGTAATTCCAATACATATACATATATATATATACACACACACACACACACACACACACACACACACATATATATATATATATATATATATATATATATATATATATATATATATATATATATATATATATAACTGATAAATAACATTAAAGTTATAGTAACTATGCAAATATTTTTAACAAAGTTTTCAACTAGTAATTGAGAAAACTAACATTCTGCAAAATTTTTTCAGAGATTTAAAATTTAACAACAGAGAATTTATTTTCTTTCACAACTAATTTCTTTTTTCAAAATATATATCCTACAGGAAACATATAACAAAATTTGATAGGAACTTCTTTTAAAATTCTTCAAAGATCTTTCCTACTTCTTTGAGAATCTTCTACTGTTTAAACAAGATTTTTACAAAATTCCCAAGAAGAACATAGGAAACACAAAACTAATATTTTCTCAATCATTCTTTTTCAAAAGGAAACAAATTAAAACAAAGAAAAATACCTGTAACTTGAAAATTGCCTGTAGAAAAGAGAGCCTCTATTGCCTGTAGCATACAATCCTCAAAATCTTCTCCGGAAAAACCCCAAATCCATAGGAAAGCTATAACCAAACACAAATAACTTCCCACCAAAAGGATTTTCCACAAATATACAACCAAAACAGAGGAAATAAAAACTTCTTTAAAATTGACTTTTACACAGCAAAATTATTCTTTCAATTCCCATGAAGAAAAATTGATAACCGCTCTGTGTTTCCAGATCCAAAATAACCTCCAGCAAATTCCACAACAAACACAATAAATGCAACTAGCACACTTGTCGAGAAGAATAAAATATCTGTTAACCACTTCTCGGCAATCTTGCCTTTCAAAATTGCATGCATTTTATTTTATTTTAAATTTCAATTTTTAAATTGCAAATATATTTAATAATAAAATATGCCATTTCCACAATAATATTTAATCATTTCAAATTAAATCTATTCACACACATTTAAACAATTTTAATTTAATTAATTAATTTATTTAATTAAATAATTTTAATTTCTAAGATCAAATTATTTAACCAAACAAACTAGTTAATTTAATTAAATAACATGTAAAACTTAATTTTTTTAACATTTAAAGATTAATTTAAACAATAATAAATTAAAGCATAATAAACCAACATTAAAATTGACATTTTTCCTTTCAAGCAATTAAACCAAATAGAAAAATACAAGACAATCTATGACTCTGAACTAAAATAGACGATGTACTATGACCGGGTTATAGACTAGACTAGGATGAACCATGCTACTACCTCCCAATCAACATTTCTGTTGAGTCTTGACACGCTTAGACTTGAGTAACCAGGTGGAGTCAGTGTCATGTACCTGCAATCCTCCAACCAAACAATAACATGCATATATATGTATAATCCATTGTACAAGCACACCGTGCGGAGAAAATCACGGACATTACAGGGCACTCGCAAGCGAGTGATGCGATTCCGTTCTCCACACCAATACACATCACATCAGACTGACAAATTAAATAACTGTTAGTTCGTCATAAACATATACATAGCAATAATCATCTGAAAGAAAACATCTACACTATCTCAAAGTATGTCAGAAATCAAATATTGCAATACCATGTATCATCATGTCACAAAGTAATCCACTGTCACTCAAAATCAGCGGTCAAAATATCCAAACCAAGTACCCAAGTCTGACAGTATAAAAACATGCAACAGAAAATGTAAACATAAATGGAGGGGTACTACAATTTATCCATTAATTTTAATTTTAAGTAATTAATCATCAATAACTTTTTTCTTATTAATATGCAATATTTAATAATTTTAATTAGAATAGTTATTTAAAATTGATTTTAATTAATATTCTTAGGAATCCATAGTAAATTAATTCTCACCAAGAATGATTTTATAATAATTTTTTTCTTTAAAAAATTACAATTGGAAAATTAAATTAAATTTTAAATTTTAAATAATTATTTTTTTTAATAATAATAATTTCTCTCCAAAATTTAAGGTATGATATAATTTTATCTCTATTTTAGTTTTATATTTATTAGACCTAGATGCACATCTATATTTGACCTTTTTGTCTAGGCTAATCAATCAATTCGTTGATTATTATTTAATTATCTTAAGATTCATATGGATACAAACACATGGAAAACTTGAAGTTGTGGATTAAATAATATTTATGAAAAGCATAGAACATTAAAGGATTCTCCCTTTTTAAATAGTTATTAGTCATTCCTTTAATTACTAATATTGAATAAAAAAAGTATTATTTAAAAAATTTAGTCCATAACTTTAAGTATGGTATAATTGTTGCAATTCTTATGTGGGTATGTGTACAATCATCATGGAAAAAATAGGCCCTTAAGTGGCAAAAAATTGAGAAAAATCAGAGTTAGGCAACTTGATGTAAAAACTTGAATAATTTATCTATATTATTTCAAAAATATGTAAGAATATAATTTTTATCAAATTGAATGTAGTTTCTAAACTACTAGGTTTCTTTAAGAAAAGAAAAATCTATTTAGTAAAAATTTGAAATTTTAATCTGATAGTACTTAAATTTCAGGGAAAAAATAAGAAGTAGGTGTTTGTCTGACCACCCTGACCACAATAAAATGATAATTATTTTTATAATATTTTAGATATAAGTAGATGACTCATATCTCGATGTGATGCATATTTTTTTGTAATTTTTTTCCAAGTAAATAATTAATTGAATTTTTGATTACAAATTTTAAAAAATAAAAAAAACGCATATGTCTAACCACCTTAACTTGGTCAAAACTTCATGAAATTCATTTCCTTTTTTTTAATCCTTTAGTATGTGAAGCATAGAATGTGACACATATTTTGGATTCAAAAAATGTTATATGGTTTGAAAGCTATAGATGTTTTTCAATCAACCTATCAATCAAGATTTTAGTTTTAATTCAAATAAATAATAATAATTTATTAAATTAAAAATAAAACATAATCTATATTGGTGGAAAGCTGAGAATCTCCTTTAAAAACCCTTTTCGTTTCATCAATTTTGGGTAAAAAAATGTCATCAGCCACATACCCTACAAAAACTCATTATATCACCACTTTTTGGCCCATCATGATTCTGCACATACCCATGTGGTACTAGATAATTTATTACTTTTATGTTATTTATTGTGATTATTTTTTATTTGAATATTAGTTATGATGGTCATCACTAATGACCTTTTCAAAAAAGAAAGATCTTTAATATTCAATACCTTTTATAAGTAGTATTTAGTCCATAATTTTGGAAATACAAGAATTATTATGCATGTGATTTATGGGTTAGTAGTAGTAAAATAAAATGGTGACAAGTAGAAAGGATTCAAAAGTAGTCAATTACAAGGAAATTAAAAATAAAAATATCATTTTTTAATGAATTGCTTCTAGTAAAAACATGTTCCTTAATTGGTGTATGAACAAAATAAAAAGGACTTCGATAAAACAAAATGATAAATGGATGACCAGATAGAATATCAACTTGAATTGTTGCCAAAATAAAAACAAATGTGTAAATGCATTTATTCAGGAATAAAGTGAAAATATTATATTGATAAATTTCATACCATTTGATGAGCACAAAAAGTATTATATAGGGGAAAATATCACTTAGAGAGTAAAGATGTTCATAGTCCAATTGAAGACTAACTCACACCATCTTTGATCTAAAACAAATAAGCATACCTCACCAAAAGAAGAATGTGATGGCACAATACACATATTTTGCATTGTTAGAATAATTGAATTAAAAGGTATGCCTTATTTTTTGGGAAAACAATCATGCATTTGAATTCAAAAAAGATATTCTACTCTACCCATTAAAATAAAAAAAGGAAGCATAAAAAGTGAGTAAGTATATGTGCAAAATTAATATAGACAATGTGAAACTAAAAATAATTAATAATATTTACAATTGGTTCACCGAATCTATTTATTGATATGTGAACATTATATAGTTGGGAGTGATGAACATATTTTTTGGAGTTCCTATGCTAAAGTAGACGTATACATAGCATGTAATGTGCATAATCATCATGTGAAAAATATGAGTCACACACATCAAAACACTCTTATCCTCCAGTGCATGTTGTCAGAATTGCTATAAAATCCATGGAAAATAACATAACTTGTAATTTCTTGGAAAATGCCATGAATTCTAAATCCATGACAAATTCCATGAATTTTATAACATTTCCTTGCATTCTCTATAGGCTAAAATAACTCCTTTGTTTCTTCATCCTCGCAATCTTTTAAAATGCAATACGTGTTTCACAAATATTTAACCAATGAACTACATATCCCATTATTACATTTATGCAATTTTTTTTCTGCAAAAGCAACATTCTCATTAGGAAAAAATAGTTTCATGTTTATGAATTACATGGCATGTCATTCACTATGCTCATCTTTCTATCTAGAAAGCCATTTTTTGGGAGAATTAAATTTCATTGCAAAGAAAGTGAGAAAAATAATTAATAATATTTACAATTGGTTCACTGAATCTATTTATTGATAATGGAAAATTTTTGAACTTACATGTATTGTTGATGGTGTTTAACAAGGGTGAGAAGCATTGGATTGATTTTTTGGACCATGAAAGAATTTGAAATAGACAATTTACAATACACCAATTTTCTTGAATATCTATTGTATATGTGCAACATTATAAAGGAAATAATATAAATATACAATAAAATAGGTTAGCATTATATGCTATAAATAGAAAGAGATAAAATAGAACATTTTGAATACATGGCATCCTAGTAAATACTTGTGTATAAGTAATTTATTGGAGAAGTTGAAAAGAGAGCTGTGGAAACAATGGCAAATACAATGGATAGAATAGAGTATGTTTTTCGTTGACAAGTGGATGTGAGAATTTGGGTATCCATGTATATAAGAAACAACAAATATATGAGGATGGAAGGAAAAAGCATTAAAACCATGCTTGTTCTCCTCCCTACCATATTGGCATCATGAAGCCTCACACACTCTAGCCAAACCCCTGGGCAAGAAAGGTAGGCAAGGTACATGGAAAATATCATGGACTCTTATCATATATCACACAATAACAAAGTTGGGGAAAAACATGTGTTCTAAAACAAGATCTCTAATATTGTAGTCTTTTTTTGTTGTGACAACTTAATGAAAATACGTATCCCAATAAAGAATTGGCATCATGGAATTTGATGATGGCTAGAGAAACATGGATAGATGGAATATATTGAAGACTGTAATAGGCCAACCATGACATTGTAACTGGTTTAGTTGAATGGAGCAACATACACCATTGTCATGTGCTTCTAGAGATAACCAATGTGATGCAATCAACAAATTGTTTTTCCTCTCAGAAGCACATGGCAGTGGTGTGTGGTTTCCTTCCACAATTAGATAAACCACAATATACAATGACTGTAAAAAGGGAAATATTAAATGGTATTTTTTTGTGGGAAAACAATCATACATTTGACTTCAACAAATATATTCTACTCTAAAAGAGGTTAGCATTATCTGTTGTAAATAGAGAGCTTAAATGAAACATTTTGAATACATGATATCCTAATAAAGAATTGTGTATAAGTAATCTATTGGAGAAGTTGAAAAGAGAGCTGTGGAAACAATGACAAATGCAATGGATAGAATAGATGGAATCATGGGATTTGAAGATGGTTGGAGGAACATTGATGGATGGAATATATAGAAGAGTGTATAATAACTAAAAAAGTGCATCTAACTTCACAAACATATATATTGTTAGATATTTTTCCTAGCAAGTGCTTATATTTGCATTGTATGGCTATGATGTATATACAAAAAAATGTTTACGAAACATGGGCACATATAACAATCAATAACCAGAAAGGAAAAAAATGTAGTCATGTAAAAAATGAAATCTAGGCCAACCATGACATTGTAAATGGTTTAGTTGAATGGAGCAACATACACCATTGTCATGTGCTTCTGAGGATAAACAATGTGATGCAATCAACAAATTGTTTGTCCTCTCATAAGCACATGCTAATGGTGTGTGGTTTCCCTCCACAATCACATAAACCACAATCTACAATGATTGTAAAATGGGAAATCTTAAATGGTTATTTTTTTGTGGGAAAGCAATCATACATTTGACTTCAAAAAAGATATTCTACTTTGCCCATTGCATTTCTATATATCTACACAATTATCTTTTTAGCTTGTCTAAAAGGTTATTTACATATAGTTTTTTTTATCAAGATGGAATTTTTTTGTAAAGTTATAACAACATTTATATTATACGATTAAAAATGTATTTATATTAAAAATAGAATTGAAATCTAAGGAAGCATGGGTATGTGTAGGATCATGATGGGCCAAAAAGTGGCAATATGATGGGTATGTGGCTGATGACTTTTTTTTACTCAAAACTGATGAAATAAAAAGGGTTTTTAAGGGAAATTCTTAGATTTCCAAAAATATAAATTATGCTTTACTTTTAATTTAATAAGTAATTATTATTCATTTTCTATTCAAATTACGAATGAATTCCTTATTGATAGACTGATTGAAAAATATCTATAGCTTTCAAATGATATCACATTTTTTGAATCCAAAACATGTGTCACATTCTATGCTTCACATACTATAGGATTAAAAAGAGAAAAATTGAGTTTAATGAAATTTTGACCAAGTTAAGGTGGTCAGACATTCGAGATTTTTATATTTTTTAAAAGTTGTAATAGAAAATTCATAATTAATTATTTACTTGGAAAAAAATTACAAAAAAATATGCATCACATCGGGACATGAATCCTCTACTTATCTCTAAAATATTATAAAAAAATATTATCATTTTATTGTGGTTAGAGTAGTCAAACATACACCTACTTATTTTTTCCCTAAAATTTAAGTACTACTGCATTGAAATTTCAAATTTTCACCAAAATAGATTTCTTTTTTTAAACAAACCTAGTAGTTTAGAAACTACATTCAATTTTGTATAGATTCTATTCTTACATATTTTTGAAATAGTATAGATAAATTATTCAAATTTTTACATCAAGTTGCCTAACTCTGATTTTTCTAATTTTTTTGCCACTTAAGGGCCTATTTTTTCCATGATGATCCTGCACATACCTTCATATAGTAAAAATGCTCATCAAATTGACAAGCCAAATATTACACAGGCTGCCCACTATTACATAATGAATAGTTTTCTTTGTGGAACTAGAAAAAATAATATCATAAAACATATTGATACAACACAAGCAATCTATGTAACAATCAACTTGTCAATTCAAAATTAAAGCTACATTATTTGGCACTAAATATTATAGAAAAAATAGAGAAATTGTAAAAGAGCTATTAGAAAAAACACTTAAGAATCATAGGTAAATGATAGGTGATCAAAAACCCGCATTAAACATATTGATAAAAGACAAGTAGTCTATGTAAGAGTTGGCTTGCCAATTCAAAATTTGAGAAACACTCTTTGGAAGTAAACCCACATTAAATAGAACGCATAAAGCCAATAGGTAGCAATAATCTATGTAAAATGGGTATAACACCACAAACTTAATTGAAAATTCAAGCTATATTACTTGGCACTAAATATTATAGACAAATAGAGAAATTTTAAAAGAGCTATTACAATAACACTTAACAACCACTAAACTAATTTTATCTTAAATATCTTTATGCTTTCATACTAATTGTATATATATATATGCAATTACTCCTATGTTAATGGGTATAACACCAAAGATGCATAGAGATAACAAAAAACAATAAACGTAGGGTGGGAAAAATTACTAACCCTAACCATATTTTTTGACAAAAGAAAGAAGATTTAACTACAATTTCTCCATCAATATATTTTCTCGCACATTTCAGAGTATACTTTCCCACACTGAAACATTGAATATTGGATTTACTTCCTCTCGTTCCATGATACAAAAATGCCAAGATGCATTAACCCTCATGTGAGAAAACACTTACCATTCTTCTTCCATGTATTGAGGCAACCAACTCTACCACTGCCAACCCATCTAATTATCAAACTCCATGTCGCCATAAACAACCCCGGGAAACTTGTCATCGGTTGTTGGCAATTATTGATTTTTAGCATCAAGAAATTCTATTCGAGGCTAGGCTAATAAAAATCCCGACAAAAGTTAAAAAAAAAATAGCCTCTAGGTAAATGCCAAATATTATATAGATTGCTTGTCTTGTATCAATATGTTTCATGATATTCTCTTTTTCTAATCTATTTGAAGCTGCTTGTACAAGTTGTTCATTATCATAGTTTAGCTCTTGTATTCTTCATACCTTAACCCAGGTAAATGTTTTTGTGCATTTAATTAAGGATTGTGCCCTCATGTATTTTTTTGCTTGGCATGACACTTTAGGAATTTATTATTCTATTGTCCTTGTGAGAAGAATCAGTTTTAACTTTCAAAATTCTAAAATGTTGTAGATTGGTATAAACTACAAACATAATATTGATTTGTACCTTTGGACTACTTTCAATTTTTTTCGGCCTCTGGTTATTGTTCCTTGTTTACTCTGTGCATGTTTAGTGCTATATGCATTTTCTACAGCAGAAGTTCTATATAAGGAAACTATTCATAGTTGTAGTTTACACCTTCTATTATCCATATGTTAAAGTTTTATTTAAAATGGGTTTTTGATCATCTGTCATTTGAGAAATTGTAAAAGAGTTGTTAGAAAAAAAACTTAAGAATCATAGGTAAATGATAGATGATAGAAAACCAACATTAAATAGAACTTGAAGAGTGGTAGAAAAACATACATGGACCAAAAAAAATGAAAGCATGCCAAAGGTTTTTGTTCATCTATCATTTACATGTGATAATTATAAAAGAGCTCTTAGAAACACTTAAGAATCATAGGTAAATGACAGATGATAGAAAAACATACAAAGACCAAAAAAATTGAAAGTAGGCCAAAGGTTTCCATCTATCTATCATTTACGTGCGAATCTTCTTAAATGTTATTCTGATACCTCTTACAATTGTTACATATACTGCTTGCCTTGTACCAATATGTTTCATGATATTCTTTTTCCTCATCTATTTGAAGCTCGTTATAACAAACTATTATTTGTCGTGGTTATTTTGTTTGGATGGAACATGTTATATGACTTGTATCAATATGTTTCATGCTACTCTTTTTTTCTCATCTATTTGAAGTTTCCTATAACAAACTATTCTTCATGATATTTATTTTTTTAGTTCCACATGGCTCGTGACCCTTGATAACTAACCCTTTAGATGTTTCTAATTTTTTCTTGACAACCATCTTGCCTACATTTTTGTGCTTTTTCCACGTGGAAGGAAAACTTTCCTTTCCTTTCATGTCCTACTTAGCCAACTGTGTGCATAGATCCTCATTTATGATTCTGCTAAGATTTCTTTTTGGAAATTACTAGCTCATGCGTGTGATCTGTCCTTAGCCTTAATTATCAAAAACCACCATTTCTGGCTTAAAATCCTTAATGTGTGGATATTTTTCACCTTTCCATTATCTCTAACATTGTTTTTTCTTATATTTCTTGGTTATCCTATGTGCAGAGTGACATTATGGGAGGTGATATGGTGTGGAAAGAGTCAGATAACTTTAGTGAATTCTGCAAGGATCCGCTTGTTTGACACATTTGTGTTGAGGGTGGTCTTGCTCCTCTTATGGAGAGACTTGTGGGACATGACCCTAATATGTCTGCTCAGTTTGTCAACTCATGGAAAGATTTCCATGTGACTATGGGTGGCATTTCATTTACTGTGGGTGAATAAGTGATTGCGTAGGCGATGGGTCTCCAATGAATTGGTATGAAGCATCCAAAGCACACTAAAACCCAGGAAAATGAAAGTATGAACAAGTTTTTTGTGGGGAATGAAGCACCAATGTGCAACCAGTCAGGTTTTGACCATGAGGCTCTCCCTCAGCCATGGAACCTGGCGTGCCTTGCCTTGATGAAGTATGTGACACTAGAAAGTAGGTATAAGACCTAGGTATTACTTCTACCATTTCCCTCTATTTAATCACCTTAGGCATCAAGTATTGTTAAGGTTTCCTTTTTTCCTGCATATGGACCTTGAAAAATCTATTGAAAAATGTGTGGAGGTTGTTGTTCTGAATCCTAATGACCCTCCTCCCCTGCTACTTCACCAGGGCCTCATCTTGAGGCTCTACAACTTCCATCTTACTTTGTGTCTTCCAAAACCCATCTCGATTATCCACATTAAAGATATTGAGCTTTCCTTTGTGACCAACTTATCTTCGACCGAATCCAAAGGCCCTATTAGGAAAAATCACCTGGTCCTTGCTGACTCATTGAAACCCAAGCTTGTTGCTAAAATGCTTAAAGGAAACAAGGGAGTGGCCTAGACTAATGTGACGGCTAGTCTGTGTGAACTCAAATCCACCCCTACCAAGACTACCAACAAGCCCACCCTAAAAAAAAGGAAAGGAGGAAGGTAAAAGCTTGAAGGAGCCTCCAAGAAAAGGGAAAAATATGGTGAGAAAGGAATCTATGGGGGATACGGTTGTTGTGGAGATGGTGGTTATTGGTTGTGATGCCATCATTCAACACTCTGGTAGGCTGGAAAAGAATAGGGAAAAAGTTCAGGTTAATGATTTACACATGAAAGAGGAGTTGTCAGACAACAAAGATAGTAGGGTTGAGGAGGTGTTGGAAGGTGAGGAGGAGGAACATGCTAGAGGTCCTAGCTCCATCCCTAATTTGGGAAAAGTTCAGAAGGAGGGTTTGGCCTCTCAATCTTCAGAACTACTAGATGTTGAGAAGGCTATTCCCAGCAACACTACTATTGGTGGGGAGGAGCTCTATGTGTTGAAAGAAAGATTGGAAAAATTGGACAAAAAATTCCATGGATTGACTCACTTCATGGTCAAGCTGGTTCACTATGTCATGAGTACCTTGTTGGTGGTGATGAAGGATGAGATGGACATGAAAAATACTAAAGACCATCAGGAATGGGTCAAAGATGACATTGTCCATCTCCTATCTAAGAAGTGGGAAGATGCCAAGTAGTCTACTACCGGTCTGCTATGAGTTTGTGTGTTGTTTATAAATTGTGTTTGTTTTTGGCTTTGTGTTTTTTTATGCTTTTATGGACTTGAACTCTTTTGGCCCATGTGACTCTATGTGAAGTGTAAAACACCTTGTAAATGCTTACTTTATCAAAAACAAACTGTTCATTATCATAGTTTGTCTCTTCTATATTCCATATTTTAAAGTTCTATTTAATCTAGTTTTTGTCTATAGTATTTAGTAGCAAATAAGTGTTATTCTAATACCTCTTATACAATTTCTCTATTTGTCTTCAATATTTACTACCAAAGGATTTAGCTTGAATCTTGTATCAATATGTTTCAAATTTTGTTGTGTATAAGTTTAAAGAAATGGGAAAGGTTTTCTTTACATAAAAACATTTAGGATCACATCATATAATTATTGTCATAACCTAAATATAATAGGTATCATCATAAAGAAGTGGGTTAAATAGTTGATTTGGAAAGTTGAAAAGATAGTTGTATAAGCATGGATAAATGTCGTTAGAAAAATACAATATGTTGTGTATTTGTAGCAGTCAATATATGATGGTGCAAGGAAAAACCACAAAACCCATGCTCATTCTTCTCCCTACCATATTAGCATCATGAAACCTCATGGCCTCAAGCCAAAATCCCAAGCAAGAAAAGTATGGAAGACTCATAAAAAATTTAATGGAGTCATATCACATATCACACAATGGTGAAGTAAGGGAAATTTCAGTGTTTTCATATATGATTTCTTATTTTGTAGTAATTTTTTTGGTGTAACAACTTTAAAAAGATGGGTATGTTGATAAAGTGCTACCAATAGATATTTTTTCCATAAGATTAAAAGATAATTGTAGAGACATGGAAAAATGTAATGTGTACAATAGACTATGTTTATTGTATTCTAATGCATGAAAGAATCCGTGCATATATGTATATATATATAGCAACAAATATATGACAGTGCAAGGTAAAAGCACAAAACCCACACTTACATGATTTCCTTTTTGTAGTTCCTTTTTTACTGCAATAACTTAAAAAAAAAAGAGAATGCTAATAAAGAATTGGGCAAGATCAAACTTGTTTGTAATATTGATAAATATAGGAAAAGAAGAATATATGGGAGATCTTGTTTCAAAATAGAACCAATTCCATGGATGAAATACCTAGATATTGTTAAAAGGAAGACATCAAAGAAATATCAAAGGTTTTTCTTCAGAGCATAAAATGCACACAAATAACTTTATAAACATACCTGATTTTGATATGTAGTGGAGCCTATCTAGCCATGCAGGAAGAAAAGGGTTGAATGTATAACTTACTAAATTATAATTTTACAAAACAAACCTTGTTTATGCTTAATTCTATGGTCATCTTTTAGGTACTAATTGTCCCATTGACAGGCTTCATATCTCCTTGTTCATATATGCTTGCATTGATCCCAACATGATATTACTAAAAAGAAACATTTTATTTGAATCTATCAAAATATATGTTGCTGTTTAGATGTGTATGGAACAACAAAAAGACATTACAAAACAACTTACAACAACAATAGGAGGCCAAATGTTGTAGGTTGCGGAGCACAACACTTGTAAAAGCCTCCAATCTACTATCTAACAAAGGCACATGGCAAGATTTTTCAATAGTCTACTATCAAAGAAACACCATAGTGGCTCGTTTCACAATGCAACCAAAACAATATACATCCTCACACTGCAACATTGAATATTGCATTTACTTCCTCCTGTCCAATCGTATAACAACACCAGGATGCCTAGGAAACCCATCACAAATTGCATGGAGTCTTATCATATACTAGACAAAAGTACAATGTAGACAAGACTATATATTTTTGAACGTAATAAACAAGAGGAGTGAAACAATGAAATTCTTAAAAGAGAGTTCTATAGATCAACATTTGCCAGCTATTTGAATCAAATAAAACCAACTGAAAAGTTGGAAAGAATACATAAGAATATGTGCAAGCAAAGCATGAAGGACAAATGACAAAACTTAGGGTATATAGGCACAAAAAGTTGAAAATAGAACATAGTTGCAAAATTTTAAACTTATTAGTCAAATGCAACACAATTCTTTTGAAAAAAATTCTAGAGTATGTGCATATATAGTTTAATATATTGGAATGTTCAAATTTACATGTTACTGACTTATAGATTTTTTAGCTTCTACTTATTGTTGGTTGGTATCTCTATCCATCTTTGACACTTAATGTTGTTTGTATGTGCATATGTATCAATTTGTAACAACTGCAACTATATGTTTAGAATACTACATTGAAAAATTAGTTGAAAGAGAATTGTATGCAATGTGAACCCTATGTGAAAATATGAAGAGTCATGGGTTTAAGCAAAATCCCCAAGCAAGAAAAGTAGAAAATATTGATGGGGAATTGTATGGAGTATTGTATATATCATACAATGTTAAAATTGCAAAAAATTGATGATTTTAATATATCTTTCATTAGATTACAATGGTACATTTTATACAAATACATTTAGAATAACATAATGCAAATTTTGTAATAATTTTAGGGGAAACTGGTATCTTGGTAAACAATTCTGTATTAAAAATCAATCGGATAAGTTGTAAAGATAGATGTACATGATGGGTAAATCCAATGGGTAGAGTGGAGTATGTTTCTGGAAGCCAAGTGTATGGAAGGATTTGTGTACATATCTATCTATCTAGCAAGAAATATTTTATGTAAAAGGAAAAATTAAAAAACCCACAGTCGTTCTCCTCCCTACCATAGTGGCATCATGAAGCCTTGTGGGCTCTATTCAAACCCCCAAGCAAGAAAAGTATGAAATGACCCATAATTCAGCATGCAAATATGCACACAACAATGTCAACCTATAGAAATTCCTTTCAAACATTTGACTAATTTGTTGTTTGTGTATATGACATCCAAACACATGCATTCTTATAAATATACAATTGCAACTACTAGAAATTGATGCATATATATATATTTGTGTGTTTATGTATGTATATATGTATATATGTATATATACACACACACATGCATAATTGTATACATATGTATTTCCATCGATGTGTATATAAATATAGATGTATGGATGCCTATGAGAACAATAACATGTTTTGAACATTATAGTTGCATGTTTCATGTATTTGATAATCATGAGAATATAGTATTTGATGCATTTAATTAGTTCAAAGTTGTGTAGCTATCTTCAATTTTGCATTTTCTATGCCTATATACCCTAAGCTTTTTTTTTGCTATTAAATTCAATGTCTTTATTTAAAAAAATTGACCCTTTTGAGTAGTTTAGCAATATCGTCAAAACAAGTAACACAAATTTTTGTCCCCTCCTTATCTACAATGTCAAAACTGAAAAGTTGGAGTTCACCTCTTTGTTTATGGAAATGGTGCATCTCTCTTATATGTGTTACATGCCCTTTCACTATCCAAACATTTTGATAAATTTTCAAAGATTTAATAGGGCTAACATTTGGAGGACTATTTTTTTTTAGGGAACAACTACACACCAAATTTAGGGGTCCGTTTAGAAGGAGAAGGTGACTCTGGTCCCAACTTTTTCTCTTTTTGTGCTTGAAGAGATACCTAGGGCTCCCAATGATTTGACAATCTGGCATAATGATAACTAAGTTGAATATGATTAAGGCCCTGAAGAACAAGGAAAACAATATAATGGACACATTCTATTAGGCACATATGAAGGAGAAAGATAATTCTAAAAAATACAAAAGAAACAACACAACCCACCTTGAGTCCTAGACATTTCTACAAACGTAGTCTCCCAAACATACGAGGGACCCTATATTCAAGGCACCAAAAATCAACAAGTCATTGCATTTGGAAGGTAGAGTTCCTATTTGCATATGGTTTCCATCAAAAAAGAAAACGTTGTATCATTCAACCTACCCTTCATCACTACCAATTTTTTTAAAAGAAAAGAGTTGAAGGACCAGAGAGGGAATGATATCTCCAACATTAATGGAAGTAATTGCAAATTAAGTCAAAGTTAGTTGTTTCTTTGTAGCCTACAAAGACAAGTTCAATCAAGGAAAATGTACTTGATAACACCAAATGGATGCGGAGTAAGGAAAACAAAGGATGCAAAGAGATGTTTTTATGTACTAGAAAAAATCAATGTGTATCTACTTCCACATCTATATGCTTTACCAGGGTGAGCCATGTGTGTATGCACCTAAAGGCCAAGAAAACTAGAAAGATAAATAGGAAAGGGTATGTTGTGTGTCTTTCTATATTTGAGAATAATAAAATTAAAGAAGTTGAAAGGCAATGTTTAGGTTGAATACAAAAGAGGAAGGAAACAATAACACCAAATTTGCAACAAGTATAAGCAAAAGGAAATATAAACTTGTGGAATCAGGTTCTAGAGGCTAGCAGTTGGCACCCTCAGAGCTGAAATCCACAGTGGAAACTTTGGGGGATGTCACCAAATAAATCACCAAATCAATCTTGGGGGCCTCTGGAGAGCTGTCCAAAAAGCCTAATTCTGCAGACATAGTTGTGGGAACTTTTACAGGGAGAAAATGTTGCAATTTTAGTTGACTGATTGAGAGCTCTATTTCACAATAAAAATAAAAGATTAATGCAATGTAACATCCAATGAAAACTTGTAGACAATTTAGAAATATCAATAATCTACCAACCATTTTACTAATTTGATTAAATGAAAATGGGTATAACCATTCCACTTTCAATATTGTCCAAACAATAGGGGATACAATAAGAATAAAAATGATAAATGCAAATGTATATATCCCTATATGTATCTGTTTATCTTTGAGGTTGCTTATATATGTATGCATGCAGTTTTTACTATATTTCTCTATATACCTAAATGCAGATATTTGTATATGTTGCTAGCTGGTCCCTTTTATCCTTTCTTATCCAAACAATAGGATATACAATAATAAGAATAAAAGTGATTAAGTACATACATGCATTGAATTTCCCCTTTGTCTAGACATTTAAAAAAACACATATAACTAGATATATATCCATATATACACATGTATATATCTTTTTATATATACAATACTATATCTAAATAGATGTGTATACTATATTTATTCTTGACTATGTAGTCATTGACATGCCAAGCAAGGACCTCTATAAAAATTGACATAATGTCAAAAGTGCATAGTAGCAAGAAGGAACAATAAGTAGAGGGCAAAGTTTTGCAAGGAAACATGTTTTAAATATTGCAACTTATTAATATATATATGAAAGAAAGGGCTCTTGGCCACATTTGAACACAAAAGAAGAATGGTAAATGGTTTCTCATGATGCTAGAAAATGGAAATCAAAATGGTGGGAGCAAGAAAATGCAATATTCAATGTTTTTAGCCTAAAATAGTTACAATGTTGTTGGCTTGAACTACAATGTTGTGCACTATTTTTGGTGGTTTTCAATGTATTCAGTTTTGATAGGTATTGATGGAGCCTCCAAAAAGCTTGTAATTCTTGGGGGTCCCATGGATTTGGTCAACACCTTAAGCCTGTATCCCCATGTTTGGGTAGGGTTTTTCCTTTCCAAAACCCTTAGTCATTCTAATTTCATGATGACTTGCCTTGCCGATCTCCCATTCTTTAAGTCATCACTTGAGCTATCATATCCATTTCTCCACCAACCCCTTTGGTTTAGAGCACTAGTTACCTAGTTGGTTTTCAACTCTAATTGTTTCCAAAAGTCAGGTCTTAAATTTGTCCCAAATGACTTAAGATTAAGTCATCCATCTGTGAGGTTCAAATCATCATCGGCCTGACAATGTGTTGTAAGTATGAGATAGTTTGGTGGTATTGTCATTGATGTTAACACAATTTAGTATGTTGAAAATTGTACATGTATGGTTGAGATGCTGGTTGAGATTTTGTGAGTACGTCAACCTATCTTTATGATGTTTTAGATGAGTTGTGTTGATGAGTTTCCAAGTGCTTTTGAGAAAATTAATGAAGAAAAGAAATTAGAGTGTTGGAGGTGTTCATATTGTGCTCTAGTATGTGCTCCACATTTCTCCTATGTTGATCCTATGTCTATGTGGTTCTGAATATTTTATTATGGTGACCTAGTGATGATATATGTTAAGTTTCAGCTTTTGGTGAGATGGTATGTGAAATTTGTTTCCACAGGTAAGTGTGTTCTACTGGAAGAGTCAGTGTTCTGTGGATTGGGAGAAATATGTTTGCTCTATAGTTCTCCTATGTTTCATTCCAAATCTTGCAGATTTGGGATATGTCTTGTGAAGGTCTTTTCTATGTTCTAGTAAAGAGGTTTGGAGTTTGGTGATCCAAAAATCATGTTTTGGTATTTCTTTGTGAGTTTGCATAGTCTGGTGAAAGAAATTTAGTGATTAAAGTCTGTTGTTTTTGCTGCAAATGTATCTAGAAGATTTTGAAATCTATTCTTGTGCATAATGAAGTGGGTTGTGTCATCCGTATGTCATCTTCTTGTTGGGATGTGTGTGCATCAATGTTTATTTTTATTTTTATTAGGTTTGGCCAACCTGGTGTTTACACTTCATTCAAAGAATAAAATTTAAATTGAGGAAGTGTGTAGAAGATTCAAGAATATTATTTTTATGTTGGTCCACTCTTATTATTTTCCACCATGTGAATTTAGAGTTGCTAACCTAATTTGAATTTATGAAATGATGTATTGTGGCCAACCTTGAAAAATATTCTAAGGTTAAAAATAGTATAAAAGCAAGTCGAGTTATGAAGAATTATATGAAAGTGTGATGCAAAGTGGCAAAAGTGTGCCACAAATCATAATAGTAGAAGTGTGTGTGAGTGAATTGTGGTAGAATTTTTTCAGTGTGTTGAAGACAACAAATTGAAGGTGGGTATTTGCAGGATCACCATGGAAAAAATAGGCCCTTAAGTGGCAAAAAAATTAGAAAAATCAATGTTAGGCAATTTGACATAAAAATTTGAATAAGTTATCTATATTATTTCAAAAATATGTAAGAAAAGAATCTATAGAAAATTGAATGTAGTTTCTAAACTACTAGGTTTATTTAAAAATAAATAAAATCTATTTGGTGAAAATTTGAAATTTCAATGCAGTAGTACTTAAATTTCAGGGAAAAAATAAGAAGTAGGTGTCTATTTGACCATCCTAACCATAATAAAATGATAATATTTTTTTATAAGATTTTATATATAAGTAGATGACTCATGTATGGATGTGATGCATATTTTTTTGTAATTTTTTTCCAAGTAAATAATTAATTATGATTTTTTTATTCCAACTTTTAAAAAATATAAAAACTCGTATGTCTGACCACCTTAACTTGGTCAAAACTTCATGAAATTTAATTTTTCCTTTTTTAATCCTATAGTATGTGAAGCATAGAATGTGACGCATGTTTTAGATTCAAAAAATGTGATATCATTTGAAAGTTATAAATGTTTTTCAATCAGCCCATCGATCAAGACTTTAGTCGTAATTCTAATAGAAAATGAATAATAATTATTTATTAAATTCAAATTAAAGCATAATTTATATTGCTAGAAAGCTAAGAATCTCCTCTAAAAACTTTTTCCATTTCATCAATTTTGAGTAAAAAAAGTCGTCAACCACATACCCTACAAATACTCATAATATTGCCACTTTTTGGCCCATCATGATCCTACACATACCCAGGTTTCTATAATCCTGTGAATGTGCTTTAATTGCAGTGGTGGATCTTTTGTTCTCTTTTGTATGTGTAGGCAGTGAGCCTCCCTATTGGATAGTGAGTCCCTTGTAGGTAGTGAGCCTTTGTATTTGGATAGTGAGTCCTCTTTTGAGCAGTGAGCCCTTGGTAGCGAGCCTTTGTATTTAGCTAATAATCTTTATATTGTGAGTTAACCCTCGCTGTGGTTTTTCCCTTATTAGGTTTTCCACATAAAAATCTAGTGTTCATTGTGTTGATTTACTTTCTGTAATCTATGTTTCAAGCTCATATTTAATAACAAAATAGCATGGTTGAAAAGTTGATAAGTGATAAAGTTTAAGTTAGTATTTGTGTGAAAATTGATTCACCCCCCCTCTCAATTGTCATGCGCCTATTTAACAATTGGTATCAGAGCTTGTGGTTCCTTATGTAGAGCTTAACTGCTTAAGGAAGATTTGATGGAGCACAAGTTGGCAATCCTTGTGTTTGATAGAATTGAATACAAATATTTGAAGGGTCAGAGAAGAGGATATATTATCTCTCTTGGTTTTAAGACCTGGAAGGCTTTTGAGAATAAGTATACACTTTCGTTTGACTATGTTAATTCTATAGATGAGATCTCTTCTTATGAAGAAAATGAGAAGGCAAAGTATGTGATTTGTAGTGGTTTATCTAAAAATGAGCGAATTAAGGTTAATTCTTTAGATACTACATATGAAGTCTAGAAGAAGCTGGAAGACATGTATGAATGGAATGAAAAGTTGAAATTGACAAAGAGACTAGTGGCAAAGCATAGATTTGTGAACCTGAAAATGGAAGATGGTGAATAATTTGTAAAGTTTCTTTCATAGGGTTGAATAGACTACAAATGAGGTTAGAAATCAAGGAGGAAAGCTATAAAATGAAGACAAAATAAAGAAAATCTTGATCACCCTACCAGATTGCTATAGTGACAAGATCTCAGTGATTGAAGAAATGTATGATCCTAAGAAGTACACCTTGGAACACCTATTCAACACCTTGCAAGCATTTGAATTGAGAAAGTTCTAGAAAAATGACAAGATAGAAGAAAGGACAGAAACACCATTTAAGGAAATGAAGATTAAGGAGGAACTGGATAGTGATGATGTTGATGAGTTGGAAGCAAACTTCACCAAAAAGTTGAAGAAAGGTATGTTGCCATTTATATTCTCTAGTTGTGGTAATATTGGTCATTATGTTTCAAGATGTTTGAATAGGGATACAAATAAAATGAACAAAGATTATAAGGATAAGGAAAGGAAGGATAAGAAGTATAAGAAGCTATACTATGTTAAGGAAGAGGCACATATTTCTAATGATGAATTTGAAAATGAGGTTGATGATAGTGTATACTTATTCTTAGCTTTGGAATGTAAATCTTTATCCACGTAATTCTAGAAAATGTGTAAGCAAGAAGACTCTAGAGGTTAAGAAGAGTAGAATGAAATGTACTTTAGTTACCACTTTTCATGCAAGATAGGATGAAGATTACTGGGTAATTGAAAGTGGATGTTCAAATCACATGATTGGAGATAAGAGTAAGTTCACTAAACTCAAAAGGTATGATGGTGGTTTAGTTATGTTCGGTGATGATTCAAGAGCTAAGATCTATGGTAAAGGCTCAATTAGTTTTGATGGAGTACATAGTACTGATGATGTATATTATGTGAAGGGTTTGAGGCATAATATTTTGAGTGTTGCTCAAATGTGTAGCAATGGATTTAAACTTTTGTTTTAGAACAATACCTATGAAATCAAAAAAGGTTTCAGAAATGGAGATATGATTGTTGCTAGAAGAACTCATGGAAATATTTATCAGCTGAAAGGTGTTGATGGACATTGTCTTGTATCTTAGATTAGTGAAAGTTGGTTATGGCACCGGAGAATGGGACATGTGAATTTTGATAACCTAGTCAAGATCAGTGTAAAGGAGGTTGTTTGAGGACTATCTAGATTCACAAGACCTACTAACACTATCTGTAGAAGTTGTCAACTAGGGAAGTCGACAAGATGTAGCTTTAAGGGAAAGGAATATTCTACTACTGGAATGCTAGAGTTAGTACATATAATTGATCTCTATGGTTTGACTAATACTAGAAGCCTAAATGGTGACAAATATTTCATGTTTCTTATCAATGATTACACTTGAATGACACGGGTTGCTTTTATCATAGAAAAGAATTAGACCCTAGATAGGTTCAATGTATTCAAAGCAAGAGTGGAGAATGAAGTAAATATGAAAATCAAGTGTTTAAGATTGGATAGAGGTGGTGACTTCACTTCTGGTGAATTTAATACATTTTATGAGAAGCATGGAATTAAAATATAGTTTTCTTCCCCAAGAACCCCACAACAAAATGGAGTAGTTGAAAGGAAAAACAAGATAGTTCATGAAGTTGCTAGAACTATGATGAAAGAATCAAATGTACCAGATGTATATCGGAGAGAAGTGATACACACTGTTACTTATGTTCTTAATAGAGTTCAGATTAGACACAATAGCACAAATAAACCTTTTGAGTTATGGACTAGTAAGACCCCTACTATGAAATATTTTAAGGTATTTGGAAGCAGATGCTATGTTAAAAGAGATGATGAAAATCTTGGAAAGTTTGATGCTAGATGTGATGAAGGAATATTTCCTAGATACTCTACCACTAGCAAAGCATACATACATTTTAACAAAAGATTGAGAAAGATCATTGAAAGTGCTAATGTGAAACTTGATGAAGACATATGTAGACTTATTGAGATAAGTGAAGTTGAACCTGATGATCCTATCTTGCGGACATGTACCTAAAGAAAATAAGGAGAAGGAAGAAGAAGAGAATAAACTAGACCTATTGCTAGGACTCCTAAATATGAACAAAAAAATTATCTAGATGATTAGATAATTGGAGACAAGAGTGAAGGTGTGAAGACAAGAAGCAAAATTGTAGCTGAGGTAATTTTTTTTTTACTCTCTAAAATAGAACCTAAATATGTAAAAGAAGCAAGTGAAGATGAAAGTTCGATGAGAGCTATGAAAGATGAATTGCAATAGATAGAAAAGAATCATACATGGGAAATAGTCCCTAGGCCTTTGAACATAAATGTGATTGGCTCAAAATGGGTGTTTTAGAATAAGCTAAATGAAAATGAGTAGTAAGGAATAAGGAAAGATTGGTATGCAAAGGATATTCACAAGTTGACGATATGTGAAGGATCATCATGGAAAAATAGGCCCTTAAGTGGAAAAAAATTTAGAAAAATCAAAGTTATTTAACTTGACGTAAAAATTTGAATAAGTTATCTATATTATATCAAAAATGTAAGAATAGAATCTATAGCAAATTGAATGTAGTTTCTAAACTACTAGGTTTATTTAAAAATAATAATCTATTTGGTGAAAATTTGAAATTTCAATGTAGTAGTACTTAAATTTTAGGGAAAAAAATAAGAAGTACGTGTCTATCTAACCACCCTAACCACAATAAAATGATAATATAGTTTTATAACAATTCAAATATAAATAAAGGACACATGTCCCGATGTGATACATATTTTTTTGTAATTTTTTTCCAATTAAATAAATAATTATGAATTTTTTATTACAACTTTTAAAAAATATAAAAACTTGTATGTATGACCACCTTAACTTGGTCAAAACTTCATGAATTTTTTGTTTTTTTAAATCTTATAGTATGTGAAGCATAGAATGTGACACATTTTTTGGATTAGAAAAATATGATACTGTTTGAAAGCTATAGATGTTTTTCAAGCAGCCTATCAATTAGGACTTTAGTCGTAACTCAAATAGAAAATGAATAATAATTATTTATTAAATTAAAAGTAAAACATAATTTATATTGGTGGAAAGCTGAGAATCTCCTTTAAAAATACTTTTCGTTTCATACCCTACACATACCCATCGTATCACCACTTTTTGGCCCATCATGATCCTGCACATACCCTTGAAGGAATAGATTTTGAGGAAACATTTTCCCTTGTGGCCAGAATGGAAACTATCAGAATGTTTTTGGCATTTTTTTCACACAAGAACTTCAAGGTATATCAAATGGATGTTAAGTCAGCTTTCCTAAATGGTGAGTTGGAGGAAGAAGTGTATATGGAGAAACCTAAAGGGTTTTAGTTGTTTGAAAAACCAGACATGGTTTGTAAACTAAAGAAAGAATTGTATGGATTGAAGCAAGCTCCCAGAGCTTGGTACACAAGATTGGACATATATCTAAAAAATTAAGGATTCAAAAAAGGTTATGCAGAAAACAATCTCTACTTCAAAGTGCAAGGTAATAAGATGTTGATAGTAGTTGCTTATGTTTATGACATCATTTTTGGTGGAAATGAAAGCATGTGTAAAAAGTTTGCTGAAGAAATGTAGAAAGAATTTGACATGTCTATGATTGGTGAATTGAATTTCTTCCTTGGTCTACAAGTGAATCAAACTAATAAAGGTATATTCATTTCACAATCTAAGTATGTAAAAGAGTTTTTGAAAAAGTTTGGGATGGAAGATTCTAAACCACTTTGTACTCCTATGGTAACCAGATGTAAAATGAGAAAGGATGATGAATCTACTAAGACTGATAAGAGTAAATACAGATCCATGATTGGCGGATTGTTGTACTTGACTGCTACTAGACTAGATATTATGCATGCTATATGTTTAGTTGCTATATTTTAAGTAGATCCTAGAGAGGCACATCTTATGGCTATGAAAAGAATATTTAGATATCTAAAAGACACTGAATTATGGACTATGGTACCCTAAAAGTAATGATTTCACCCTGAGTGCTTATACAGATGTTGATTGGGCTAGATGTGTAGATGACTAAAAGAGTACCGATGGTGGTACTTTATTTCTTGGTGGAAGACTAGTTTCATGGTTGAGTAAATCTAAGATTCAGTCTCTTTATCAACTGTACAAGTAGAATATATTGCTAAAACATCCCGTTGTACACAAGTTCTGTGGATGAAACAAATTCTGAAGGACATTGGGGTAGTATGTGATGAGCCTATTTCTATCTTTGAGTGATAATACTAGTGCAATAATTTTTTTGAAAAACCTGATTATGCATTCAAGAACAAAGCACATATCTATTAAGTATCATTTTATGAGAGAAAAAGTGCTAGACAATGAGGTTAAATTGGAGTATGTAACAACAAAGGAACAAATTGTAAACATCTTTACTAAGGCTCTTCCAAAGGATAATTTTGAGCATATTAGGGAGATGTTGGGGGTCATTGGACCTCCTAACTAGGTGTACATGAAGGTGCATCAATCCAGTGAATTCACAGATTCTTCATTTATCTTGACTGATTGTTGAGTCTACTCCACAGAGGAGTAGAAAAGGTTTTCATTGTTGTATTATGAGTGTCCCCTAAGGGGGAGGAATCAGAGTAATTGTTCTTTTCCATTGATTTCAAAGGGGGAGAAAACATTATGTGTTGCCATCAATGAAAAAGGGGGAGATTATTGCAAGTATGAGATAGTTTGGTGGTGTTATCATTTATGTTGCCATTGATGTTGTCATTGATGTCAACATAGTTCAATATGTTGCAGATTGCACATGTATGGTTGAGATGCTAGCTGAGATGTTGTGAGTATGTGGACCTATCTTTATGATGTTTCAAATGAGTTATGTTGATGAGTTTCCAAGTGCTTTTGAGAAAATTAATGAAGAAAAGAAATCAGAGTGTTGGAAGTGTTTAAATTTTTCTCTAGTATGTGCTCTTCATTTCTCCTACATGTTGTGTCTTCCACGTGTCATATTCTTACTAGGAAGCATGTGCATCAATGTTTATTTATGTTTTCATTAGGTTTGGCCAACTTGGAGTTTACACTTCATTTGAAGAATAAAATTTAAATTGAGGAAGCACATAGAAGATTCAAGAATATTATTTTTATGTTGGTCCACACTTATTCCTTTCCACCATGGGAATTTAGAGTTGTCCACTGTAAGAGAGGGGAACCATTGCATGCAAGACCCCAGGTTAGGGAGGGTCAAGATGAACTTACCTCAGCTAAGTGTAATATTTAGGATATGAGGATGAGAATGATGAGGACTATATGGTCCTAGAGCCACTCTACAATCCCGAGTTTCAAAGTGGGCTAGGCGAGTTGGTTTTCACATTCAACACTACACCTCAAGAAGCTCTTTGCCCAAGGGCATAATCGCAGTCCTTGGATGATAGCGTGGTGCACTAGCATCTCTAAAGTGTGTTATTGTCAATATGGATAGACAACAACAAAGAAAAGGTCAAACCTATCAAAATGGGCTAATGACCAAGTTAACTAACTAAAGGGCCAAAATGACACAAGTAAAGGAATGAAGTACTCTCTAATATTTAAAGTAGATAGGTGAGAGTTGAAAAAAAGGAGGATCTCACTGAGGAATTCATTCACCAACAGATCTTCCAGGAAGCACGCACTTTTTCACATAGAAAGAGGGAAAATTTTGGGTGGCTATATAGGGGCTTGCCTTAGTTAGACCCCCGTTTAGGTGTTTCCACCTCCATAGATAGCCAAGGAAATGAGATAAAGAAATAGTGTAATAAAGAGAATAGAAACACTACAAAGCAGTATTATGCTACTCCATCAAGTGATAAAGGAGAGGAGAGGGAAGCTTACCACCTCCACCAAGAGAACTCAAGGATGCCTTGGGGAGAAATGAGAGTACTCGAGCCTTTGCTGCAATTGTGTGGTCACAAACATGCTCTACCAAAGTGATGGAGTGAGGTTTTGCTACAATGGAATGCTTAGATGCTTGAAGTGAGTGAGAAAGTGAGCTTGTGGAGTGCAAGAATGGAAGATTGAAGTGATGAAGAGTTCAACTGAATACTTAGAAGGTTGTGCAAAAGATCAAAATCTTCTTCAAGAGATTAATTTTAAGAAAGGATGAAGAAAAAATGACCATATTCAAGTTAGTCAGCTGAAGGGGTGTTACAACTTCACTACTAATGGGAAGAGTAATGCCTCTATAGGTTCAGCTGTAGGAATCTTCAGGGATATAAGCGCACTTTACGGACATCTACACACTACGTGGGCATCCCCGACAGAAACACCTCCACCGACGCTCAAAATAGGTGCCAAATGGGATGCCAACAATGGGCTTATGTTGAATTAAGCCTCTGAACTTGGTTTTCTAAGGTGGATAAAGGTAAAAAGTGTATTTTCATAAGGGATACAAATTCTCTCTTATACATTTTTCTCCCACTTTAGTGAGCACAAATACTGATGAGTGCTTGGTAAAGTAGCTCAAGAGGAGTGTAAGGTTAGAAATGTATACCTAAACTATTGAGGAAGTAATACTTAGTCTGGTGTACCTGAAGGTGGAGGAAAAATAAAGGATTCCATAGCTACTTAGAACCATGAAGTTGGAAAAAACAAAGCATTTTACATGCCCGCAAACCTACAAGGAGGAAACCCCCAAGATCTCTCGCATGAAGGAAGCCTCAAGGAAGCACCCTATAGGCTCTCAGTCCCATAGAATCAAGCATGAAGGATACCCAAAGAAGCACCCTATAGGTTCTCAATTCAATAGGGAAGGTATTCTCCAAGAACTCAAGCATGAAGAATACCCAAAGAAGCACCCTATAGGCTCTCAGTCTTGTAGGGAAGCCAACCCCAAGATCTCTTGCATGAAGGAAGTTCAAAGGAAAGCACCCTACAAGTCCTCTATCTTGTAGGGAGGCATCCCCCAAGATCTCTCACATGGAGGAAACCCGAGAAAGTGGACTCCACAGAGTCAGGAAGTAGTGGCACATCTACCTGTAGATAGAATATGTCAAAAGCAACCATGTAAGAAAATAAGCAGACAGTCTTGCAGACTGTCAATGTTTCTGAATTATTTCAAAGGGGTCCCTTAGGACCCCTTCAAAAGGAGAGGGGTCCACTCAAGAGATGCATTATTTGAAAGGTAAGGTCTAGTCAGGCTGCCCCCAAGCTAGATGTGAAAAGGAAAATGGAATGAGTCTAGTCGACTTGTCCCTAAGCTAGACGTGAAAGAATTTCATTTGGAACAAAGACTTTGAAAGAAGGGTCCCTTGGGAACTCTCCGTGAGGAAGAAATGAGGTCCACTAAAGGGACACAATTCAAAAGCCATTTTTCTTCTTAGAGTGATTTATAATCAAGGAATTCTTTTGAAATATGTTCACTTCATCAAGGAATTTGAAAGGATATACCCCTGGGCAAGGGGAAATAAAAGTTGTTCCCACTTCGAAGGAAGGTCTTCAAGTCCTCTCTTTATGAACCCATGATGAAGGAAACATGTTTCATTAGGGTTGCATGTTGAGAATGCATTTCTAAGGAAAAATTTATGGAGACTTTTGAGAAAAGATTCATTGGTAATGAATTTGTTTTTTGAAAATTGAAGTTTTGAAGAAGAGCATTGTCACACATAGAAGGGAAAACTCAAGCAAAGAAGAGAGAAAGATAAAGAGGAAAAGAATACGAACAAAAGGCACAAGGGGATCTAGTTTAGTGGGGTCAGATCTATCTGAGCTCATATAATAATAGGTAACCCCAATTCAAAGTGAAAGATCATCAATCCCCAACCAGATTAGGAAGAATCCATAGAAAACAAAGTAAAAATAAAAAATTGGGTCAACATGGAAGGGGAGCCTAAATGCCCCCAATGCTTTGCATCATCCCCAATTTATCGAAAATCAAGCACCAACATGGAATAAGGATGACACAAATAGAAGAAGGTTTACAACATAGAAACCACGCTTGTATCCAAGCACCAATAAGGGTGACGAGGGTCATCCAAGAACACATAGCACAAGCACAAGGGAACACATCACAAAACACACACACACATACACACACACAAGATCAATAAAGGGTCACCTCTTAACATTGATTAGCCAAGAGGTTGTCTACTTCCAAATCTAAATCCTCATAGGGGGAAGGAGGACAAGCTTGCAATGGTGGGATGTTTAAGGAGGAGCATTTGGCACTCCTGTAGCAAGGGCTAAGGAAGAGGGACCCTCAAGGTCCTCTCCACTGAGCACCTATGGAGTCAAGGTGAGTGATTTCACGAAGATCACTGACAAGGTTGGGACCTCATCCATGGAATTAAACATGCACCCCATAGGGACACCATGCCTAATTTCAATGGATGGGATAGGTTGTGGCTAAGGTTCACTGCTAAGCTCACCAAATGACTCGGGAGTGGTGACGAACTCAGGGGAAGCTGGGACTAGTTCTGTCACAAGGACACAAGTCAGTACATGACTACCTTGTGAAGAAGGTGGGATCCTATTACATCACTCATCGCTAAAAGGACCACCCTCCACCTCTTTCTTCATTGGAGGAGATGAAATCCCCACATACAAAGCTAGGGTTAGAGAGGAAGAGGAATAAAGGACTGCAACGGATACAACCAAAGTATTAACCATATCCATAGGCTTTGAGAAGGGCTAGATATCTGGAATGGACATCAACAAAGGCGGCTCCACCCAAGGAGAGATGAACACCTACACCTATTTAGGCTTAGGTGCATTCATGCTCACAACAGAAGCTGAAAGCAGACTAACTGGAGAGAAGCAAAAGGAATGGAAGAAGAAGACAAAAGGGAAATTGGAAAAGGGCTATTAGAGAAATTCTTAACAATCACAAGAAAATGATAGATGTTTGAAAACCTACATTAAATAAAAATTTAAAATATTGAGAATAGAAGAGGCAAACCAAGATAATGAACAGTTTGTGATTTGAAGATGTTAAGGAATTGGCGATGGATGGTGTTTCATGGAGCTCTAGTGTGAGCTAGGGCCCACGTGCTCTAGCTTGCTCCGCCTATTTTCTATGCACGCCGGTGGCTATTTTCTGCTCGCGGGGGGGATTTTTTGTGTTCGCAGGGGTCTGGAGGGGGTTGGACAGGGGTTTGACCTCCTCTTTTCTGTGGCTGGGCATTTTTCTGGCCACTGTCTAGTGCGTGGGTCTCTTGGACGGGGGGCACGAGGTCGTTTGGGCATCTGGGCCGACTCCCTTGCCTCTTTTCATCTTCTGTTAGGTGCTTGGGCTCGATTTGCCATGGAGAATCAGGGCCTTGCTTCTTCCCTAGATTTGGAGATGGTAGATCCATCCTCTTTGATGCATGCCAGCAATAAGGATCAGACTGAGTTTCCTCCTTCTGGGGAGGGTGCCTCCTCGTCAAAAGGGTCTTTTTGAATTAAAAAAGTTAATGGATGTTTGGAGAGATCGGAAGATAGACTAGTTTTGGTTATTCAACCTGAGCAGGTTTTAGAGGATGTGGATTACTGGTGCAAGCATGCTCTTATTTGCAAATTTTTGGGCCTTCGCCTTTCTCTTCCTGTGTTGGAGTTCTGGGCACATCGAGTTTGGAACCCTGAAGGAGATATGGAGATTCTTTTAGCAGCTAATAACTATTTCCTGGTTATTTTTCAAGCATGTCAGATAGGAATAGGGCTTTTGAGGGTGGCCCTTATTTCTTTAACCAGGTTGGGCTCTTTATCAAGCCTTGGCATATGGGCTTCAACTATGCTGAAGAGATCCCATTGCGAGTGCCTGTGTGGGTCCATTTGCTGAGGCTTCCGTTGGAATTCTGGAGGGAAGATATCCTCCACTCAATCTCTTTACTTCTTGGGAAACCTGTTGGATCGGCTTCATAGACTCAAGATCATAAGGTAATTTCTTTTGCCCACATCTGTGTTGAAGTTGATTTGAATAATCCATTACTAGACTCTATGGAAATTTGCATGGGTTCTTCCTCCTAGATTCAACAGCTAGATTACGAAACCCTTCCATTCAAATACAGAATTTTCCATGAATATGGTCATCTACATCGTAGATGTCCTAGATTGAAAACTTCCCCCTTGCCTACCTCTGACCCTCCTAGGTTGAACAAGGGGAAAGATCCAGTGTCTGATGGGCCTGTTGATAAGGAGGGATTTACCCTGGTTAAATCCTGTAATAAAGGCAAAGGCAAGAAGACGCCCTGGATGGATGGACAGAATGATGACACATTTAACAGGTTTGAGGTTCTGGATAGCGTAGTCCAAGAATATGGTATTCCAATTAAACTTTCTTCTGGGGTTATGGGTCAAGTAGAGAATCAAGAGGTGGTTGCAAGGAAGGAGGAGCCGATTCTGTCGGCAGGGGTTCATCAGGTTTGTCAGCCAACTTTGGACTTGCCCTCTCAAGTTCAGAATATTGGTGGCCTCTAGGAGTCATAGATTACTGTGGGTAATGCTAGTTTGGCTCCTTGTTTGGAAGTTATGAAGGCATCCACAGATCCTGTGAAGGGTGCTAAGGCTCCTCCTGCCTTAGGCTTGCATCAAAAATCTTTTAAAAAGGGGCCTCTAGATAAACAGTCAAGGAGTGGAAGAAAGACTGATCAAGAGAAGGTTAAGATTATGGATGATACTTTGGTTCAGTCTGGGTCTGTGAAACCCATTGATTTCCACTTCTCTCACCCCACTAAATGTTAGTTTTATCTTGGAATGTAAGGGGGTTGAACAACATCCCTAGACAAAAGGCTGTTCATAGATTAATCGAGTCTCAGGCTCCCGATGTGGTCTTCATTTAGGAAACCAAGCTTACAGTGGATAGTTTGAATAATTGTGCTCTGCGTATCTGGCCCCAAGGCTACTGGCAAGGGGTAGGGGCATTGGGCAGTTCTGGGGGGGTGGCTTGCTTCTGGAACCCGAGGAAAGTCTCCCCCTTATGGTGGGTTTCTAGTCGGTCTTCTATCTCTATGGTTGCCTCCATTTTTGAAACTGGCGAAAGATGTCTTTTCTCCAATATTTATGCTCCTACTAATCTTCCTGGTAAGACACACCTTTGGGACTGTATCAATTTTGTCCGTTCTCTGGACCCGTTTCTCCCATGGATTTTGGCTGGTGACTTTAATGTTGTTATTAGTATGGATGAAAAACGAGGAGGGTTAGCTAGGATTGATCCTTCTTCTCTTTTGCTCAGAGATAATATTGGTCTCCTTAACCTTGTTGACATGAAGCCAACCAATGGAGTTTTTACTTGGAATAATAGGCGGTGTGGTGATGAGGCTATCTCAGAATGGCTAGATAGATTTCTGGTTTCCTATTATTGGATGAGCAGCAGGTGGACTACCAGTTCTGATATCCTAGATTGGAGGGGATCTAATCACTGGCCTATCAAACTCTGTGTCTCCTCTTATGGGGTCACCAAAAATCCTTCTTTCAAATTTCAATTGATGTGGTTACAGGATCACTCTCTTTGGGATCTAGTGCTGGATTGGTGGTACGAAGGGCTTCCTGCCCATGGGAGGTCCATGTACACTTTTTGTAAATGGCTCCAACATGTGAAGTATAGGCTTAAGAGGTGGAATAAACAATGTTTTGGGAATCTGCATGCTCAGAAACTTACTGCTCAGTCCAAGCTAGATAGTGTCACTCGCCAGATTCGTGACCATGGGCTGTCCTCTGACCTTTTGAATGCTGAGTCCTTGGCCTTTAAGGGCTTAGAAGAGTGGGAGCTTGGGAGGAGATTTTATGGAAGCAAAAATCTCGTAATGATTGGCTTTAGGAGGGGGACAGGAACACGTATTTCTTTCATAATTCGGTTAAGGCCCACAGGCAGGGGAGCTCCTTTTCCACACTTGTCTTGAGTGATGGGACCCAACTCTCATCCTGTGGTGAAATTTCTAGGGAAGCTGTCAAGTATTTTTCTAATCTTTTTGCTAGGGAGGATATTGCTGCTAGATCCGAGGAGAGGGCTATCTTGGATTCTATTCCTTGCTTGGTCTCGGATGAGATGAACATGGCTCTTTTGGGTCCAATCTTGTTGCTAGAATTGGAGAAAGTTGTGTTTAGTATGAAAAAAGGAAAAGCTCCTGGCCCAGATTGGTTTCCAATTGAGTTATTCTAGGAATTTTGGGAAATAATAAAGTCTGATCTCCTTGAGGTGGTTAAGGAATCCGTTAGGAACAAACAAATGCTTAAGTCTCTGAATTCTACTTTTCTGGCTCTCATACCTAAGAAGGAGGGGCTAATCGGATGGATCAATTCAGGCCTATTGCTTTATGCAATGTTGTCTACAAGATTATCACCAAATTGATTGCTGAGAGACTCAAACCTCTCCTTGGTGCTTTGATTTCTACTAAGTAGGGAGGCTTTGTGGAAGGGAGACAAATCTTGGATGGTGTCGTGATTGCTACGAAGGTTATTCACTCTATGGCTTCCTCTAAGGAGAGGGCGATGTTCATTAAGCTTGACATGGCTAAAGCTTATGATCGGGTGAGCTGGGAGTTCCTTCATAATATCCTCTTGGCCTTTGGCTTTAAAGAGGAATGGGTGAGTTGGGTTCTCAGTTGTGTAACCTCATCCTCCTTCTCCATTCTCATTAATGGGGAATCTTCAGATTGGTTTAGTGCTTCTCGGGGACTTCGGAAAGGGGACCCTCTTTCCCCTTATCTTTTCATTATCATGGCGGAAGGTCTTGGTAGATTTATTAAATCTCAGGTGCGGCAGGGTCATATTCACGGCTAGAGCTGGAACAATGATCTCCCTCCCTGTTCTCACCTTCAATTTGTGGATGATACTGCTCTGATGGGCTTGGCTAGAATTAGTGAGGCTGTGAATTTTAGGAGAACTTTAGACATCTACTTGAAAGCTTCTAGTCAGAGTATTAATGATGATAAATCTTCCATTTATTTCTTTAATACTCCTCATCTCATTCAGAACAGGATTGCTAGGATTCTTAGATTCCAAATTGGAACTCTTCCACTGATGTACCTAGGGATTCCTTTGGCTTTGGGACCTAAGCAGAGAGATTTTTGGCAGGGGATTTTGGATAAGTTCCAGAGTAAGGTTAGTCATTGGACTTATAGATGGCTCTCTTCTACTGGTAGAGTGCTTCTCCTTAAAGTTGTGGTGCAGGCTCTCCCTATTTATAGGTGTTGTGTGCAGATTCCTCCTACCTCCTTTATGAGGGAGTTTGATGCTCTTTCCCAAAAATTCCTTTGGTCGGGTAACCTTCTTTCTTTGAAGTGGAGTTTAATCAAGTGGGAGTCTGTCTGCAGGCCGAAGCATGCTGGGGGCCTTGGCCTTAGGTTTGTGTCTCTTATGGTTTCAGCTCTAGCGGCTAAGCTGTACTGGAGATGGTGCAACAACCAAGATCAGGATTGGGCCAAGATTCTCTCTTTCAAGTATGTTCCTGGTGTTGAGAGTCAGGATGTGCCACAGATTGCTCTATTGGGCAAAGGCTCTTGCATTTAGGATATTCTTAAGAAGGGAGCTCAGCTTGTCAGGAATGGTCTCTTCTAGATTTGTAATAATGGCTCTGATGCTCTTTTTTGGTTGGACTCTTGGGATGGTCACACTCCCATCTTATCTAGTTTCCCTTAGCTTCTGCCTCTTTTCCAGATGTTCTCTAATACTGGTTGGATTAAGGTGGAGCATTTAAAAACTGTTAAACATATTGGTCAGCTGGAGGTGTCTTGCTGGAAGGATCTGCAAGAGTGGCATGTGGGTTGTTCTGAGGAGGATCGGGTAGCTTTGTGTAAGGTCTTGGAGGGCAGGCTATGCAGCTCTTTAAAGGAGAGGGACAAATTGGCTTGGATTCCTAGCCCAAAAGGTAATTATAGTGTTGCTCAAGGCTATGTTGTGCTTGATAGGAATTTACATGGTCATGCTGAAGTGCCTTGGTGGAGGAAGGTCTGGAACAACTTTTCCTGGCCCAAGTGTAACTTCTTTTTATGGTTGGTTGCCTAGAGGAAATGTCTCACTTGGGAGAACCTTTGTAAAAGGGGGTTTCAAGGACCTTCCATTTGTGTTCTTTGTTTGAGCAGTGAAGAATGTTCTTCCCACTTGTTCTTTCACTGCCCCTATTCTCATGAGATTTGGCACAGATGGTGGGAGGCTTGGCATCATGGTTGCATTCATGCTTCCTCTCTTATTGAGTTTTGGGAGAGCCTGGGCAGGCCTCCTACCAAGACTCCTTTTCTTCAGGTGGCCTAGTTCATTCGGCCTACTTTCATTCTTTGGAACCTTTGGCTGGAAAGGAACCGTAGAGTTTTTTGTGATGCCAGATTAGATAGTGGTCAACTGTGGACAAAGATTATCAGTAGGCTTTAGGAGACTATTCATGCTAAATGTGATATGTCTGAAAGTATTGATCCTGGGGATGTTGCGATTGTGTGGGATCTGAGCTTGGGTGTTAATAGTAGGGGTTGCACTGCTGGTATTATGCCCCGTCATGTCAAGAAACGGGTCTATCGTGATGGGAGATGGTCACCTCCTCCTGATGGGGTCCTGAAGATTAATACAGATGGATCTTCTCATGGGAATCCTAGGCATGCCGGTATTGGGGGTATTGGTAGAAGTAAAGATGGTGATGTTGTTTTTTGCTTCTCTGTCTACAAAGGGCTTTACTCTAATAACCTGATGGAGGCCCTAACTATTAAGACTGCTATTGAGAGGGGTTGTTCTCTTGGCTGGAGGAGGATTATCTGTGAGTCTGACTCTCAGATTGTTGTGGATATGTTGAACAGCCAGAGGTTTGAAGGTGTTAGTTAGCATTTAGCTTCGATGGTCAGATAGATTTTAAGTGTATGCAGCTCCTTGGAATTTGTCTCCTGTCACATCCCTAGAGAATGGAATACTGTGGCTGACTACTTGGTGAAGTGGGCCTTAGAGAAAGGGGATGGTTGGGATATCAGTGGTAGGGATGAGTTACCTTCTAATTATCGTGGGATTTTGGAGAGAGTTTTATTGGAAGACAGGACTATGTAGTGTTGTTGTTTGGTTTGTTGGTTGTTCTCCTTTTTTTTGAGCCTGTGGCTTCTGCTTTGTATCTCAATTTGGATTGAATAAATTTTTTCCCCTTCTTTTTTTTAAAAAAAAGAAAAAGATAATGAACAGTTTGTTATTGGGAACTAAAAAAGGAATGTCATGAAGAATAGTTTGTTATGGGGAATTTCAGATAGTTGAGAGGAAAAGAATATCATGAAACATATTGATACAAGACACATAACATGTTCCATCCAGACAAAATAACCGTGACAATTAACAATTTGTTATAATGAGCTTCAAATAGATGAGGAAAAAGCAATATAATGAAACATATTGGTATTGTAGACACTAAAAATTGCCCCATGCTTCCGATTTCTAAATTCTTTGTCATTTCCCCTTTCATTCTTCCATTTTTCATAGTTAAATAATTTTAATTAAATATTTCTAAAGTCATAATTCTTCTATTAATTAAATAATTTTAATTCATTCATTTTTTTAATCTTTATTCCTCCCTGATTAATTAAATAAATTCTCATTTATTTAATTTTTATCCACTTTCCACTATAATTAAATAATTATTTTTAATTATTTAATCAATCATCAGTCTTTTCTCTCCTAAATTAAATCAATTTTATTTATTTAATTTGTTTCACTCTCTTGAACTTTGAATTAAATCATTATTTAATTCAAAAGGTCCCCTTTGTCACAATCCTCTTTAATTAAATAATTATTTTAATTATTTAATTATTCATTGACCACCTGGATTAAATAATTTTAATTATTTAATTTCTCCTATCACCTCTTTATCTGTGCCAATCTTATCTTCCACATCAAATCTTATCTCTTGACATCTCATTTAATCCTAGCCCTTGATTCAATTATCTCATAATTCAATCTCAACCCTTCATCTTTATCATTTGCCCTAATTTTTCCCTAACCCTAGTCTATACTTCAACTTTCAATATTGGCCATTGATTAAGACATCTTATTGGCATCCAATCTCAACCATTCATTCAAATTTTTCTTTTCTATAAAATACATTACCCTTGTCATTTTCATTGTCTTCACATATTATGCAAGTACATGTTGCTAGTGTGACAACAATCTTCAATATTTTGCTAGTCTCTTGTCATAGGCTTATTATTGCATACTCAAATCTAAGGGAAATTATCATATTCAAACAAAATGGAGAAGTGCAATGGTGGTGATTCAATGGTGGCATGAAGATTTAGTAATATTGTTTTATGCTTTATGTCTTTATGCTCATTTGTGCTTAATTGTTTATTAGGGTTTGATTTATATGCTTTATTGCATTAACATTAATATTTCATCCCTAATTACATTGGTGAACCTAAAGTGAATTTTGACAAATTTTGAGGAATTTTGGAGTTTGATCCCTTTTGTTGCAGGTTTTGCATTATTTTGGGACAAAACCCTAGTTTTCAAAGATTCAAATGGATGTGTATTTTATCACAAAAAAAAAAAAAATTATAGGTTGAGGACAATATCAAGAGCTTTCTCTCCAAAAATCATTTTTTTTGGAGCTGTTTTTAATTTTTTATTATTTTTTTGTTACTTTTCATGAAAAATCATTTTTGAGAGTAGAGAATTTTTGAATTTCTTTACAGTTCTGGAAAGCTCGCTAAATTTTAACAAGGTTTTTTTCGTTATGTTTTAAATTTGGATTAAAAACAATTAAACAAAAAAATAGATGATTTGAAAATTAGGGTTTTACAAAAATTTGCTTATATCTCAAAAATAGTTATAGATCTTTTCACATTTTTTGTAGATTTTTTATGATGTCATGCGTCTCCAATAAAGAAATTAGAATTTTTTTTTTTATTCAAGGGGTAAACGCTTTTGAACCAGAGCTATGAACCGAAATACAACCATTCAACAATACCAACCCAGTGGGGTTTGAACCTTGGTGGCAAGATCAACGATGCCACCAATTAACCATCACACCATGCCAATACTAGCAAAGAAATTAGAATTTTAAACCTATTTTAAATTTTTTATTATTTTTTAATGATATTTCATAAAAAATTAATTTTGGGTGCAAAATAGCAAATTATTTGGATTTCTTTTCATTTTTGGAAAGATCTCAATGAAATTCTAGTAAGGGTCTATTCTCTATATTTTCATTTTTTATGTAGAAAACATTTCAAAAATCAGATTTGTCTTGACTATTTAACCCTCTAATAGTAGTGATCAATTATCTTATTAGGGTTTTGGCTTTGTTGCTGGCTTTTTGAATGTGTAAAAAAATTAACACTTCAAAGGACAAATTGGATCAAGTGGGAAAAAAATTGGAGCTAAAGAAGGTTGAGGTGCACACATTCCATCTTTCATCTCCAATCATTGCTTGTAAACACACTTCAATTTGGGGATTTAAAACAAACATCTTGTTTGCAATCACACTTTGGGGTATGTGCAAGATCATGATGGGCCAAAAAGTGGCAATATGATGAGTATTTGTAGGGTATGTGGCTGACAAATTTTTTTGAACCTAAGATTGATGAAACAAAAAAGGGTTTTTAAAAGAGATTCTTAGCTTTCCACCAATATAAATTATGCTTTACTTCGAATTTAATAAATAATTATTATTCATTTTCTATTTGAATTACAACTAAATTCCTAATTGAAAGATTGGTTGAAAAGCATCTATAGCTTTAAAAAAATATCATATTTTTTTAATCTAAAATATGCATCACATTCTATGCTTTGCATAATATAGGATTAAAAAAAGAAAAATTGAATTTCATAAAGTTTTAAGCAAGTTAAAGTGGTTAGACATACATGTTTTTATATTTTTTAAAATTTGTAATAAGAAATTCATAATTAATTATTTGCTTGGAAAAAAATTATAGAAAAATATGCATCACATTGAGACATGAGTCCTCTACTTATATCTACAATCTTATAAAAATATATTATCATTTTATTGTGGTTAGGGTGGTCAGATAGACACCTACTTATTTTTTCCCTGAAATTTAAGTACTGCTGCATTGAAATTTCAAATTTTCACTAAATAGATTTTTAGTTTTTCTAAATAAACCTAGTAGTTTGGAAACTACATTCAATTTGCTACATATTCTATTCTTACATATTTTTGAAATAATATAGATAACTTATTCAAATTTTTACATCAAGTTTCCTAACACTGATTTTTGTAATTTTTTTGCCACTTAAGGCCCTATTTTTTCCATGATGATCCTACACATACCCTTTGAAATTGGGCTTAAAAAGAACCATTGTCTTCCATCACACATTTTGACTTTGGGTTAAAAAGAAGAAGTGCTTCCATTTTGTTTTTACACACATTTCATTTCTAAGGGTCAATTAATAATTCTGAGTGTGAATCGAGTACGTGTCCTCCAAAACACACCACTTAGTTTGCTTTTGTCATACCCTTCTTAGGAGGCCTACTTGGAGCACAAACCCCTCCAAGGGATGACCTCAATCGAGTGTGAATCCAAATACACGCTCCTTTTGGAGTTGAAATCTTGTCACTCTTGGCTAAGCCCCAAATAACTTTATACCTTTTGGAAATGAAGGTGAAGGGTGGGTTACCCCTTTCTCCTGGCTGTGTGGTAGGATTTTCCTTTCAAATTATCCCTAGTCAACCTTGTACATCCTAGTTTAAGACCATTGGCTAATCTCTCCACTTGAATAATTGCTAGGATTTTTATTGTGCCTGGAAGTGTCTTATTATCATAATCATTTGCATTACATCTTGCATCAAATCTTGTCTTGTGTGTGTGAATGTGTATTCAAGATTGAAATCTTAATCAAGTGAGAAAAATAAAAAATAAAATAAAAAGTAAATATATATATATATATATAATAAAAAACATTAGAAACATTTCAAAAACAAACAAATCTAGGTGTCCTCCAAGTCAAGTTATCCACATTATCTCCAAGTCAAACTTCTAATCCTCATTTTCATCCTAGCCTTTGCATTTTCATTCTCTAGACTTCACAATCATTTCCTCAATTCACATTGATATGCTTTCTAGTCAAATTGAATACTGGTCAATTGCTCCATAATATACAATACCAACAAGCCATAGACTTCAAAAGACAAGTCATCCAATCAAAATACCAATGCCTTTCCTACCAAAAATACATAAGTCCTAGTCATTCAACCATCTATCCTCACTATCAAGAGTCCCTTAGCCCCATTCATCCCATAAATACACAACCAATGACCACTTATTGTCCTTATCCTAACCTTGACAAGGGAAACCAACCATCCACTAATCCCTTACAAGTCTCCATGTCCAATCCTAGTACTTCCTCCACTAACCCCTTCTAGGTCTTCGTGTCCTATCCTAGACCTTCATCCACTAATCCTTTTCAATCCACTCCATCCCAACATACATTTAGTCATGAAAATTCGATCCTTTTTCGAAGTCACACTCCATTGCCTAAATTTGAGGATACATGTCAAGATGAAAACCCAAGGCATGACATCATAACTTCACCTTCATATCAAGATCAAACTAGCCCATCCCATGACCCCATTCTTAAGTCCATTCAAGAGGTCCTCCTAGAATTTCATAACATCCAAAATACACCTATCCTTGACAAAGACCCCATTCCCAGTCATACCATCCAAGAAAATCCTATCTCTGACCAAGAAACTCCCATTGACCAAGAAATCTAGAACAATCCACTCCTTGACCTTTATGCTATTCATGACCAGACACTTGAAAACAACCCTATCCAAACTCCGAGCACATCCATTTCCCAAAATGAGACACTTGCCTCCATGAGACACATAAATAATCTTCCTCTAAAACAAGAGTCTTCTAATATGGATGTATTTGCAAATGATCAAGCTATAGTTGAATTCACTAGACTCTATGACAATGACCATAAAGATGGCTTCCACATTGACTTGGAAGCACCAGTAGAATCATTTGAATTTGACATGTCACAAAATTAGACCAAAGATGTCCAACATGTCAATGAAGCTAAGACATCTTATCAACTAGGATCATATGTATTTGTAAGAGTAGAATTTCTTGAAAATGAGAAGATTCCAACTAATAGTTTCCACATATAGAATGATGGGTTAGCATCTTGCTTCCAAATTGACAAATACCCCATCATAAATAGAATTTGTCAGAACATGCAATATCAAGCAAAAGGACTAGGAATATACAAGCAAGGCATTCGAGAACCAATACAATTTCATGAAAATTCTAGACATCAAAATTCATAATCTTACATCTCGCCTAAAGTCCAAAAATCCCATGTCACAAATCCATTGCATCATAGCAACAACTCTTTATCACAAGGACTCTCATAGCACTCTATCGTGATGTGGGTATTCTAACAAAGTCAATGCTAGTATCAAAAAGGACCGCAATGACATCAATTATTTGTATGCAAGCGCTATAATCCTAACAAGGCAACTACTTCAAAAAGGTCATTATTGGCATATCATGGCACCAGTCTCTACATCAACACTATCAATGGATTTAGGACATTCAACGATCAGCTAAAATGTCAAGGCCATTCAAAAATATAAAAATACATTAAATTTTTTTTTTAAAAAATAGTAGAGAAAAAATTCGTCCAATAGTGAAAACCATTTTATGGTGTTTTGGATAAGTATTGTGATGAAAACTTGGAAAATATGAATCATGTGTAAGGACAATTATCTGTGAACCATTACACTGGGGGGAAGTCATCTTATCTCCCATACTCTTCCCATGAAATTTCCTTAAAACATTTCCATTTATCCATCTAAGCATTGGCCTTTCCATCCATTGATCTTGATAACGACTAGTGTACAAACATAAACCATGCTTTGGGAAACCTCTTGACATGTCTATCCTTTGGTCATATACACATCATGAAACATTATGTGTCATTGCCTTCATAGCATTATCTAGACCTATATTATTCCTATGCACCATAGTCCTTGAAAGATTATATGATAATTCCTCGTCTCATGTCCCCTATCTTTTATCAAAGTCCACCTATCATCCTTTCATGTTTGTCACCTATCTTGGTTTTCCCTTGTCAAATGGTCTAAAGATACTCCATCATGCCATTCAGTCTTAAAAAGATGCCATTCCAAATGCAACCTCCCATGTCAAACAATGTCATCATCATCATCATCACCTATCAATTGGTATTCAACTTGACTAGGGGAAAAATCATGTTTGTCCTTGACATCATTCACATGCATAAAATGTCAAAAAGCCAAAAAGATCATAAAATGTCAAAAAGCCAAAAAAAATCATAAAATGTCAAAAAACCAAAAAAATCATAAAATGTCAAAAATCCAAAAATATCATAAAAATGCCAAAAAGCCAAAAAATAAAAACATTTCAAAAATCCAAAAAAATCATAAAATTTCAAAAAAGACAAAAATCATAAAATGTCAAAAATCTCAAAAAATAAAGAAAAATTAAAATATCCGAAAAATACAAAAAACATCCAAATAACTCTCAAAAATCCCAAAATCATGAGTTAGCATTCATCACATTAGTGGAATAAGGCAAACATAGTCGCATTAGTCAAATAAGTTAGATAATGTCCATCTCGTCAAACATTAGGTCACACTGGTCAAATAAGTCAAACAATGTCAATATCCTCACACAAAATCAACTTTATGTTAGACCTAGTCACACTAAAACACAAGATAGTCATTGAAACATCAGCATTCAAATTGTGATCCAATACACATTATAGTCCAATCTATCATTAAGTTAAACTCAAACAACATAGTCTAACCATCTAGTCACATTAGTCAAATTGCCAAAACAATGCCAATCTTGTCACTCTTTAGTCATCTCCAAGGTGTGTCCTTCTTAGACTTTGACCTCGCCAAAATGTTAATTTTCTTTTCAAGATGTGTCCTTGACCTTTGTCCATCAAACTATTGAATTGTCAAACCCTCATGCAAACAATCTTTAGCAAGCAAATATTGGCAAACACATTGAATGGCTATTGATTTTTCTAGTCTGTTTTGTCTTATCTTTTATCTATTTTGTCTATCTTTGTTAGTTTGTTTTGTCTCTTGGTCATGTTACTAGCTACCTAGAGGATGTCCCATTAAGTATTTAGAGGCGCGATGACATCCCATGAACTATTTTGTTTTTTTTTTACTATTGTCTATGGATTGTCTTGGCAAAAAGACTAGGTAAACTTGGCCCTTAGTATGAGCTAGGATATTCCTTGTCTGCGACTGTCTGTTTTGCAAGTGGATGACCTTGCACACCTTGGTCTATGTCATACCATGGTGTTTGTTGTCCATTTGTGTTATTTTATCGCCCAATGATGATTAGTGTAGAGTCTTGTCTAACAAAATATGCATCTTTAAAGTTGTCTCCACTAACATACATATCCTCCATGCTAACATTTCTTTTATGCCACTTATCTATTTTTCTCTTATCCATTTCGAGAGCACACTCGTGTTTTTTGAACCCACATTTCTTCTCGAGGAGCCATACCACAACCCTCCTCGTTATCCTTCTTCATCCTCTTTACACTGGGGCATGTTTTGACTAAATTTCTTTGACACAACTCGATAAACTGCATTGTATCAAAGAGGGGCAAAATTTAGACACTAAAATTTGTCCCATGCTTGTGATTTCTAAATTCTCCATCATTGCCCCTTTCATTCTACATAATTAAATAATTTTAATTAATTCATTTTTTTATCTTTATTCCTCCCTGATTAATTAAATAAATTTTATTTATTGAATTACGTCACTTATTAAGTCCTCTTGTTTCTAAAATTAAATAAATTTGCATTTATTTAATTTTTATCCACTTTCCACTATAATTAAATAATTACTTTTAATTATTTAATTATTTATTAGTCTTTTATCTCCTAATTTAATTTGGTCCACTCTCTTGAACTAATTCAAAAGGTCCTCTTTGTCACATTCCTTTATAATTAAATAATTATTTTAATTATTTAATTATTCATTGGCCACCTAGATTAAATAATTTTTATTATTTAATTTCTCCTATCACCTCTTTATTTGTGCCAATCTTATCTTCCACATCAAATCTTATCTCTTGACATCTCATTTAATCCTTGCCCTTGATTGAATTATCTCATAATTCAATCTCAACCCATCATCTTTATCATTTGCTCTAATTTTTCCCTAACCCTAGTCCATACCTCAACTTTCAATCTTGGCCATTGATTAAGACATCTTATTGGCATCCACTTTCAACCATTCATTCAAATTTTTCTTTTCTATAAAAGATCTTACCCTTGTCCTTTTCATTATCTACACATATTATGCAAGTACATGTTAGTGTGAGACAACAATCTTTAATATTTTGCTAGTCAGTTGTCATAGGCTTATTATTGCACACTCAAATCTAAGAGCAATTAGCATATTCAAGCAAAATGGAGAAGTACAATGGAGGTGAATGAATGGTGGCATGAAGATTTGGTAATATTGTTTTATGCTTTATGTCTTTATGCTCATTTGTGCTTTATTGTTTATTAGGTTTGATTTATATGCTTTATTGCATTAACCTTAATATTTTTTGCCTAATTATAGGTACAAGACAAGTAGCCTATGTAACAATTGTAAGAGGTGTTAGAATAACACTTAAGAATCACATATAAATGATAGATGAACAAAAACCCACAATAAGTAGAACTTGTTAAGCCAAGGAGTACCAATAATCTATGCAAAATGGGTATAACGCTAGAGACTTAATTGAAAATTTGAGTTGCATTACTTGGCACTAAATATTATAGAAAAATAGAGAAATTGTAAAAGAGCTATTAGAATAACACTTAACAGCCACAAAACTAATTTTATCTTGAAAATATTTATGCTTTCATACTAACCCTTTGCATAAATATATGCAATCACTCCTATGTTAATGGGTATAATGCCAAAGATGCACAAAGATAACTACAAACAATAAATGAAAGGCGAAAAAATTACTAACCCTAACCATATTTTTTGATGAAAGAAAGAAGATTTAACTGCAATTTCTCCATCCATACAGAGCCATAATCTCTTTGAAGTCTCCAAAATGGGTATAATGCCAAAGATACAAACATATAACAAGGAACAATAAGTAGAGAGTGAAAGACATGAACAATAGATTAATCATTTATGCAAAATATCCATGTAACAACTTATAGATTCTAGAGCACAACAGTTTTAAAACCCTCCAATCTACTATAAATCGGAGTTGAAGGTGACAATTTTTATAATAGTCTGCTATCAAACCAATACCACAATGGCTATTTTGACAATGCAACTTAATCAATATATTTTCTCACACATTTTGGAGCACATCAGTGTTAAAACCCTCCAACTTGCTATCAAATGGAGACAAAAGCAACGATTTTTTCAATACTCTTCTATCAAGCCAACACCATAGTGGCTCATTCCACAATGCAATCCAAAATAATATACTTTCCCACACTGCAACATTGAGTATTGCATTTACTTTCGCCACTGCCATTGTACAACGACGCTAGGATGCATTAACCCTCACATGAGCAAACACTTACCATTCTACTTCTATGTATTGAGGCAACCAACTCCACTGCCGCCAACCCATGTAATTAGCAAACTCCACATCATCATAAAAAACCACAGGAAATCGCTGCTGGCCGGGAAATTTCTGGCACTGAGAAATTCTATTCACCACTGGGTTGACCAAAATCCTGACGGAAACTTCAAACAAATAGCCTATCAACTAAATATAATAAAAAAATTTATGCATGTAATTTTTATTATTACATTTTCCTCCACTTTAGTATAATTACGATGGTCTATCTAGGAAGAAGTTTGTTTAAGGAAGACTATATTTGTATTTCACCTTATATTGAACGTAAGTTACCTTTTCTAAGTCGAGTCTACATCAGAGATCATTCCTTGTCGATGGATCTATCCTCTACTGTGTAAATTCCTTAACTAGATGTACAATTTTACTTGAATGATTGTTTTGGCAATGTTTGCTCTACCATGTGAAAAAAGTAAACGTGTTTAGTGCGCATCCCATTCAAACCTAACCTCTGTCAAACTCCTCCTACGTATGCCATTCAAATCTAATCTCTGTCAATGTCCTCTTGTGTTTGCCACTCAAATCTAATCTCTATCATGTCCTCCTGTGTATGCCATTCAAATCTTATCTCTGTCAATGTCCTCTTCTGTATGCCATTCAAACCTAACCTCTTTCAATTTCCTCCTGCGTATGCCATTCAAACCTAACCTCTTTCAATTTCCTCCTGCCAATACCATTCAAACCTAACCTCTGCCAATGTCCTCTTGTGTATGCCATTCAAATCTAATCTCTTTCAATCTCCTCCTGCGTATGCCATTGAAATATAATCTCTATCAAATATAACACTTTTCAAGCCTCTGTTTTGTCCGCAGGCTGCCCAAATTCTTAATAAAAAGCTGCTCAGCAATGTGAAATGGTCAGAAGCGCACGCAAAAGAAAATTGCGAACTTGTAAAGCGAAACTTGGTCCCGTTTCTTTGAAAGCTCTGCTATCCCCACACGCACGCAATGAGTGTTCTCTCACGGCATGTAAAATTCCAAGAACGGACAAAAGAATAGTCACGAAGATACTATTGTTGATGTCCGAGTCGCTGCTTTTTAAAAAAGAACGGCGGTTTACCTGTGTCCATTTGTGGCCTTGAGGGGATGACAAATTCGATGGAGCTGTTCGAGGGGTTACTTCAATTTCATGGTTGCATTTCTTTTGCTATTTCATTACATCTTCCACTATTCACACACATAATATTTTTAAAAAAAAATCAATTTATATTATTTTTTTATAAAAAATATATATTTTGTATTTTTTTATTTTAATTTTAAATTTGTTTTAATTATATTTTAAGATATGTTAATTTAATATCTTATATATAATATATAATTATGAGAATTGATTCAATAAACAAATTTATCTATATATATTTTAAAATATGATTCTTATTTATTTATATATTTCACACATAGTTTTCTTAGATTTGGATGTAATTGGTTATCATTTTTATGGTACATGGACAAAATTATTAGCAGAATATTTTTTCTCAAATTTGAATCTACTTCGCAATATTTATTTATTGAGCTAATTATTATTATTTTTATTATTTATCGCTTACACACTAATTTACTGGAAATAAGGCCATAGTTGTCATATTTAAAGACATGCCTTAAAACACTAGGATACAAAATCATAAAGAATTGAGGGTTTGTTTGCTAAAATCTCCCAACCAAGTTCTTATACTGAGTCCAACAAGGAAAACAAGAAATGTTCCTATGTTACTAATAAAGGAAAAAAAAAATCCTCTATTGAGGGAATTTCAAACCCACCTCTTCAAAGGTGATGAGAGACACAAGTCTTCAACCTTCTCCTTCAACCTCTGTTGCTAAGGAGAAAAGAGAGGTAATCCCACTGCTATCTCTAATGATATTATTAGAGACCCTGATTGCTAAAGGGAATAAGCTATAGGAGGACCCCCAAAGGATATCCTTATATCCATTAAGGATAATGTTAAGATTTTGAAGTCCACTTGCAAAATCAATAGCAAGAAGGCTAAAATAAAGTTGACTTCGACTAATGTTACCATTGATTCTACTCTTGATATTCCTAAGGATGACAATGCTAGGGAGGAGAATGTTGTTCATTATGGTAAAAGAAGGCATGTGAGGTTGGAAAAAGTTTTTGTTGATATTGGCAAGTTCACTTCTACTAAAGTTCACTTCTACTAAGAAGAAGGAAAGTCATGTAGCTGATAAAGGGGATGACCATGATATTCAATCGCCGTCTAAGTTTGAGGAAGATAATTCAAATTGAGGATGTTGGCTTTCATTTATAGCTTGAATAGATTGAAAATTCTTTATCCCATTCACTTCCAAAGATGGACTATTCAAATTGAGGATGTTGGCTTTCATTTATCGCTCGAATAGATTGAAAATTCTTTGTCCCATTCACTTGCCAAAGTGGACACTTTGGAGGTTGATAATGAGGAGGTGAATAACAATGTTGAGGAGATGAATAATAGCGGAGAGAAGATGGATAATAGTGAAGAGAATAGTAAAGAAGAAAGCAAGGAGGACTTGTTCGATACATATTATGCTGAGTTTATAGAATTTAAAACTAGAGTGGAAAACTTGGAGGAACTACATGACAGAGTCACGAGATGTCAAAGATGTAAAGATAGCTGGACCGACATGTATGAAACTATAAAATTGTATCAACACAGGCTTGTCAAAATGGAAAAGGCTATGAAAATCACATATCGAATAATGAGAAGGTATGTTATTAGGGGCTTAACATTTCAGCCTAAGCTTTACAAGTGTGAGAAATAATGGGATAAGGATGATGATGTGCAGGTCTCCAAGAAGAAGAACATGTCGAATGGTCAACTGTTAATTGGAGAAACGAAATGGGATGAAACCCTTAGAACTAGGAGTGAGGACCGAGATTCCTTACTCTAGCTCTTCGGTATTTTAGTGTTCTATTTAGATTGTTTCTTTTCGTCTCTGTTGTTCTCTTTGTTTGGTTTGGCCTAGCGGCCAACTAGTGGACTATGTTTATATGTTGTTAAAAATTTATATCTTGATTTAAATTTTTGAACTCTACATAATATAAAGGATTGGATTCATTTTTATTTATTTTTTGTTAATTTTATAAAAAAATACATACTAAATGTCTTGTCGTGCAATTATTGACAAGTGAAAAAAATAGTTTGAATAAAGTGATGGGAATTGAAGTGCTTCAATCCTAGTTCAACAAGATTCTAGAAATATGTTCATCAACACCATCTAATCTTAAATAAGATAATATTTGAAGGAAAATGAAATTCTCATGTCTACAACAACTTATGATAGAATTGCAA